>JASTWQ010000153.1:0-480896 GCA_035220615.1 Leptothorax acervorum | reverse complement strand
GCTGTATTAGTTGTCGCGATATTTTTGTTATATTTCGCTATTTGCGTTGCTTTATTGTCTTGGTTGTCGCAATCTGCGTTATTCTGTATTGTTTTCTTTTATTATTTTTCGCGATCCACGCGCTATTTGGCGTATTATTCTCTGTGTTAATTTTCGTGGCCTGCGTTATGCGATGTGTTTTCTCTTTTATTACTCTCCGCGCGTTGCTGTCGATTCGCTTAATTACTGCTGTTGTCCCTGTTAGTCGTCACTCTTATTCTGAATTCGAAGCATTTCTATATCATCTATCTAATTTTAAATGAACTTTAGTACTACTTTCTCTCCGTTAACTATTAACTAAACGCTATTATCAATGCCTTTTATTGTACTTTCTCTTGCCAACCTGTAAGTAACGCTGTTAACTGCTATCCATCTACTGCGTTTGGAATAAATATTGTTAATTTTCATCAGTAAATTGACGACTTTCGCGTAACTTATTTATCCGTCACCCCGCACCTTTTTCAAAGTCAGACAATTTTATGCACGTGTTCCATACCATTTTACGACATGTCATCGCGCTCTCTCCTACAATGATATAGTATTATATAAATTTTTAATTCCTTTGAATGTCAACTGATAAGGTCTTATTCTAACATATAATGTAATAGAAATGCAATATGCTGTTTTTATTAATATTTATAATGTATTGTTCAAGAATTAAAAATTTTATGAACGCATATGCATAAAATTGTCAATATAAAAAGTGTGAAGCAGAGTGACGCATTCTTTCTTATCTCATAACAAAGATTACAAAGCATAGAAAATAATAAAAAAAGAATTAGCTGCTCATAGCTGCTCCTTGCAAAATACCAAACCACAATGTGGTGGCGCGCAGTGGTAGAATCACGTAAAAGAGTCAGTCTCGCTCCGCGCGTATTTGGCGCGAGACACTACCGTGTTTCTTGATATTATTACTTTATGAGATTAGTATTGACAATAGATGATAGCTTTTTCTTCTTTGTTTATTTATCGTAGTAGGTCAATGTGTAAATATGGTTGGTCAACAGCTCAATAATGCCTTACAGCCTTAGATACAGTTAGTTCTTTGTCTTAGCTAACTCGAATAAAAGCACAATGTATTCGGAAAATATAAGTTGCCGCGAAATTCACGTAATTATTCTAGAAAATAAAAGTGAATCATAGCATGGGCGGAAGGCAACGTGTTCTAAATTATTTAATCGACTTGTTTAATTTGAGTAAAGATGAAAATGGAAAAAAAGAACTATCAATGTATATGAGAACGCATTTCTTTCATGTTTACTTTAATAAATGGAGAAGTAGCATGCGTATTAATAAACGATTCAGAGGCTGATTTATATTAATTTTAATATATTTTTTAAGGCTCCTGTTGTTTTATATATATTAATATTTTAATTAATATTTTAATTAATATTTAATTAATATCTTTTTAAGGCTTCTGCTGGCTCAATTGCCAATTTATTTAATTGTGAATTAAAAGGCGTGAAAAATGACGTTTAGAAGCTAAATTATTCTTGCAAAGTACAGCGTTATTTTTTGTTTTAGTGTAGTGTTTTTATATTTAAAACAATTGTTGTAGTGTTAAATTACACCGAAGATTCCTATTTTGTGATAATTTAATATGTAAAAGCAAATATTTATTTAACTTAGCAGCTGTCAAACAGCTTGTTTTCGTCCTTGATTAACACAATTCAATTGACATTATGTGGATTAAAGGAGTGTTTTCGGTTTATTTTTTAATTCTATTCTATCGATTACAAACGCTATCATTATTTTATGTTGGCTTAATTATTTAAATTATAATTTATAAAATGTTCTCTTAAAAAGTTTATATTATAAAACAATATAAATAAACGATTAAAAAAAAGTATAACGTTTTAAAGAAAAAATAATTTTGGTGTGTTGTGTTGGTGTATATTTTATTATAAATGTTAATTAATTGTTTTGGATTAAAATAATAACTTTCTTATCGTAAACAGCCACCTCAAAAAAGTATATATACTCATTTACAGTTCTTGCCATTATATTCGGAATCAGTGAACCCGAAAACCCCTTAGCACCGACTTTCATGCATATTCGATACAAAAAGGTAGTTTTAGTTGCCATATTGGATCCGCCATTTTTAATTTACAAGTCTTGACATCATATTCGGAATATAACCATCTCTAAAACCCTTTAGTACCGACTTTCATGCATATTCGATCCAAAAAAGTAGTTTTAGTTAGTCGCCATATTGGATCCGCCATTTTATTTTTCGTAATTTTGACTTTTAATTCGTAATCAGCGACCTCGAAAAACCTTAGTATACCAATTTTCATTTAAATTGAATAACGCTATTATATTTTGGCCAGCTTTTTTCAATTCTGGCCCACTGTGCGCTGTCGAGAACTTAGAGACTCTCGAATTGTTAGCCGCGCGCGCGGGAAGCTGCTGTCGGGCGGCTCAGAGTTATTGTGCTCCACCTCCGCCGGAGGGATCGTTGTTCTTGGACTTGCCGTATCGGCCACCAAGAGGCCGCGAATCGGCGTTCCGGCGGGAGGGCAAATGACACCGTGACGGTACTAAAAGAGTCGACCGAAAACGCGTCGAAAAGTAGGAAAGCCAAGGCCCGCGAGCCGAGGGCCAGTGTTGCTGTCGTGTCAAACGCTTCTGCGACGGCCGCGACCACCGCCTCCACCGCCGCGTCGAGCGGGACACGCGCCGCCAACAGAAAATGTTGGAATTGCGATAAAGAGGGACATTTTTTGCAAGATTGTACCACCGAGGTGCAAAAACATTGTTACAAGTGCGGTAAAGAGGACGTTACGATCTGTACTTGTTCCGACTGGAAACGCACGGGAAACGAATAAAGGAATCGAGAAAAAGGAGGAGTCCGACTCCTACCCCTTTCGCCCCCGTAGACTCGCTGTCGGAAAGTGGTCGAGAAATCGCGTATAGTGCGTTTGGAAATAAAAACTCGCGTTCGTTGTCGTTTCTTCGCGTTCGTCTCGACGATTGCGAGTTAAAAGCGCTAGTAGATTCGGGATCTATCCGCACTTTCGTAAACCGGGAAACGGCCACCCTAATAAGACGGGCAGGTTTTTCATTCGGTTCGACCGGTAAAATACGCGTGACTACCGCCACCGATCAAACCACGAGAGTGAAGGGGGAGGTCGAAATCCCCGTCACTCTCCAAGAGAGAACGTTAACTGCGCGAGTATTCTTATTGCCGACCTTGGCGTTACCTTGCATTCTGGGCAAGGACTTCTTGGCGGCTTTCGGTGTCGATTTTGCGCGAGATATGTGGACTTTCAGGGACGATCCCTCGCGTCAATATGCTTTCGAGAAAGAATCTATCAATTCTCTTGCTAGTATATGCGCGACCCCGTCAGAGGGGGGAAAACTCACGCCGGAATCGGGTCCGCCGAAAAAGGCTGTCGGAAAGGAGAAGCCCGCAAAATAAATTAACGCCGAGGACGTGCGCGAGCCCGGAAACTTCGCGAAAGAGGGAGGGGAAACGGAAGCCGGAAGCGTCCCCGTTAGTCTGTGCAGGGTTAAGCGAGCTGTCGCCTGACGAGGAGTGACGGTTGCAAAAATTATTAGCGTCCGAACTTTCGGGAGATCCGGAAAAACTTGGGGTTACGCATCTCACGGCACATCGTATTGACGTAGGGGGCACCCCCCTATTAAGCAGCGTTGCTACCCCGTTTCGCCGAAAATACGCGAAGCAATTCACGACGAGGTAGATTGATTATTGGCGGCCGGAATAATTGAACCTTCGAAAAGCGAATGGTCCACGTCAATCGTAATGATAAAGAAACCGAACAAAAAATACCGGTTTTGCTTAGATTTTCGGGTGGTTAATAAAGTGTCCAAGAAAGATGCTTACCCGCTTTCGTTAATGAACGCGATATTAGATAGATTACGAAAAGCGAATTATGTATCGACGATCGATTTAAGCCAGGCGTATTTCCAAATACCGCTCGATAAGAAGAGTTAAGAAATAACAGTTTTTGCGGTGCCCGGAAAAGGTCTTTTCTATTTTAAGAGAATGCCGTTTGGACTGACGGGAGCCCCCGCGACATTTCAATGACTTTTCAATAAATTAATCGGACCCGAGATGGATCCGCATGCGTTCGCGTATTTGGACGATATCGTTGTCGCGACGGAGACCTTTGAGGAGCATTTAGAATGGTTAAAACGAGTTTTCGCTCGTATTCGCGAAGCCGGTCTAACAATAAATCCGGAAAAGAGTAAATTTTATCGTTCGCAAGTAAAATATCTGGGACTTTTAGTGCAGAAGGAGGGTCTGAGAGTAGATCCGCATAAGACCGTCGACGTCCGAACCTACCCCACGCCGAAAGATATCCCACGATCACGCCGTTTTATCGGGATGGCGCCGTGGTATCGTCATTTCATCCCCAACTGCGCTACCGTTCTAGAGCCGTTGACTCATTTGCTGAAGAAACATCGGTCCTGGGAGTGGGAGGACGCCCAAAAGCAAGCTTTTGAGAAAGTAATCGCGTGTATTACGTCTCCACCTACGTTGTCGTGTCCGAATTTTAATGAACCGTTTGTTTTGAAAACGGACGCGAGTTCGGTCGGCTTGGGGACGGTACTCACTCAAAAGATTGAGGGTGTCGAACACGTGATTGCGTACGCGAGCCGCGCTGTCGAACGCGGAGCGAAATTACTCGACGACCGAGCAGGAGTGCTTAGCTGTCGTGTGGTCCATAAAAGAATTTAAACCGTACTTGGAAAGTTACAAATTTACGGTCATCACGGATCATAGCAGCCTACGCTGGCTGCACAATTTGAAAAATCCCACGGGACGTTTAGCGAGATGGGCTTTAGAACTGCTAGAATACAATTTTCAAATTGAGCATCGGAAAGGCGTCCTACACCGTGTGCCGGACGCCCTGTAGCGAATTCACGAGACGGATGGGGAGTTGTGTGCGGTGGCCGCGGTCGGAGATAGGTGGTACGACAAAAGAGTCGCCGACGTTGTCGAAAATCCGCGTCGGTTTCCCGGGTGGAGAGTGGCCGATCATAAGTTGTATTTCCGGAGACCCCGCGCGGTCGTTGCACAAGCGGTCGGGGATAACGAGCAGTGGAAGTTGATCGTGCCACGCGAGTCGCGCAACGAGATTATACGGGAGAATCACGACCCGCCGCATGCCGGACATTTCGGCGTCGAAAAGACGTACCGACAAATCGCAATTCGATATTACTGGCCGCGCATGTTCAAGGATGTCGTTAATTATGTACGCCGGTGCGATACGTGTGCCAGAGAGCGAAAGTGGAACAGGATGTTCCGGCGGGATTAATAGTTGAGGCCCCGTGGACTGTTGGGCGGACATAAAGGGACCGTTCCCGTCGAGCAAAGCGGGATACGCGTACCTCCTCGTATTGCAGGACCTTTTTTCAAAATGGGTCGAGTGTTGCCCGCTCCGTAAGGCAAACGGGAAGAATATTCGAGAAGCTGTCGAAGATATCGTCATTTTTTGCTGGGGCGCACCGCGCGTGCTATTAACTGATAACGGTACTGAATTTTTGAATCGCAAGATGCAATCGTTAGCCGAACAATATGGATTCCACCATTCGACGGTACCGCCTTATCACCCTCAGGCAAACCCCGTCGAAAGGATTAACAGAGTTCTCAAAACGATGATTACTGCTTTTTTGGGACGGGACCACCGCGAATGGGAACAACATATTCACAAATTTCGTTTCGCGTATAATTCTGCGTATCATACGTCGCTGCAGGCAACCCCCGCATTTTTGAATTTCGGGAGGAAACCACAGCCTGTTAATATATTTCGCGGTCGAGACGATGCTGTCGAGGTAGAACTTGCGGATCCGGAAGAGTGGGGCGAGAGAATGGCGCGAATCCGGCTATTGCGAGAATGGATAGTAGAAAATTTAGAGGCCGCGAGACAGAAGCAAACTCGATATTATAATTTACGGTGGGCGAGCAGGTGTTAAAAAGACAGCACGTCTTGTCCGCCGCTCAGCACGTTTCCGCTAAACTGGCCACAAAATTGTCCCTTCATTATTCAGAGGATTCTGTCGCCCGTGGTATACGAGCTCTCCGATCTATCCGGAAATTTACTGGAAAAAATTCATGTAAAGGACCTAAAACCTTATCACGCTTCTCTCCCTCCGTAGGTTGTCATAGCCGTCGTAGCTGTCGGATCTGTCGCGGAGGATGGATCCGCAAGATATGGATTTTTGGCTCCAATGGATCCACGTCATTCTCAGGATGCAGCAGGACTACCCTGGGTTTTGGGAGGCGCTCGCCAGAGAGGTGCACCGGAGGAGGACACGTCAATATGCGACGGCCGGGGTGACGGTACACGATAGGCCCGCCGGCAACGACGTAACCACGCAAACCGATCCTATGGAGGAGAGAGTGAGAGTTCGAGGGCCGGCCAGGAGGCACGTAGGCGTGCAGGTGTACCCGAGGCGCGTAAACATGGCTGTCGGTGCCGACCTGGAGGAGCGGGGAAGGGACCGATCACGAAGCCCGGGACGACGACCCGCACGAGCGGGGTCATCAGAGGAGGACCACCCCGTGGACATGTTATGTTGGCTCCGCCAGCCACCCGGGTGGGGCAGAGCCGCGGAGGAGCCGACCCGAGAGCCGACGCCGGAGCCACCGGAAGAAGAAGAGCGACAGGGACCGACACCAGGACCGGCGCGAGAGCCGTCGCCTCCTCAGGGAACCAGACCGGCATCGGCAGGGCGAGAGCTCTGCTGGAACTGCGACTCGAACTCTCACTTCTCGCACTCGTGCCCGCAACCCCGAAGGCGAACATTCTGCTTCCGCTGCGGGCGCCCCGGTATCACCGTCCGCGACTGCCCGGACTGCAGCGAGGGGTGGAAGGCCCAGGGGCCATACAAGGAGGGGAAAGGCCATGACGGGCCAGCACCACCGAAGAGGCGTGGAAGACCCCCGGGAGCCCCGCGCAGGCCCTGAGTAGCTGTCGACCCCCCCCCCCCCCCCTCCCGCTTGATGTTCGCGGTCACTCCTCTTTTCCTTTCTTTTTTTTTCTTTTCTTTTCTTTTGTCTGCTTTCCTTTCGCCTTATATTTTCTTTTTGTTATTAAATTATTTCTCAGCTCTCCTTTGAAGGAATGCTGGACAGGGAATCCCCATTTCGTTTTCTTTTTTTTCTTTTGCTCGCAACCGAGGGACTGATTATAACACTGACGCCGAGAGTAGAGCGTAAATCGTCATGTATGAGGCAAGAAATAAAATGTTTAAATCTACAAGGGCGTTGAAAGCGTTGCCTTTCCTTATCCCTCCTACGAGATCCTGCGAAATCGCGAGAGCAATTGAATCAATAGGGACCGCGTCTCGGTCGTCGCCTTTGCACGCGTTTCGTAATAAGTCGTGAGCGCGACCGACGGAGGACGTTCGCGATAAACGTCGCGTCCCGGGTTACGATTCCGGAGGCTCTTGGTGTGGGGTAAGTGTCTTGCATTGTAATGTCGTAGAAAAGTTTCTTTTTTGTCTTTTTTTTTTTCTTTCTTTTGTTTGTCGATCTTTACAATATGTAAGTGGGCCCTCGCTGGAGGTTTCGATCGCTCGACCCCCCTGTAAGTCCGGTGGCTATATCGGATGACCAGACCCGGTACGCTCCTCTTGGGGCGGGGGTGTAGTGACGTTGCGGCTTCGCCGCGCGTGGCAGCGTCCCCGCCGCCGTCACAAGGCGCGGGGTTCGCGCCCAATGACGGGCCGGAATTGTACCAAGCGTCGAGATCTCCAAGCAGCATTAGTTACTTATTAAGAATCGTTATCTAATTACTGTTGTAATAATTTTATGAGCGGCGCCCCACCGATCGAAGAGGAGCGCGAGCCCTACCGCACCGAAAACCAGCTGTCGGCGAGAGATTACAGCCCGACTGTTAGAGGCTCAAAGGGGGCGGCCTGGCGAGGCGAGGCGCGAGGCGGCGATATCGGAGGACGAGGAATTCCACGTGAGCCTGGCAGGGGCGGTCGCGGGTGCCGTCGCAAGGACGCACGGCGCCCCGAGGAATCATGAACCGCGGATGCCTAGAAGGCTGAGTTGTCGGATCCAGAGGTGGAGTGTCGGCGGCCGGAGCCAGCAAAGAGGCGGTCCCCTCCCAAGGAGGAATTTGAGGGCGAGACGGGCCCGGAAAAAGGAGTGAGGGTGCAAGGTGCCCCTCCGATTTACGTCGCGCGGATCTAAGGGATCACGCGCGACCTCGATAACGGCCGGGCCGGCGCGCAATACGGCAGCGCAACCCGCGTGGGGGCGAACCGTTCGACTCGCGATCGAGTGCGACGTCGCTCTTCCTCTTCCGCGCTGTCCGCCGAGCCGAAAGGACGTTTTGTTGCTGTCGTGAGTTTTGTGAGGAATCCCGGACCGTTCCGAGTCTTGAGCCGCAGCCGACCCGAGCGAGCGAGGAGGCCAAGCCGGCGAGGACGACCCACGAGGAGCAGCGTATCGGTGAGGTCGCTCGTTTAGATATTGTAAGCCACGAGCGAACTGCGAGGGGTCACACTCCCGCTCTGCTGTCGACGCGCCATATTTTCGCGTCTCGTGTTAGCCGTTGCGAAGTTCTCGGCATAACTTTTCGTTTTCGGTTGGCGTTCGACACCAAGCGCGAGGCACCCGAACGCGGTTGTCGTGGCGTGGGTATTGGAGCGAGCCTCTGGAGGTCTGCGGCCGGGGAAGCGCCGGACAGCCCCCGAGTTCGAGGCACGCGACGCGCGAGGGATCGCGTTGGTGCTGCGGAGAAGTGTCTTGCGAGTTCCGCCATAACGTGACGAGAGTGAGTCGCGGATTCCGGCGGTCGCATGTCTTAAAGTCGTCGGAAAATGCGACGTTTTGTCTCGCGACTTGTCTGGTGTCTTGTGGTGAATCGCGCGTATTCGGTGTTTGCATTTCGCACCTGATCGAATGTTCTCGCGATTTCGGATCGCGTGAGGGCCGTGTTATTTTCGCGCACGTTACGTTGTCGGGTTTAATTGTGATAATTGCGTAGTTTCGCGCCGCGTTAGCGATTGTCGCGTTTCTCGCCGTTTTTGCGTCGAGTTCGCGCGTCCATGGAGAAGCGTATTTCTCTGCCGGCGGAATCCTCTCGCGATTTCAAGGACCAGCTTGCGTACGCCCAGCAGGGCGCAGGACTTCGCGACCTTCAGGTATCTCTGTAATACTTTCCGTATGATTTTCCGTATTGTATTTCGCACAATATTTCGCGAGCTGCGTTAGTCAGCGTATTATTTTTCGATTATATTTCGCGATCGGCGTAATTCTAATTTATCTCGTGTATTATCCGCTGTATTAGTTGTCGCGATATTCTTGTTATATTTCGCTATCTGCGTTACTTTATTATCTTCGTTGTCGCGATCTGCGTTATTCTGTATTGTTTTCTTTTATTATTTTTCGCGATCCACGCTATTTGGCGTATTATTCGCTGTGTTAATTTTCGTGGCCTGCGTTATGCGATGTGTTATCTCTTTTATTACTCTCCGCGCGTTGCTGTCGATTCGCTTAATTACTACTGTCGTCCATGTTAGTTGTCACTCTTATTCTTAATCCGACGCATTTCTATATCATCTATCTAATTTTAAATAAACTTCAGTACTACTTTCTCTCCGTTAATTATTAACTAAACGCTATTATCAATGCCTTTTATTGTACTTTCTTTTGCCAACCTGTAAATAACGCTGTTAACTGCTATCCATCTACTGCGTTTGGAATAAATATTGTTAATTTTTACCAGTAAATTGACGACTTTCGCGAAACTTATTCATCCGTCACCCCGCACCTAGAGCGCTGCCCGGCATCCACCCTGCCCCTCCACCGTTAGGTGAGCTAGCCAGCTTCTCGTACCGAAGGCGGTATCGATCTTGTCGATTTTTGCGAATATCGGTCGTCGTTTCGCGATTCGGTGACTCGACGTCGTACGCGTCTGGCGCCCAATCCATTCTCTCGGTTGATCAACTGCCTTCCGGGTACGACGGACCCGCCATAGAGAGGCCCACCATCCTGCTCTCCCTTTTGCTCCGCTATTGTAAAAGTAGCGTGACAACGTATATTAATAAACTTTATTGTTTATTAGCATTTTGAAAAATTTTAATTATAAGCTACAACTTAGAAAACGCTCTTTCAGAAAAAATTACTTACAAGGGAACCTTCGGAAGTGTCCCTACCCGATTTGGATGAGCTTTGGATATGTTGTAGAGCATCAAAAAATATTACTCCTATTTTTTTTTTTGGGCTTATATCTTGACGTTTAAGGGTTGAAACAACCCCTTGAAAATAACGGATTTTATAATTTTTAGCGAATATCTTCGAAAATATAAGGCGTATGAAAAAGAGTTTTATACAAAAGGTTTATGGTTTTTTATGCTCTTTACAATGGCGTAATTACATTTTTCAAATATGTCAAATTTTTTAATTTAACCCCACACCCACCTATTATTTTTGTAAAATATAACAATTTTTTCAACGCAAAAATTTAAGAACATCGAATGCCAAATACATCCATGTATATTTTTATTATGATACCACTATTAGATTTTTGGGAAGACGAGATGATATGTGGTATAGGCGTCGCGCTGTAGGTAGGTGTTGCGTTATTTCTGTTCAGTTGCGCTGTACGCTTAATAATTTCTATTTGTGCATATTTTCTCATACTACAATATATACTATATACTACGACATAATATGCGATG
Organism: Leptothorax acervorum; assembly: GCA_035220615.1. Taxonomy (NCBI): domain Eukaryota; kingdom Metazoa; phylum Arthropoda; class Insecta; order Hymenoptera; family Formicidae; genus Leptothorax; species Leptothorax acervorum. Next base: position 470,189 of record JASTWQ010000153.1, on the reverse strand, counting down.
AAAGTCCAAGCAGAGGAAAAGATATCTAAATAGCGTGTGCGCAAAACAGTGTTATAAATACGCGTGGAAGTAAATCAACAACCATAGTTCACGCATTTGAATATCATTTGCTCGTGGCATAATCCCGTTTTGTGAACATGTAAGTGCATTTTTATTGTTAACTTTTATTGGTTTCTTACGCTTGTTACTTTTTCCTTTGATATTGAATATTTAATATAATTTTTATTCAGCTCTTATTCAATTCTTTGCCAGTCTTGCTAGTGACTATATAATCTTTTTTGCTCATAAAATGTCATAATTGTAAGCACCTATTAAAATTATTTTTAGTTAATAAAGTTAATTTTTTTAGTTTGCTTCAAATTTTAGATTACCTCCTTGTCAGAGTATCAGAATATTTCAATATTTTGTACTGCTGTCTCTCTATTGTCATCACACACGCATTTCCTCTGCTTGGACTTTCATCGCATATTATGTCGTAGTATATAGTATATATTGTAGTATGAGAAAATATGCACAAATAGAAATTATTAAGCGTACAGCGCAACTGAACAGAAATAACGCAACACCTACTTACAGCGCGACGCCTATACCACATATCATCTCGTTTTCCCAAAAATCTAATAGTGGTATCATAATAAAAATATACATGGATGTATTTGGCATTCGATGTTCTTAAATTTTTGCGTTGAAAAAATTGTTATATTTTACAAAAATAATAGGTGGGTGTGGGGTTAAATTAAAAAATTTGACATATTTGAAAAATGTAATTACGACATTGTAAAGAGCATAAAAAACCATAAACCTTTTGTATAAAACTCTTTTTCATACGCCTTATATTTTCGAAGATATTCGCTAAAAATTATAAAATCCGTTATTTTCAAAAGGTTGTTTCACCCTTGAACCCCTTAAACGTCGAGATAAGCCCAAAAAAAAAATAGGAGTCTAATATTTTTTGATGCTCATCCAAATCGGGTAGGGACACTTCCGACCGTTCCCTTGTTTTTTTTAGTATTGAAATAGAAAGTATTACTAAATAATTTAAAACACATTTACTTGACGTGTATTTTTGAAATAAAAATTTGGTAACAATTTTTCAATCGCAGGTTCAAGTATATAGCTGCTCGTAGGTCACTTTTCTTACAGTAGCGAGTAAGAGTCCGAACATTTATTCTGAATTCTAACGCCGTTTTGCGAAAAGATTTACGCTCGATTTTTATTCTTTTAATCGCTCTAAGTATAGTTTCATTAGGTATGTCTACCTTATTCGTCTTTCTTTTGTGGTTACGCACCATTATCTATGTTCTATGTATAGAAAAACAATCCAGCCCAGTCAAATAGGTATTTTGGTAGGAAATAATACTACCAGCGCTGTAATTAGCGTGGAAGTGTGTCTTTTGGGGTTATAATGAAGATATTAAAAGCCCATCCCCGTACCATTGTTGTAGCAAAAATGGGGGTGCAAAAAAAATCCAAAAAATTGGTTTTTTGCCAATAACTCAAAAAGTATCACAATTAGGGGAAAAAGTGAAAACGTGAAAGTTGTAGAGAATGAAATTTTACACAAAAAAGGTTTATACAAAAATTTTGTACGACCAATTGCAGTCAATCTAGATTTTTTTGAAATAATACGTATTTCATGACAAATGAAAAACACGTGAGCGCGTCGCGCATTTTTTATCGATAGTTCGAAAATGGCGACTCGAATAAAAAAATAGTTCAAATAAAAGTTGTAGACAATTTAATTACGAACAATTTCCATTTTTATTTTTTTCGATACGATCAATATTGACAGAGATATGAATATTATAAAACAATTATTATCGCTCCACGAGTATGATTTTTAGTGGTAAAATCGCTTGTAACTCAACATCTGTAAGTTTAACGCAAATATTACATCTTATGAAAGTGGAAGATAATTAAATTTCGAAAATTTTGATGTATATACAAACTCATTTTGGATATATGCGTAGCATGATAGTGCTAATAAACATGAAAAATTGTCATTTTTTGTGGATTTTGTCAAAAAAAGTCACTTTCGGTTGGCTGTAGGTCAAAATGTCTCTCTACATTTTTTGAAGAGAATTAAATTATCTTTCAAATGGCTTTTTGTTCATCTTCGTACGATCATTTGTTAACAAGTTACAGCTGTTTGAAAATTTCAGGAAAAATACAATTTCAAACAAAATTAATAATAGATTGAAAAAATATATGCGTAATAATTTTTAAAAAATTGGATTTCACCTATTTTTAGTAGTTTATATGTGTGTGAAAGTAATGCAGCATTATTAGTTCATTGAAAGGTATGATTTCTTTAAAAAAAGAATCCTCGAAAAGTGGTGTTTTTAAAAGAAATTATGCAAAAGTGGCATTTTTATTTAGTTTTTTGCATGTATCTTTTTTTTGTGTTATTCAGTACCGCTGCGATATTTTTAGGACGAATAGTACACAAGAAATGTCCTGGCGTCGGATAGCATGGGGCGAGCAGGTAGTCGGGCTTCAGTGTGGGTTCAGTTATTCGTTGAATTCCGAGTCGAAATTTGGCATCTTACTGTGCGTTCTGTGAATATTACATGCTATTGTGTATACGAACATTAAAATATTTTAACGTGTCGTGCATATCTGTGTGTACACGTAATCGTTGACGAACTGCAGAAAATTGCAGAGAGTGCATTAACGTGTAATTGGTAAGTATTGTTATTTAATGGTTATGTTGATTTTGTATACTCATGCACGTGGCACATTGAATATCATTAGTTGCAATTATTACAATTAAGGTGGTATTTGCCGTACATTTATTGCGCTTTTGCGAAGGCATCATTTAATACAATTGAACGTTTTATGATGAATTGCCGTTTATTATTATAAATAACAATCAACTCGAGTGAAATGAAACTTTTATCGTTACGATTCATGCGCATGCGCTAATTCACAGCTGACTCTGAAGTTGCCAGTTTGCTCCAATACATGGTATACCATAAAATTGTTACTTTTTAGTGAAATATTTTTACAAATAAACCTATGACCTGTGCAATGTGTGGTATCATCGAGTTACTTATATCTTCGTATAAATGTGGCTTTTTTTTGTCAGAAATTTGTGCGTGCGTGCGTGGTGTGTGTGTGTGTGTGTGTGTGTGTGTGTGTGTGTGTGTGTGTGTGTGTGTGTGTGTTACATATATATACATATATTACATATACATATATACATACACATATATATACAGGGTGTCCCAGAAAGCTCGGTCACCGTTCCACTGACAAATTCTGTGGGACATTCTAAGAAAAAAATTCTTATGCAAAAATGTTGAGGCTATAATAGTTTTTGAATTATAAGCATTTAGAGTTAGCGAATCAGACCGCCTAAAGTTGGCGCGCTCAGGTGTGGTACATCGCATAGCAAGTAAAGGTGCTTTTGTACATTGACTCAGTTTTTAGATATTGACATAATTCTGCAAACGACAAGGAAATTACTTTGAAGCTTTGTCTTATTTATCTGTAATTGTTCAATTTGCTGTAGGGGGAACCGGGGCAAATCGGTCAGGTTTTTTTCGGGGCCGATTTTTAACAACAAAATAAATAATTTTAGTTAAATGTGGTATACCATTTTTAAGAGTGAACCTTTAGCTACAAAATTTATGTAGGAAATTTTTGTCTACGTCGCTTTGTTTAACCGGTATAGAGCAAGAACGACAACGGTGGAAAAATTGAAATCTTAAAAATGCCGGGGTAAAAGTGTCACCCCCCCCCCCCCCGGGGCAAATCAGTCACACTGCATTTTCAATACATACACGTCCATCTAATCCTGAAAAATGATAGGATACATTTTAATAATTGTTAATAATAAATAATAATAATTATTATTATTAATAATTAATAATAATAATAATTAATAATTGTTAATAATTGTTAATAATAAATAATAATAATAATTGTTAATAATTAATAATTGTTAATAATTGTTAATAATTGTTAATAATTAATAATTGTTAATAATTGTTAATAATTTTTAATCGTTCTTCTTTAACCAGTTGATCAACGTGGTTCTCCGGACATCGAATTGTTTTGCGGCTGCGTCGCTCATTTTATCTTTTTTCACCGCAAGAACTGCCTTCTTGAGTTTCTCCTTGTCGACGGGAGTCGTTTTGCGACGATACGTGCGTACCATTTCCCTATGTATACAAACTAACGCACGTGCAAGGGAAGACAGAATCACGCTCGAGGGAAACCTAACCTGAAATTGCCGTGAGCTGAAGTCGTGCGCCCGGCGCGCCACAGTGACGAGACTGCCGCATTTTCCCCGGGTGCTTACTGACCGATTTGCCCCAAACACAAGTTTCAGGTTTGATCGCCCACGAAATATTAGACATGAACGATAATGACAAAACTACACTGGATTCGTGTTCAGCATGCATTACTCTTTATAATCACGTACCTGGAGATTTGGAGAGCAAATATTATTGCAGATATTACACAATTTCCACGAGCAGAAAATTTTACTTTCACCTTCCGAAAACACGTTTGCCCTCGTAAAAATCATAACACGGCAGGTAACCTGCCGAAACTCCGTTGGTCACATGGGTACCACAAGACGCGTTTACAATATTAATTGGGACCGTGCGTAGAGACTAGTGCTGCCGCCGATATCGCACATTTTGCTGGACTAGCTGTCAAATATTCGAGTTACGTAACCGTCATAACCTCTGTCGTTAAGTAACTTGAATTAATTTCACTGATGAAAAAATTGTCATTATATTACAAAACAGTTAAAATAGATTTTTTGCTAAAATTAACTGAGTTTTGATGTAAATGGAAAGCTATACAAATAATCTGTCAGTCCAGCGAGTCCATCAAATAATGCAAATTCTGGCCACCATGGACGCTCTAAGTCCTACTTTTCCGCTATAGTATACCAGCGCACGGTCCCAATAGCGAGTTCGCACAATATACAGGTTCCGAGATATTTGATTTGACACTTTTACCCCGTTGACCGATTTGCCCCGGTCTCCCCTACATAAAGATTAACGCAAGCATTATGGAATATTAATAAATACGTATGCACAGCGAACTGTCCAGTTTGTCAAATAAAGTGTGTCACAAGCTAGCCCACCTTCACTTGCTATGCGATGTACCACACCTGAGCGCGCCAACTTTAGGCGGTCTGATTCGCTAACTCGTAAATGCTTATAATTCAAAAACTATTATAGCCTCAACATTTTCGCATAAGAATTTTCTTCTTAGAATGTCCCATAGAATTTGTCAGTGAAACGGTGACCGAGCTTTTTGGGACACCCTGTATATATATGTGTGTGTGTATATATATGTATTGAACACACTTTCGCACGCACGCTCGCACGCACGCACACATACACACACGCACACGAACTCACACACACACACACACACACACAGACCCATACACACGCACACACACCCATTCAAAAAAATTGTATTTCATTTTGTAACAAATGGATACACATTTTGTGCCAAGAACGTAATTGAATGAAGCAAAATTAATCCTCAATTTTGTTCAAATTGTTTTATTATTGTTTTTGTACAAATTAAACTTCTTTTAATGAAACATTTATTGTTATTAAATTTTTTAACTTTTTATGTATTTATTGTGAAATATTTTTTAACTAAACATATTTGGGATTTATCAATTGAAGGGATGCGGCGAATGACGGTATAAGTCGAATTATACCGTTTTTTTTTATTGCATAAACCTACTATTTACTCGTAACTAAATATTTAAACATAATTATTTTATTGTAAATCTATTTTTTTAACGTTAAAATGAATGCGATAATCCGAAAAACGGTATAACTCGACATATAATTCTAGTACAGAAAAACTGACATAACTAACGTGATAGCATAGAATAACTAACCTAAACCACGCGAGAACGTGAAAAATACCAGAAATCGTACAAAACAAAACCAAAAATCCGTATTTATTCGATAAAATGCGAAATCACTTGAAATCATGCGGAAAAGTGCGAAATGAAATAATGTTATATCAAGAAATGATCCATGAAAATCAAGTTTATTATCATAAAAAATACGTATATATCATTAAACATGTGTAACAATTATTTTTTTGTCAACAAATCAAGTGCAACATTTGAAATTTGAGTCGATAATATGAAAAACGGTATAACTCTAAAGTTACGATCCAGGTTTTTACTGATTTTTGGGTAGTCTTTTTGCATCATTTCATAATTTAATGTATAATATCATTATGTAATTATCACCCGAACCGTTTTTTGATAGAATATGTACAAAGTACTTTCCTACGTTTTTTGTGTTTTTCTCAAAACGTTATTTTTCGAGTTATACCGTTATTCGCCGCATCTCTTCAATTAATGATAAAAATGAAAAAGGTTGTATTTTTATAGTGATTTTTTTAATTTGTTTCAGATATATATATATATAAATATATATTTTCATTGGAATTTCTTCAATAAGCAACCGCATAAAAATGGAAAACGATAGACAATGCGTTATTTGCAATAAAGGGGACACGGCTGGATCGTTATCCGAAGTGCGACAAAAAGGAATGAACGGCTTAATTGAATCAAGTCGATTGCGGAAGGATGGAAAACACACGACATTCGCTGCATTACATGTGGCATTCATTCATCCTGACTGTAGGAAAAATTATACACGCAAAAGGAGTATACTCCTTCGATTTAATTTCGATTTAAAAAGAGAAGAAACTGAAGCTTCTACTTCTAGCCCTTGCCATGGAGCGAAAAGAAAAAAGTCGTTTAATTTCGAAAAATGTTGCTTATTTTGTTCTGAAGTTATTGACGAAGCATTTTACGCGCATCAACAAACACTCCGAAAAGAAAATAGACGAGCAGTAAGCACGGTGCTAAAAGATACGACTGCTAAAAAATTCGAAGAAAGAGCTATACAACGTAACGATGAGTTAGGTCGGCAGGTGCTTGATCGTATGTCATTAACATCAAATTTAGTGATGAGTAAAGCAATATACCATGCGGATTGTCGTGTATCATTTATGTGGGTGGCGAAGTCGAATAAATTGGGGAGACCATTATCAAGCGATGTCGTATCAGCAATGCAAACCGTTTTTAATTACTTACGTGAGTCTGAAGAATGCCAATTTTCCAGCAAACAATTGTTATCTGTAATTGAGAATGCGAAGCAAACAGCACCTGCGTGGAAAACTGTAGAGAATAAACTGAAAGAAGAATTTGGAAATGACATAATTGTGACACATCTGAAAGGTAAAGATCCAATCGTATGTTTTTCTAACATCGGGCATCAACTGATTAACAGAAATTGGTATGAGGATCGTTTATTAGATGAGAACAGCGAAAAAATGAGAATTGTTAAGAAAGCTGCAGAAATTATAAGATCGGACATTAAACAGAAATACTGCGACGTGACCTCGTATCCTGCGAGTACACAATTTTTGGACGACGTTGATTCTTGTTTACCGGAATCACTCACAACATTATTGGAAAACATCATACTGAAAGATAAAAAAAAAACCGACATTTACAAAAAGAAATGCATCACAATCGGTCACAGTATCATGTCAGCTGTTAGACCTGTTTCTTTTATATCCACGATTCAACTTGGTATCGCTTCGTATTTGTATAAAAAAGTTGGATCAAAAACGATCATTGATGTTCTCTCGAAAGTTGGTCTCTGTGCTTCGTACAGTGATGTGAGAGCCTTAGAGTCGTCAGTTTTACAAGCACCACAACATGAAATTAAACCTCATACCTACTGTCAATTTATATTCGTCAATACGGATTTTAATGTCAATACCATCGATGGGCTGCATACTTTTCATAGTATGGGCGGCGTCCAATGCGTTACCCCGATTTCGGCAATTGTGAACAATTCGGATCGCATCACAAAAACGACCACACTACGTAAAACAGATCAATTAAAGAAAAGTGGCGTACAAGAACTAAAAATCTTTCAAAACAAAACGGAAGCTGGATTAAAATCGCTGATTCTACAAGATTTAAGCAAAGAAGTAGCTGAGGTCATCAAGTGGCAAAATAACATCTTAATGCCAAACAATCGTGATACATTGTGGACGGTAGGCAAATATTTTAATATACCTGACATTCCTGGATGGAGGGGCTTTCATGAACGAATAACAGGACATAAAAGTGTACAAAAAACAAAAGTTTTGTTTCTACCCTTCATAAATGCTCCGCCAAGTGACTACGACACCATATATACATCATTGCAGATGGCCGCCCAAAAAGCGAAAGACATACAATTACAAACAAGTATTGTTACATTCGACCAGCCTTTATATTTGAAAGCACGGGATATAGTTGCTTGTTCTGGAAAAGATTCCGAGTTGAAAGATGTTGTTATAAGGCTAGGTGGGTTTCACACTCTCATGTCGTTTTTGGGCTGCATCGGGTTTATAATGGCAGGTAGCGGATTACGGCAAATTCTAAGTATTATTTATGCGCCGAATTCCGTTGATAAATTGCTCGCTGGCCACTCTTATGCTAGAGCAGTAAGAGCTCATTTGCTAGTTCAATTGGCACTCTCGAAAATAATACTAAAAACATTAGCAATTACATATGAAGAGCGTGAAATTGTTTGTTCATTATTACAGCACTTTCGTGAAAGTCCTCCGACAACCGAAGAAATAAGTGAACATCCTGTTGTGGCACAGCTTGCTAAAAAATTAGAACATCATTTATTGCATTTTGACAATAATGGGCCAACGGCTAAATTGTGGCTCCAATACTTCAACATGGTAACGATTCTGAAATTATTCATAGAGTCTGAGAGAGAAGGAAATTGGACGAACCACTTGTTGGCTGTTCGACATATGCTGCCGTACTTTCACGCCAGCGGCCATTTTTCTTACGCAAAGTCCTGTCACATATACTTGCAAGACATGGTAAATTTGAAGAACTTGATGAATGACAGAGAATTTGAACAGTTTACCGAAGGTGCAAAATTTACTACCAAGCGAACGGGAAAATTCTGGTCCGGAACGTGGTCTGATCAAATTATAGAGCAAACTCTCAATAGAGAGTTCAAAATCATAGCAGGCCCTATTGGCAGAGGTTCTCTGACAGACAGCTCTCTCACAGCGTTTACCACAACCATGCCAATTTTGCATAATATTTGCGAGGCCGTGGAAAGTTTCAGCGAAAGGTACATTTCAACATCTGAACAACATGTCGAGGCTCGTGAAAGCCGAATACAACGAGACGACAAAGACGTAGCAAAACTTGTCCAGTGGTTTCAGATTCATGATCCTTTTCAGAATAATGATAGTATTGTGTCTTTAAGTACTGGAGTATGTGGTGACCCATCGTCGATAAATTGTTTCCGTGCTCGCGAAATCGGTGAACAACTCGTGGAGGAAATGCAAAATAAGGAGATGAAAGACATACGCATGAAACGTAGCAACAGAGTTTCTTCATTGGCATCTATCAACTGTACTGTCAAGGCTCAAAACAAACAAATCGTAGTAGATCCATTCATGATCTTTCAACGCATGACAATCGCAAAACAATCTGAAACGGACTTGGAAGAATTTTTAAAATACGAACTTGCTCCATATCCCCTTTCCCTCTTTTGTGAGACTGGCATGCGAAAAAATAGCAAATCCGCATTAATGAACGTCTTCACTCAATTTGGCAATAATTTACCAGATGGCGATAAGAAGTTCATCATAGATGGAGGCTTTCTTTTGCATAGGGTGCTTTGGAATGTAAATACTACGTACAAAAATATTTGTATTACGTATTTGAATTACGTTAAGAAATATTACGGTAACAATTGCATTGTTGTCTTCGATGGTTACAACGATACGAGTAACAGCACTAAAATATCAGAACAACACCGCAGAAGTGCAACGAAAACTTGCCCAGACATCGCATTTGAAGAGCATATGATAGCAACGATCGCGCAAGACTTATTTCTTCGGAACAAAAACAACAAGGCCAGGCTTATATTCCATCTAAAAAAATTGTTTGAAATGGAAGGAATTGCAGTTCAACAAAGTACCTGCGATGCCGACACTCTAATTATTGAAACATCAATTTCAGCTGCTGCATCACACCCAACCGTCGTTGTAGGAGAGGACACGGACCTCCTTGTGCTTCTGGTTGCTCTGGCACCATCGGATAGAAACATTTACTTTTTAAAGCCAGGCAGGGGAAAAAGCGAGAAGCAAATTTTTTCATCCCAGCAGATACAAGAAACAAATAATATCCAAACTTCAATTTTATTAGCGCACGCATTTGGAGGATGCGATACGACGTCGGCTATTTTCCAAAAAGAAAAATCAAAAGTTCTTAGTTTGTTACAAAATGAAAAATTGAAATCGGTTACCGACGTTTTCATGTCCGCAAATTCAACTGTCATGGATGTTCAAGAAGCAGGCGAGTTATTATTTTTACATCTGTACGGTTCAAAAAATCCGGCCACACAAAATTTAAATGCTTTACGATATCATGTGTACAGACAAACGGCATCAAGAAAAACTTCTCGCTTGGCTGGATTGCCACCCACATGTAATGCTGCTGCTCAACATTCATTCCGTACGTATTGTCAAGTTCAGGCGTGGTTGGGCAATACTATGAATCCTCAATGTTGGGGCTGGCAATCGATTGATGGATATCTTCAACCCGTCACAATGACCGAACCTCCTGCCCCACAAGAGCTCCTGAAATTAGTTGCTTGCAGTTGCAAAGCGAATTGCACAGCATCTTGTGGGTGTAAAAGAGCCGGACTTAAATGTTCTGATCTCTGTCTGAATTGTGTTGAGACTGGTTGTTTCAATTTGTATCAAATTCCGGCAGAGAGCGATTCCGACAGCGATGAGGACATACAAAACGAAAATGAGGAAGAAACTAACTAATGTACATACTACAATTGACTTTTCATTCAGTAATTATTTCGTACGTTTGTAAATAAAATCCAGTGACAATTACAATTTTGTGCACTTATTTGACCTTTTGGAGCATACATTTTTATTTGAAATGTTGACCACACTCAGCATTAATTTTACAAATTTGGTCCGCCATATTGGATCCGCCATCTTTTATTTAGAATATCTGAGAATGTATTCATGATCAGCGATCCGAAAACCCGTAAGTACAATACTTTACATGAGTTTGCTACACAGTTTGTAATGATGAATTTATCGTGCAAGAAGTGATTTTTATAAAGATTTATTTATTGATATTAACAAATAAAATTCACTGACAATATATAGATACCAATTTCGAGTAATTTTAGATTTTTTGGCAGTTTACAATATTGAAATTACAATAAAACATGTAAAAATATCGAAGAAACTGCTACAAATTATTACAAAGTGAGGGCAAAAAATTGTCTTCCCTGGAAGACACTACGACACAAAGGGTTACTTGTAAACCATTATATTTCATTAAGTTATCATGAATTATGTACACATTATTCATAATTCATATATTATTAATGATTAATTAATTATTATTTTATTTAATACCATTTGTTGCGATAACGCTTTTCAGTCATATTAACCGCGCGATAATAAATGTTTAAAAAATTCATATCTCTGTCAATACTGATCGTATCGAAAAAAATAAAAATGGAAATTGTTTGTAATTGAATTGTCTACAACTTTTATTTGAACTATTTTTTTATTCGAGTCGCCATTTTCAAACTATTGATAAAAAATGCGCGACGCGCTCACGTGTTTTTCATTTGTCATGAAATACCTATTATTTCAAAAAAATCTAGATCGACTGCAATTGGTCGTACAAAATTTTTGTATAGACCTTATTTGTGTGAAATTTCATTTTCTACAACTTTTACGTCTTCACTTTTTTCCCTAATTGTGATACTTTTTGAGTTATTGGCAAAAACCAATTTTTTGGACTTTTTTTGCACCCTTATTTTTGCTACGACAATGGTACTGGGGTGGGCTTTTAATATCTTTATTATAACCCCAAAAGACACACTTTCACGCTAGTTACAGCGCTGGTAGTATTATTTCCTACCTTGGCCAAAATTTCAGCCCATTTGACTGGGCTCGTCATTGAAGTGTATGGACATTGCCCCATTAAAAATAAGACAGATAGCCCCGACCACATTTTTCAGTCTTTAGCATGTTGCGAATTTTAAATTATGCGGAATTAAGATTTGACGCTTCTCACACCTGATAACTATATATTAGTTAATAATATTATGAATTGCTTACCTTAATTTAAGTTAAACTATTGTTGCACAGCAAGCTTTTCGACCGTCGAAAAAAGTTAATAATTATTTTCGCTTTTCTTTTAACGTAATATAGCGTCTACGAGGAGCATCGCAAGAAAACAAACAACTATGAAATCTCTTACGTGGAGCATTTTTCAACCATTTGTTACAATGGTAGGGACATTTGTGTCTTATCATCTGAAATAGCAGTACTGTGCACGTAGCCCCCGTAGACAAATAGCCCCGGTCTCCTTTAAATCTTTGGAAAAAAGCTGTTGTGTATTTTTTAAAAATTTAATCAGAATTTAACAAGTATTCGATGCAAATAAATTTGTTACTGCACTGCTACATTGAATAACTTAAATTAATAATATATTAATATTAGTTATAATATGTACCTATATTTAATAATAACGTATAATATTAAATTAAATCATATTATGTCCATCCCATACATACACATACATTTTAATTGTCTTCGAATATTTTCAGATGTAGCAGCATCAAGTTTTTTTTGCAATAAATATTTTTAAATTTTGATTACATTTTCTAAATTTTTTAAACATTTTTGAAATTAAACAATATTAATATACATTAAACGTGTTGCAAAGCTGTAACTTATATTAACCAATCCTTGCATATAAGGAAATAACGTTTGCGTAATTGGAACCGTGTCAAACTTGAAACTTGGAGTATTAGTTGTAAAACTCATTAGCACCGGATGCCAACTAATTTTGATAGATTTTCTTGTCAAGCGATTTACCGAGCGGTTTATGTCGAACGATTTATATCAAACGTACTTGACGAAATGTAACTGTGACAAATATTAAACAGTAATTAACTGCAATTACGACAGAATTGCAAGAATTAATTAAATTATTTGAATTTTGATTAATTGTATGAGTCTTGGTTTTTTAATTTTATATACATATAATTTTTCAGTTTTGTTTCAAAAAAATAGAAATGTTAAATAAGACTAAAATAACTTAATTTTTTTTTGTTGAAACTGAAGACACATGAATAATCTTTAATCTCCAAACGGTTCCCAAAACTAAATATTATATTTTTCTATAAATTATTTGTTTATTTTGTTTTTATTACAAATAAAATATGTATACAATAATTAATTAAAAAACTTTTTTATTCTAAAAATATTTAATGGTTCGTTACTATAATATGATCAACAAAGTTATGATAATTGACAAAAAAATTACAATATAAATTTATGGATGCTAGTTAACTTTATTCTCATAAATAATTAAACTTAAGATATTGATTCTCTCGATTCTGTGTTATCAAATGCTGTTAGATAATTCTAACAGATATTGCTAGGACATTTTGGTAAATTTGACCAGTAGCAAGGGTAGTAACTTGATCCTTCATTCGTGTATCGAATGCAAAATCGAACGCAGGAGGACGGTGGCAATATTTTTGGTGCTGTCGGGCGGCAATATGATTCTGAAGCTGATGGTTGTAAGCAGGGTCCAGCAATGCATATAGTAGGTGGTAGTGGTGAGGGCTCTGGTCTCTGCCTACATGTCTATAAAAATAGATTCTGATATTGCAAAGAATACCGTTATAATCTCTTTATATGTACCTGTATAATGCATCCTTCTTCAAATAAATGCAAGTTAAATGAAGGATATATGTATTTGTCATTATATCATTGAAATTGTAAAATAAAAAATATTGTCCTCAATTTTACTTCTTTTACTTTATATATTAACTAAATTTTTTTATTTAATATTTTTCTACATAAATACTTAAAATTTGAGACAACCGTAGGTATAAAAGATTAATGCTGTTTGTACCAATGGTGGACATGAAGGTGGGAAATGACAACGTTTTGGAAGTATCGGTTCAGAAGGCAAACAGCCATTGCTTGGACAATAAAATGGTATCGGTCTGCGGTGGTGACACGGTGGAGGTAATGAACTTAACCGTTTTTTCTCTTTATGACTGGTACAGCAAGCCATTCTTCTTTTTCACTTGAAAAATTTAGACATTATATTTCATCATAATTCCTAAATATCTAATATTTCTGTCCAATCGATTAACAATCTTTTGTTTGAGAAAAGTGACGTATTTCTCCTCGTAATATACCTACTCCGTGTATTATAATAATGGCAGCAGAGAAAACTGTATGCTTTGCAACAGTTGTAAAATTTAGGAATCTGATTTGTGTATGCTTTTAATTTTTGCCGAAGCTAAGAGTAAGTATACACCAATCGCAAAATCACGAATTTTACAACTGTTGTAAAGCAACTTTCTCTACTGAACGTAACCATTATTATTTATTTTTAAGATGTGATCTTATAATTACTTTTTAGGATTTTATGGATTATGGATTATTTTTATACTCTTATAAGTTTCTAATTATATTAAACATTTTGTATGTATATTGCTTTCTTTCGGTCTTTTCTAGGTAATAATGAATTTCTCACCTCTGATATAATTATTAATTGATAAAGCTACGTATAATTATTTTGACATTTTAACACCGGTTTCCCAGTACAGTCGAACCATTTGAGACAACAACAAGTTACTTTCCCTAACGATTTTTCAGGAGAACGACAGCGTGGAATGGCAGGAAAGTAACAGGGCGAATAAGAGATTCTATAAAAAATACATAAATATCAAAGTCTTCATAATTTTTTAATCTTTCTTAATTTTGTGTTACTTGCATAATCTTAGTCTACTTTTAAACATTATCTAAGTATATAAAGCAAGTTGTTGAAAATTTAATGCTGCTATTGGTCTGCTCGTTTAATATAAAATGTATAAGAATCATTTTGAGTAACATACCTGTCACAAGTATATGTAAGCTGAAATTGAACGGCAGATCCATAAAGACGCGATGATATGTCAGATAAATATTTCGGACATGCACAATCAATACGAGGCAATTTTGGAGAACATCGCGAAGGAACACTAGGTGGAAATTTTGCGAGAGCGTCCTCAAGACTCGACATGTTAGTAATTTTTATTCGTAATGTTACTCTTCTACATTCCAATTATTTTTTTGAAGAACAAGTATTAATTTTGATTGAACAAATATCAAATATCAAATGTCAATGTCAATTTATGTTACAGCTTGTGCCCTTGCATTACCATGAATTTGGCGAGATTGCATACTATGATAAATTAATATAATCTAACACCTAAATAATTTATTTTGTAAATTTGCATGAAAAATTAAGACTCTTTAAACATAGAAAATGCTGTCATACAGTGATTTACATCATTGTCTATTAAAAACTATACTTAAAATATAGACAATTGGTTTGGTTCTTTGTAATTTACTGTATTATAGTAAAATGCTGCTATTAGTAATAATAATAGTAATCAACAATTACGTAACGAAGTATATTTTACAATTTCTCAATTTCAATGTTTTAGTAAGCATTGAACATCAAGAAAATGTCTTGAAATAAAAATATCTTAAACATGAAACATTAAAGAAATATTAATACTCGTATTATAATTACAAAGAAAAGAGTTGTGCCTCTTTTCCATTTTGTGTAATAAATATAAAGATAAATATTGAGGAAATGGAAAGAGATTGTCATCTCTCGTTGGAAAAGCGCGCATTGTGTGAAAAAAAAAGAAACAAAAGACATGTTCATAATCACAACAGATATTATATAATAAACCGTATTTTTACAGTGGCAGATACAATGTAAAATGAACAAGGATACCTTTACGAAATATACACGCATTAAGTCGCATGTGATCCAGGAATCGACCGGCGATACTATGTACAACACAACCACGTAAGCGTGCGCGATGTACCATCCAACTGGCAGGCAACGCGGTTGCACTTTTGAATTTGGCACGCGGTGCATCTATTCGCCTATATCCCTGTCCCGGCGTCTCTCTTTCTATAAGTACGTGTATATGTATATGTATATATGTGTATGCCACTGTTATCCGCTTCTCTAAATGCACTCGCCTGTTTCAGTCAAACGAGACACCGGAACGCATCTTGGCTAATCTCCGCTAATATCCCAGGAGCGGGATAAAAGAAAAAGACGTCTAACACAGAACGACACCCATTGATCGCACCGATTAAAAAGATACAAAAAAGAATTCAACATCCGAATAAATTACAGACGTCATGTGGAGATCAGCCAAGACGCCGCTCTATCGCTTCTCCTCGATCCTAGTCTCTCAAATGAACCATGTAAGTTAGCGTACATCGACTAAGAAACGTAAAAGGAAAACAATAAGTACGTGAATGATAAACATGATAATGCTATAACGAATCATTATGCTGCATTATGTACATGTTTCCTTCTCACACACTTCCTCGGGAAATGCACGGGAAATAAGTGAAGAAACGGAAGAAATGTCAGTCCAAAGAAAATAAAAACGATAAAAGTTACAAAGACGAATAAAGAAGATATCGACAGCGTGCGTCGATTAGCAACGATCTCGCTAACAACGATCTACGTGTGTTAATATTTAAGTACATTGATTATAACGACATTTTCATAAGTACCACAATAAGTACCTAAGCGATCGCTCCCTGTGCTGCTTTACAATTATTTTCATTTAACTTCCTTCGCTTAACTTTGTTCCTCCTTGTTACCTTTTGATTTTCGGGACGGACGGAAGGTGGCTCGAAAAACCAAGTCCATTTTTGCCAAACAACTCGCAATGACGATGGCGACTTTTCTATCGCAGAAATCGTATTGTTTGTTTCATAATTTCCAATGGTGATTTCTTTTAATCGATTATCCGATTTAATCTATTACAATCGAAGCAATAATACTTTAACTCTATCTGTGTGAAAAAATATTGATATACACATGCTTCGATATTTAGCGCGACTAAATAAATTACGTTTGATTTAACGACGTTAACAAAATCGCGTAACCAAAAGAATGCTGCTTAAATAAATTTGTAGTATTGCAGAGATATTTACATGTATTTACGTATTAATTTGTTAAAATTACTGCGCGTAACAATCTATTATTGCTCTTAAAAATAATGCAAGAATCAGGACCATCACCAAACATATAATTTACATAACTTATATAATTTACAATTTACAATTTATAATGTCATAATTTATAATTTACAAATAAGCTACAGATCTCTCTTATATGATACAGAATCGTAGCATCATCGTCTCTCCCATGTCGTTTATAAAATTATAAAATACTATCATAATTATGATTCAATTATTCGCTTCGATTGAACTTCAGGAAGAATTTATCTCGCCTCATTGCTGAGTCGCCGGCTTAATGAATGATACCACGCTCTCTGCAATTTCTTCATACTCTCTTATACTGTCGCGTTACGTTTTTAAATAACTAATCTATGTACAATGCATACACACACGCCTCAGTTATCCCTCTTGTAAAATCTCCCTTGGCCTTCCTCGACGTTTACCCTCAATCCGTTTCGAAAAACCGAAAGTGCAGCGGTTAACTTGAAAGACAGAAAGCTGCGAGGCGCAATACTGATATCTCACGGGATACTATCAATTACTATATAGGACTGAGGAAACCTCCTTTTTTTTGGCTCGCTACGATGTAACATATAGCTGAGCGCGAACAGTTTGTAGATATGCATTCACACTCGAGGATCGGCCCGACAAGCGATTTTCGCAACTATATTGTTACAGAGCGGAAGCACCGTCTAGACTCTCGAGAAAGATTATTTCCGCGAGCGTTATCCTCGTGCGAGAATTTCTACGCGCTTTGTCATCCCGCTCCTCGGTCCTCGGTAATAAATGCGACACGATCGTATGTATAATAGACAACGATAGTGTAAGACATATCTCCGCTAGTCTTTAATAGCTAATCTTAAGTAATTTATGGGGTGTTTTCTTGCCGGCTACGAGACGATAGCCACAGACTCTGGTCTGTGGCACCCGAATTCACGATCACTCATTCTGTGCTACCACGCGGCGCGATAACCTTGAGCAAGTTCCTCACGATATTTCGTAATCCGTTCGACCCTGTTCGCTTAAGTACTGGCCACTTCACATCAATATCACAGTCTCCCGCGGATGTTAGCCTCCCCTTCTGCGTAATCACATCTACGTTTCGGTAGAACGTGTCTATCCGTGCTTGTCTAAGCCGGACGAGCTTGCCGGAAATGCAAGTCCCCTTCCTGTGGATGGTAATGGTCACCTCACTTCGTGATTCAGGTCACGATACGACCACGAAGTGGCAACTACCTTATATATATATATATTCTTTTCATTTTTGAAAAAAATAACAGTAAGGGTGCAGGATAATCTTGAGTGCGTACAATTTCGTTTTTCATGCAGAACGACGATAATCGCTCGGTTCGAGCCTAACTCTACTCAAGATAATTAGGATATCCAATTACGATATCGCGTGATAGACATTTAAGTGTAAGATATTATCCATACAGTCGGGAACTCCGCTTATACGCGTATTTCGCGACATCTATTGCTTCTACTTAATCGGCTGACGAGATGTAGCCTGTTATTATTGGTGCGTGAAACTTTGTGTCCCCCCGTCATGTCACCCGAATATCTGCTTATGCATATATGCGTGTTTTACTTTTATTTTTACTGAGGTCGTTAAGGCTGTGCGCGTATATACTTATCTATCTATTAAGTATATTTTACGCTGATATATTTTTGTGCTGGTTCAGTTCGCTGCTACCGTCGTTGCTACTAAGCGCCGATTCGACGAGAAGAATCATCGCGCTACTTCGGCCCAGCTTCTCGAAGGGTCTCGTAGTAAACTAACGAGGTGCGATCAAAAAGTTTCCGAACTGATGCTACGAAGTAGGAACCAGTAGCACAGAGATTAGAGTAAAGACGTCATAAAATAAAGATCGCAAGTCTTATGAGTCAGTATGCTAGTGGCATAGTTTGCAATTATTGAATATAGCACTACTTGCGATTTTATTCGACAATCTAGGTGCCCATTTGCGACTGTGATGGTACAAAATTGGAGCAAAACGCATACATCAAAATTTACGTAAAAACACCTCCGAAGCAATACCAAATATTTCATCAAGCCATTGGGGATCGATTACCAAATCGATCAATTTTCTCGTGAAGATCGCAGGAGAATAATTGTTCAACTTTTATTTCTTAAACATTTTCAGGAGTTGTTTTTGTATTAAATACTTCAAACGTTCCTTGTCCTTGAACGATTCCTGTCCACGTTTAAAACATCCATGCCACTCATAAATCTATATTTTTCCTAATGTCTTGTTCTCAATAACTTGTAGAAGCATTTGGTAGTTATCGGAAATTTTAGCTTCGCACAAACTTGCTTCAATTTTCCATCCATGTCACAATTGCAGACAAGCATTTGGACTGTCAAACAATAATTGCAGCATCATACCACTAGCATTCCGATTAATGAGACCCGCAATCTCCGCGTTTTAACTATCCCTGATTCCTGCCTCTCAGCATCGGTTCGGGAACTTTTTGATGGCACTTCGTATACCATTACTATCCATCCGGAAACTCGACGGTGTTTGCGATCGGATCGAGGACACGCGGTTCACGTGTAATACTTTCGATCGTGTGCAATATCGGAGGGTGGGCGGGCGCTATGTAGCCGCTATGTGCTCGAATGGAAATACTTGGCGACGTTGTTGATAAACTCCTGACGCTACAACTGCACTTGGAACGCCTGGGTCGCGTTCGGCATAATGAAGGGATTCGTCGTGGTCGACTGCTGCATATTTCTGGAAGCAATTTCCGCCCATTCGACATCGAAGGGATCAGAAGGTCCTCTGGAAGTCAGGCTCATTGCAGCCGAGCCGAGCGAATGCGCTCTCGTATGAAGGAAAGGCGCTCGTCGAGGACTAACGGTTACCTGCTGCGACGACGGAACAGCACTGGTTATGCTACCCAACCATTGTTCTGGTTTTGGCAAACCAGCTGCCGTGGAAAGTGGTTGCACCTGTTGGATGGAGAAACTCGTGAAAGGACACCTCAAATTAACGTTAAAATTTATATTATGAGCAGCAAAAAAGTGATTTTTATATTGGCTACAGTAAAAAATGGAATAAAAAGCAGTAAAAAGGATGAAAATGGAATGAACAAAACACTTGTCTTAGAAATAAAGATTAAAACATTTCTAAAGCGTGAATGTGTTCTCAAAGATTATAGCAATATATTATATTTCAACAAGATTTTTTTATCGTTCAGATTTATACAAAAATTGCTCAAATTTTAAATCATTTTAATAAAAAATTTTAAAACAAACATATATTTATTTTAGATATATCAAATATATACTTTTAAAATATTGATTGGTAAATAATTCAAAAAAGTACAATATAAAAAGTGTATATATATTATAGTAGCGCATTTGATTCTTATTTTATCTTGTTAATATAAGTTTAATAAAACTAAAAATATTTGCTAAAATAAAGTTACTTATTACATAATATAGCAAGGGTTTAACTTACTAAAGCCGTTGGGATTCCAGTTGCCGATGAGACTTGAGCGACGTCAGTCGAAATTGGTACCGCCGGGGAAACGGATGCTATGCTGGTACTAGGAGAACTTGTTTTTGGAGTTACGGAATTTATTGGGATCGGCGACCTGTTCACGGTCGACTTATTTCCTAAAGAGGACGTAGAAGCCGTGCTGAAAGCCGGACTTGCTGCCGACGGTGGCGTGCCGAAGGCACCTACACTAGAGGAAACAGGTGCTGGTGTGCTCATAACGACCGGAGTGGGCGCGTTCGTCCTTGGAAGAACGGGACTCAAGTTGCTCGCCTTAAGAAGGGGCGTGAGCCTATGATTCGACGCGAGAACAGGGGATGCGGACTCTTGCCAACTGGGCCCAACATGATTCAGACTACTGAGCTCTTCGCTCTTGTCGTTGTTGTCGTTATTACTGATATTGGGACCGTTCTGCAGTTTCATCTCATCCAACGAGTTGCTACTCGTTACTGAAAGGACATAAATTGATTTGTAAAATGACACGTATGATTTTTTAAAAGCACCATTATGAGATTATTGACGCAGAGAATTAAATGAGTAACTTTCAGTTTTGTTGAAAAGTCATACCTGGAGGAGAGTTAGTACTAGTGAAAAGCTGTTTAGCGACGGAGCTGGTGGCAGGTTGGGACGACGGTATTGGTCCAAAGTCGTCGCTGCTCGAGAGGAGAGAAAGCCCTTGAGAAAGCTGCTGACACATTGCGGAGACGCTGTCATGATCACCGGGAAATATTTCTGGTATTGGACTCACTGCGAAGAAACAGAAGATATCATATTTAATAATAATATATTGAGGCAGCAAAAATTTTACGACATGTAGGTGCTAGAACTCATTCTACAAGAGGCATGCTACAGGACGCCTAAATATATGTCGGAGTGATAGTATAAAGTGAGAGTATATAGAACGATGAATACACGGTATAAGTTGAATATTTCTTCAAGCACAAACAGAAATACACGAGGGCGGATTAAAATTACGAGGGTTCTAGCTACACGCTCGCAGTGTCGTGGTACCGGTTTATGTCTGCTAACTTAATCATACGGAGAACCGTGTGTATGGAAAACGAGCATGTTTAAGGGTACATCGAAG
Organism: Leptothorax acervorum; assembly: GCA_035220615.1. Taxonomy (NCBI): domain Eukaryota; kingdom Metazoa; phylum Arthropoda; class Insecta; order Hymenoptera; family Formicidae; genus Leptothorax; species Leptothorax acervorum. Next base: position 448,442 of record JASTWQ010000153.1, on the reverse strand, counting down.
AGCAAGCAACAGCAATGAAGATTAACAGAATAAGGAGTAATGACCTTCGTCATATCCTTCGAATTCTGTTGTAAGACAAAGAAATATATTGTTATTTAATAATCAGATCGATTTCAACTGATAGCATATAATCAAAGCGTATGTACTTGTGCGTATCATATGTTGTAGCTTTTATTCTCTCACTTATTAATATAATAAAGTTAATATAATAAAATTATAAATAAAATAAAAATGATATTTCGGGGCCGTGGACGCTCACCTGGAGGCTTCGAAGGTACAATGTGCGAATGAGCTGAAGGCATTCGCGCCAAATCCGTTGGCTCGAGACTGTGACTACGTGTGCGTTCAAGGGTACTAGGAAGATCGTTGACTCGTAGACTGAGCTGCCTTTTAAATGGAGATGCTTGACTTAGCTGTGAGAAACCCCGGAAGGAACCTTGCCGCTCCAGCATAGATATAGTAGCGTGTGGCCTTTCAATTGCAAAAGGATTGTACACTTGCCTAACCGGAGGAATTTCTGAAAAATAAATATTTCGTACAGTAAAACCTAAGTAAATAGATATTGCTAGTAAGCAATAATTTTTATAATCTATTTTGCATAGAAATAATACGATATATTTAAAGCATAACATTCAAAAAGTTAAATTCTTGTGTACTTATTGTTAGCTATAATTATAATATGTATTTACAAATTTACAAATTAATTTAATCTTTTAACTACACAAATTTTATGACAAAAATTTCTAGGAATAATATTTAGTTTTCCATAAATCCTCCATTTCTTAAATCGTGTGTCTATAAATCGTGGATTATAATAAGGTTTAAAAAAAAATGGATATTTGTAAATAATAATATGCGTTACTCACCTGCTGCACGATCACGCGCTTCTTGTAACCGCTCCGCGAGATTCGGTTGCCTAAAGCTACCGCTTCTCGTGAAGATGGAAGTCTTGGAATCGAAAGTCATTGTAACTCCACATTCTTTGTCCCGTCGTTGCTTCCTCTCCAGGCATGCGGCGAAGGCGCAACCCACTGCATGACTCAATCTTTCTCCCTTGACGGTAAAAATTTAATCCGTTAAGAAAATGCCCTTATTTCTCATGTAGGTCTTTTAAAAATTAATAAGTTATTTATATTTTGAAGCAAATAAGACTAAAAATATGCACGTTATATTGTAAATAGAAAATTATATGCGAATTTCAATAACAATATACTACATATGACAATATAAGACATTTTACAAATTTTACTGAAATTTCCAATATTACGTAGAATATTACAATAATTCTTGATAGACCTGTCAGCAATTAGGAACATATTAAGATTAAAATATGCATTTTATATTTTACACATATTGGGTTCTTTTATATTATCACCAGTGTACCTATCATTTGATGTGTGCTGCGTACATTCGCAATTAACACTAGAACAACCAACCCCAAAATGACGGATTTCAGATTTCTTGTTTTAAATTAAAGATAGATACTTTTGTTGAAATTCATGTTAACTTTTGTCGAGATAAAAAAATGATTATATATGCCAATTTATTTTCCATCAACTAATTTTTCTAATTTCAAAGTTCTATATATAGCCTACATATATCAAAATAATGTTGGTTGTTTTATAAAATGTCAAATAAATTCATTAAGAAGATACTCTCATTAGTCATCTAGGTATATGATATGAGTCTTTTAAAAACTAATATGTTATTTAAATCTTTAAGCAAAATAAGATTAAAAATATGCACGTTATATTGTAAACAGATGGATATATGCAAATCTCAATATAGAATATATAACAACATAGGACACTTTATAATTCTTACAGAGATTTTTTATTACACAGAATATCATAGTAATTCTCAATAGATCTATATAACAATAGATCAGCAATTAAGAACGCATTAAAATGAGAGAGAAAATATATATGCATCTCATATGTAGCTTTTACATATTGAGTGATCTTATGTTATCACCGCCCTACCATCAGATGCTGCGTACATTTGCAATTCCAATGCTTCAATAATTCACCCCTTATCGACAGAGTAAAGCACCCCTTGTATATTGGGGATAATTTCCTATTCAAAAGGGATGAAAAGGCATCTAACTTACCGATTCTTTTAATGCTAAAAATCCGTGGCACATCCACCGCCTCGTCGTGCCATCCCTGCAAATGTAACTGAATCCCTTCTCGTGATTTCTGTCTGGCGCACAGAACGACACCTTTTCAATTGTCTGATCGACAATTAACCCTTTCGTTTCGTCCTCGACAACACGCAATCCGTCGCCGGATACATGAAGTACCGCCCGCACCGGTCTCCGTCTTGAGTTCTGAAAATTCAGTCACGAATTAACTCAGCTGTCCGAGTTGCCCTCTGACCTTTACCGATTTATTTTCAGGTCGCTTTGGTGTCAATGTCGACTCTATATGTGAGCCGTGCTAAATATAGCCGAGGCGAAAGACTCGGAGAATGTGGTGCGCCTGATGACTTTCGCAAGGCTTACAAAACTTTCTACGGAGCTTCTTGAATATTTGATATGAAAAACACCTCATGAAAAGGTAGTTTAGTTACTTCTCGAATTATATGTATTCTTATATACATATAAAAAAGACTGAATAAATAGAATATACATATAACCATGCGCGAGAAACAGATGGTAAGTTTTATAAAAATTAATAAATTTCAACTGAGATTCGCAAAGAAGTTGTATTAATTAAAAAAAATATTTCATATAAAATACTTACTCGAAGAACTTTAAGGGCCTCTTCACAAACTTGCATACCCCTCGATTCGAAGACCTCCACACATCCCAGGTACTATCAAAAGATCAGTTTAATTATTTATCTATTAAAAATTAAAATAAACGTTTGTGAGGTCTTTGTTTGAGAGAATTAATATTTAACACACATAAATATATGTATGTATATAAAATTAGTGTAAACTATAAAAATGTTACTTTAAAATTATACATTCTTAGCACCGAATTAATAAAACAAATCAATTATTTCAAGCAATATAAATTATTTCACGCAAACAATAATTTTCCGACATTATTAGTCTGAGACTTAATCAATGATAGCACTCAAAAGTAAAAAATAGTTAAATAACTAAAATAATATTAACCATAAAATACTGACTAAATAACGCCCCCAATTAATTCTTAATTTATTTTAAATTTTTTATTTTAATAAATTATTAATAATTTTAATACATTCAGTTTAAGATGGTTAGTAATTTATATACGTAGTGTCATTATTATAACTTATTATGCTTACCTTAACGTTAAAAGCGCATGTAGCTGAACGCACTGCACTTTCATCCGCCTGCCACTGGTGAGGCTTGCTAGATTCGGGCACATGAGGGTCTTTCCGCCGGCGGAAGCTATCCCGGAAGCTTCGTCGAAGCCGATCCATTCTCTTTCCTGGCGACCTCTCGCGCTTCTATAACAGCAAAACATAAAAATCACGATTTATTTCCTACAATTTGGGCAATAGTTCAAGCAGTATTAACGAAGGACTCTCCCTCGAGTGTGATGAAGGGTCAACTGCCCATGACAGATAAATGAATATAGGATTGCTAACGTTAACTTTAATAGATGGAAAATAAATATCACAAGTTAATCACACAAGTCATCTGATATTATAGACACGTAAGAAAAATATTATTGTTTCAATATAAAATTTAAAAAACTAATTATAGGGTAGACAAATATTATTGTAGGGTAGAAAAATATTATTGTTCCAATATAAAATTTTAAAAACTAATTATAGGGTCGATAATGTACATTTATAGAATTTAATAACTCGTTGTTATCTTCGTGCAAACAAATATTAAAAAATATATTAAAAATTAAAATATATATAATTTATATAACTTCGTAAATATTAATATAATTGATCAAAAAGATCCGCAAAACATTTTTCGAACTTTCTTGATATTTGTTTAAATCAAAATGAGTTTAAATGTGTGTGATAAATATAATTATTAAAAATTGCTTTTAAAGAAAGTAAAGTAATATTATTCAGAGGTAATTTAAAGGAATTAATTTAAATGTTAATAATGTTGGTGAGATTGCGTATCATCTGCACATTTATTGTCAAAATTTTAGGTGATTAACAAAGGTCAGTAGGGAAATCTCGAAATGGGATCAGGGTAACAAACACGACGTCCATAAGGAAAGACATCTCTGCCAGTCGCAATTATTTTCTGATAAAGGTCAACATCGACAATGTAATCAGTCAACTTGACTGAGTCAAAACAAAGCCACGAGCGAATTCTCAAAGGACGCGTCCACAGGATCCTCCTGATAGATCGTTACGAGCGGAGCTTGAGAAAATGTCCAAAGCGGCCACTGTCTGGCAGGCAGCCGTTGCGCCGAATCGCCAACTCGACAAAGCCCTGTGATCGAATCTTGAGACCCGTTCCCAAAGAATCCTTTATATCAGAACCCTCCTTTATATCGGGTCTCCCCTAATACAGACCGCGGATCTACCCTTCGAATTGGCGGCACCCCTAAGAGCATAGTCGACGGATTGAGAACGGAAACACGTTAAGAAGACCTTTCTCGCTCATGCTGTACGTTTCCCCCCTTCGTCATCGACATCTCCCTTCTGTCATGCTCTTCGTTTCGTTATCTGACTTTGCAAGGTTAATTAATCGGCGTTATGTCACTTGACCAAATATATCGTGACTTCCCGGATTTGCATATTATTCAAAAATATACGGTTTAAATAATCGATTAAAAATTTTTATACAGATTACATTATTACCATACAATATAATATTTGTCTTCCAAATTTTATTCTAATAGAAATTTAAAGAACTATCAAGTGATAGACACGTTATCGCAATTTGACGTATCTCTTTTTCACTTTCTTTATTCTATAAAAACACACAGAGTAGTACATACTTCGACAAATTGCGGCTGTACCGAATTAACTTGTGTAACATTTGCGCGAATTTCTGTTCTAAAGAGTTCGTAGACTGACATTGATTAACGACTAGCTTAATTATCTGCTTGTAGAAGCTTTTGACGCATCACACACACACATACACACACACACAACAGAATATATTAATAGAGGAAAGTCCCCGATTATGAGATACCATATCTATTTTGTGTGATTGCCGGAAGTCTATGGGCAGAATTGAAAAATATAGTAGGTCATTTTGAAGGGAATTTAATAAGCTTTAAGATGCTGAAATGTAAAATTTAATTCAAATATTGATTTTTCAGAAAATTAGAAAAATGTAAAAAATGAGCTTTCGGCAAAATCGAAAAAGTGTGCTCTTAATATGAGAGACCCCGGGAAATCGCTAATAAAGTGCAAAATACATCATATTGTAATTAGAAAACTTTATTTAAGGAGGTTCGAGCATTACTTGTGAGTCAAAAATGCGATTGAAATAAATGTCATTACAGCGATCCCGAATTATTTGCAATATTAGTATAATGAATTGTGAATGCTACTTACGTGTTATATTCTTCGTAAATTATTAGTGTATAGAATATTAACAAACATATGCCGGGGTATGAGAGCGTCAACGACTCGGGAATCGCTTATTATCCAACATTCTAGGCTAGGATCTAAACTTTGTGACAATATAGCCTTCAATCCACACGGTAAAGTCCGATTTTTAAAGTCTTTACACAATCCTTGATGTTTCATCTATCAAATGCTAGTTTTTCAAAGTCCTCAGGTGGCTAAGTGTGTACTAAACCAGTGATAATCTACCTCGGAGCGACTTTCTCCATAAGGGTAGACTAAAAGTGGTCAACTTCTGAATAATATTACAAAAAAACTATACGGTCAATATTGCTCAAGTTTTGCGATTATTTGTGTAAAGTGTTTATGTAAATCATATAAAAAAATTAAGGCTCTACGATGGCTTTCGAGTATAGAAAGCTTATTGTCACAAAGTGACATGTTCTAACTTATAATGTTGGCAAAATAAGCGATTCCCGAGTCGTTGACGCTCTCATACCCTAGTATATGTTTGTTAATATTCTATACGCTAATAATTTACGAAGAATATAGCACGTAAGTAGCATCCACAATTCATTATACTAATATTGCATATAATTCGGGATCGTTGTAATGACATTTATTTCAATCGCATTTTTGACTCACAAGTAATGCTCGAACCTCCTTAAAGTTTTTTGAAAGACAAATGTAATAAAGAAGCACATTTGCAAGAATCGTAAACACACTTATACCCAATATTGTACCTAATCTGCCCCCTCCACCCTTCCCCCTCAAATCAAGGTCAGCACACACTTATAATTTCGTATAAACCTTCCCTTAACGTTAATATAGTATTTTCTCTTATTTTATTTCTGTACCATAACTTTCATACTCCAGCAAGCCAGGAGTACCCTGAGTATCTCATATTACGAGCCCCACGCCTTGCGGTTTTGCGATCACCAAATCTAATCTCTACAATTGAGCAACTCAATATATCCCGTTTTTTCCTATTAATAGGGCCTTACTTTATCGCTGCATGCAGAACTCATTGCCAAATATTTATTAATTATATAATAAACAAGGTTTAAAATCTCATATCCACGGCACTTGACAACGTCCAATTTCATAATGTCTTTCTCTGCAACGACTACACGCACGATCAAATAATGAATTTTACACTAAATAGGTTTTACCCCAAGGGCAATAAGTCCATGGTGGAACCAACTGATAGGGCCTATTAGTTTAGCAGAAACCTTGCTATCGCATATTAGGAGCCTATCTCATAATAGGGGACTTTCCTCTACTATTTATTTTCCTTTAATAATAAAAATACTTTCACAAACTTTGAAGTAAATTTTCTTGAGCAATGACTAAATTAGAAGTCTTCATTTATCGCAATTATTTAATTTTAACGTTAAATATAATATTTTTATAAATTCTCGAAGTAGACATAGGTATATACATTAAAATCTTTGGTTTAACAGAAACAGAGGATTTAAATAACTATTTTTTTTAGAATTCTAAAACTTTTACATTTTTTAATATTAAGCATTAATAATGGGAGCACTACTTTATGAAGCCTCAATAAGACAATATCCAAACTTGATGTTAAAACTGGGAAAAATGTGTCAACACGAAATTCCAGTGCGCATATTTGTGATAACACTCGCACTTGTTTCGCGCATATAGATAGAATTCCATGAATGACATCATACATCAGACGACACGCACATGTATTCTGCAGAGTTCGCGATGGATGTCCAGTGCAGTTGTGTACTACTCGTTACAGTAGAACGTATAATTAGGACTTTATCGAGTTAGTTTGTAAACCGAGCTGATAATTTGAAAGTGCGATACTAAACACGAGTAACAAACTCACGTACCAACATACAAGCGCACATATAGGCGCACATTAATTTCCGCGAATCTGTCGTGTTATGATCCCATCTGCATACACTCGCAGAAAATCAAGAAGCGCTTAAGCATGCAAATAAACTTAACGTCGTTATTGAATGTATCATTATAGAATATTATACGGACCTCGCGTTTAGTTTGTTATTTCACGATATACCTATACGTAATAAATTTTTCAAAAGTTTCAGAAGTCTTACGTGTAACTTGGATGATAGATTCGAAAAGTCGCTGTTCTTATCTCACGCTCAAAAAATATGAGGGCACGTTGACCTAACTTCATATACGGCGCTCCAGATAATAAATATCGGCGAGAAGATCTAAATACGTCCCCTACGACCACATCCCCATAAATAACTTCTTCTGGATATGGCATGAGAACAGTTATTAAAGGAAATACATTTTGGATTCGTTCCATTTAATTTCTAGTCTGAAAGCAGAGTATGTTTCATTTGTAAATCATACAACGCGTGAATTGTTGGATTATGAATCTTAAGTAAAGTTTAAAGTTATCTTTTATTGTACAAAAAACGCAGGTGGCTATCGATTTAGTACAAGCTAGTATACGAAACAAATTACAATGGTATTCGACATGCAATTAGACGTGGTAATAACTATTATTTTAAGATCGAGGCCAGACATATACGCAAGACATCTTCCATAAAGGGTATAATTTGCTCGTAAAAGTCACTTTCACCTCGGCGATTGCATATCGCAATCGTGTAAGCCTCCGTCAATCGAAACAGAAATAAGAAGTATTGAATGTGAGACAAAGTAATTGGAACAAATTCGATCAGAAGGGAGAGAAATCTGTAAGTATTTTATATAAATTCTGAATTTATAAAGCAAAATTGTGCACAATATTGTATTTAACGAAACAAAAATTATCGAATAAAATCATCGAATAAATCTAGTCATGTAAACTTATTTGCTGCAAGAAATATTTCTGCCAGGTTGCAGGCATTATTATAAAGATAAGTAATTTCTTATTCATTAAAAGATATATATATTGCACAATAAAAACTTTTTAAATTGGATAAATATATAAATTATCATAGAATAATGTATATATTATATTGTAAATAAAAAAATAATAATGTATTTTATAAATTAAATATATTTTTAAAATATTTCTCACATATCTCCCCACATAAAAATAAAATTGTTCCAATATTTTAATGCAAATTGTGTGCCTAGAATAATTAAAACGTAAATAAAAATATCAACAAAATAATTATTCGTAATAAAGCTTTTATCATCACGCTTATTAAATCGAGAGCACTATCGCATCAAGAGAGACTAATGAAGGTACGATAAAGCGCAGTCTATCAAAGGCATCGGTAGGATTTAGATTGCGTGTCACGTGTCTCCCGTGAAAGACCATCGAGGGAACAGACCGGCATTATCACGCACGAGTAGCTGCATCCCAGGTTTTTTTTTCGAGATGACACTTCTCCGTGGAAGAGATCGCATCTGGGACCCCGTACTCGATTAGAATAATATCGTCCAATGAAAATAATCGAACCCCCATGCGACGGAGCGATACCATGCGATCGTCGGATATCGCACGATAACGGCTAATGGCTAAAACGTGCGAAAGTAAACGCTCTCAATGCAATCGGTTTAGCGACACTGTTTACTTAGTACGGTAATAGGCTTACCGATGCGCTACAGTAAAAACGATTGCATGCTCTGCACACTATGCCGTTTTATTCATCGCTCTAACGTCATCTGTCATACGAGAGTCGTCTATCGCGTCTTTATCAAGCGAGTGACGACGAGAGATACGATCATGTCGAGCAGACAATACTACCGTCTAGCGCCGTACTAAACTGCTTTGATCGACCAAATTAGTCTGCGGCGTTGTTACGCTTTGCAGAGATTTAATTTAACTGTAGCGACGCATTTGAATGCACATATAACTGCTTTTTAATTGGCATGATGGAGAACGTGGCGTTTCTACCACAATTTGTTGCCTCGATACGATGATTGTGACAATTTAGCAATTTACGAAATTTATGCCCTAACAATTGTAAACATGGATAGACTAGATTAGTAAGTACAATTATAACAAAATTAAAAAATTATTTAAACATATATTTGAATCATTATAAGGGTGAAAAAGATATGGATTGATGGATTAATATTATATGAATGTATAGATAACATTAATATGGATTTCTACAACTTTTTAAAAGTCAGATAAATCTCCAAAATGTCTTTCGATGGTATATATATTTATAAATAGAATTGTCGAGAGTGAATAGTATTTTCTTCAAATAGATAATAGCATAATAGTTATATTCTTATTCTGCTTAGTTTTGAGAATTATTTGAAACTAGTTTACACATGATATTTCTATTATTTTCGTGTTCCAATTTAAACATTATGAATCCTATTATTATATCATAATTTATATTTATGACATAAAACAATATTATGTTACTCACAAACAATATAATATGCATTTATAGTACAATGATATAAATGGTATAATTATAATAAATTGTTTACTATATAATGCTATAGTTATTATAAACATGAATTATTAATTTTCTACACAAAAGCATAATTATGATGCAAATGTGCGTATCATTCAATAAATTTGCTCCCTAATGCTGCGATGTTAAAAGTAAGAGCATCACGTAAAGGTATTCGCCTTCTACGTGATGTACTTACATGGATAACATTATAAATCTATTGATCGTGCTCCTTTTTACTGCACGTGGATATATCCCACACGGTTGGGGAGAGATTATAAATATTCCGCGCGAACATAGTAGTCAGGTATCATCATGTACAAACTAGGACTGTGTGAAACAATGTTCAATTCCAAAATCGATACGTGAATTCGTTACAACCGAATGCGATACACGTACCTAATCGTTACAATCGAAACAACTGATTCCTGATTAGTATATGAAATCAGTTTAAATAATCGTTGCACCGAGACGACAGATTCCGAAATCAGTCGTGTTATTCAACGTGTGCATGATGTTGCGAAAATCAATATTGTAGTCAGTACATATATTCGGTTTCGCATATTAGCTATATATTAGAATAACTGGGTTTCAAAATTAAATATATATATTTAATAAAAAACAATCCAATATAATTTAATTTTATAATTGAATAGAATATTCAAATAACTTATTTTTTCAATAAAATGTTTTTTTTCTGGGTTCATGAATTAATTTACAAAATAAATAAGAATAATTGTTTTCTTCCGTTGCACAAAATTGATTATTACATTACAACAAGCACAACATTTTTCAAATATCAAAACGTAATGCATATACATCGTAAGGACGATGTTTGCTGTTAATTTTTTTTATACAATAATATACTTATTTCATTATTTTACTCTTTTAATCATTTTATATAGATATACAATTTCGTTTATGATATATAAATAATATGAAATTAAAATTAATTGATAAGATTCCAATAAATTAACAGGTAACTTTTGATGTTATCAGATAATATGAATGCACAGATAATGATGTTCTTCGCGGAAATGCATGACACACGAATAAGAATGTAAGAAACAGAGTGAATCATCATCTTGGCTTCTCTGATATATTTTCTTTATATTTCGTGACAGTTGAACAGCTTTCTTTTCGTTCGAATAAGTAAGTAGAATGATGACTAATAGTATGAGAATTCAAAAGATCCATGAAACATTTATATTTATCTTCCTTTTTGGTAAAACATTATAGCTTTATCTATATCAACAATCAATCTTTTGCTATTGAGATCCATGATCCATCTAAGTAACATTTTTCACACAAAAAATTAAACACAAGCAAAATAACTAAAAAAATTGAAAAGAGAATTATTTATATTTATGTTATATATGGCACGGCTACAAGGATAAATTATTAAAACAGGAAAGAGAGAGAGAGTTAAAACAGGAAAGCGTAGGTATAATTTACAACTATACGACGTTATTGATTATATCGTGTAACATACTGACACGGACCTCTTTTAATAGAAGGCTGTCTATGACGTACTATTTTTAAAGATGGCAGAACAAAAACGTGGACATATATATAATATTAATATATTATATATTAAAACGGAATTTTCATTTTAATATGTACTCATAAAAAGAAATTTTTTATTTTACTACTTTACTTTCTACACTTATTTTTTTACGATAAATTTTTCTCTTGCCAACTGAACTGGACAAACTTTGGTCCATCTTGTATAGAAAAGCAGAGTACTAATAATTCTGTATTGTAGAGTACAGAAATTAAAAAACAATCTCTTTTGGTAAAAACATGCAAATATATACATAATATAGTAAAGTTCAAAAGTTTCCGGGCCAAAGATATAAAAAAGATGATCAAATAAAACCTTTTTTTAGTATAATTACCCTTCATCTCAATACATATTTTAGATAAATAATATTTTTATACCACCAGTGAATAATATTTTTACATATACCATTGCAAATATATATTCTGAATTTTTTAGACTTAAAATGATTTAATCCTGTTCAATGGATCATTTCTTCATCGCCGATAATTTTTTTCACGTAAATTAGATTTTAATTTTTCCCGGTAAAAATTTTTTTATATATGAATAGATATAATTAAATAGATATAAATATGTATAAATATATAGAAATATGTATAAATATATATAAATATATATGTATAAATATATATAATTATATATCAAATTTGTTCACACATGTCTTTTTTTTCTTAATATAGTATATACAGGAAAAATAATCAAAGGAAGAATCTAAAAATAATTAAATAGATCATTTTCGCATTGCATTTTTTATAAAATAAAGTTTTAGGTTATGAGAAAAATTTGCCCATATATAATTATACATAAATGTAACGTTACATTTATATATAATTATATATGGGAAAATTTTTCTCATAACCTAAAACTTCACTTTTTATAAAAAATGCAATGCGAAAATGATCTATTTAATTATTTTTAGATTCTTTCTTTGATTATTTTTCCTATATATGTTATATTAAGAGAAAAAAAGACATGTGTGAACAAATTTGATAAATAATTATATATATTTATACATATTTATATGTATTTATATATAAAACATTTTTTACCGGGTTAAAATAATTTTTTAAATTAAAGTCCAATTTGCGTGGAAAAAATTTAGTAGGTAGGGGAGAACGGGAGAATTGGCACCACGGGGTAATAAGAACTCTCGTAATATATAATGACTATCGCGCGTAAAAAATTCGAACCCGCGTGTGAGCGACTAATGGCGTTGTCGAACACCGCCCCCCGTGCCAGTCAAATATTCCATCAGTTTCGCTTTGTTTGCTCAGGAAAACGCCGTCGTGTTTTCGCTTTGTTACAATTTTCATTGACCTTTGCTTAAGCAAGTAAGTAGTTATATTTTCTACTAATTGAATGAACTTCTTTCTTTATTATTAGTGTCATAGGTTACCTTTATTGACAAAACATTAAAAATTAAAAAAATCTTATCAGTAATTATTTTTTATTTGCTGACCAAAAGTTACACCAATGGGGGTAATTAGAACTAACCGAGTCGGGGTATTTAGAACTAGCTCCAATTGCCCCTGAGGATCCAGAATCGAAACAAATGTCTTGTATGTTTTGACGTTGGGAAGGATAATGAGCTCTGGTTTCATTGTAGAAGCTGTGGAAAGTGGGCTCATGCCGACTGCGTAGATTGTGAGAATAAAAAGTAATATACTAAATAACAATTTAATATCGCTCGGTTAAGCAAACAGCTAAATGAATAAAAAACGGCCAATCATCGAGCAGTTAAAGGATGTTAAAATTAAATTTAATAATTCAAATCAAATACAATTATGTTGACGTTTCGGGCCTTACTTGGCCTTCTTCAGAACCAATAACAAAGATAAACAAAGATAAACCAATTAGATAAATCTCGCATAAATACATAATTAACGTCGAAGTGGATCTCACCCATAAATATGGACAGATAGTCAAAATGAAATCGGAGAGTCACATAGTCGAACATTAGTCAAAATTACAAAGGCCCGAAACGTCAACATAATTGTATTTGATTTGAATAATTAAATTTAATTTCAACATCCTTTAACTGCTCGATGATTGGCAGTTTTTATTCATTTAGCTGTAATATACTAAAACCACGGTCTTACATAACTAAAACTATTCATACAAACTATTATAAAATGATAAAAAAGTTAAAAGATGATCAAAAACTTATTTTTTACATATATTTTACTATTATTAATAAGTTTTCATTTAAATACTTTATCACACACTTAAAAATATTCCGCATAAGCAATGGATCTCATTACCCATAAGGTGGTTCTCATTGCCCGATGCCTGGGGTAATGAGAGTTTTCTCCATTTAAAAAAAAATGTGTTTTTTTGTATGTTTCTACTACAATTAAAAAAATCTGTTGTATGCCATATTGAAGCTTGATGTTTCCACAATTTAATTGATAAAAGTTCCAATAAATATTCGGTGATTATAACATATTTATTAATATTTTTTCCTTAACTGGTGCCAAAATTCCCCCGTTCTCCAATAATAGATAATATAAAAGAAATAATTTCCGCAGTCTTTAAATCATTTAAGAACAAAAAATTAGAATATTTTTAGTAATATAAAAAAAATTAATTTATTGTTTTTAAAAATGTATTAAAATAAAAATTATTTATATTAAAAAATAAAAATAATTGTTTTATTTTATCACCTTTCTTATATACTTTAACCGGAAACTTTTGGACCTTACTACATATTTTGCATGCATGCAGGATAGTTGATGATTTTCTCGGAAAGTGTCTCATGTATGATAATCGGCGACCAGAACCTTGAGGCGTGAAAGGAAAGATGGTGGTAAAGAATGCATCTCTGCATGCATATCATGTGTGCAAGTAGCGTACGCATGGTAAAACATATGTAGATAGGTATACAAATCTTGCATAGTAATTTCCTATTTTGCACTGTAGAAGCCTACCTACAGATTTGAGAAGCTTTACTTATCACACTTTTTTAAAACCTAACCTGACATTAGAGAATTGCTGGATTAACTTTTTAACTATCATCTGCAATGCATCAGAGAAAATACTTCGCAGAGATCCGATAAACGAAACCAGAACCGTGGCCTGTTTCTGTCGAGAGTGCTGTAATGTGAAAGAATACGTGCGCACTATGGCACGTGCGCTATGATCGTACACTTTTTCCGTAGAAGTTCATTTCAATGTCAGTGTAAGTATGTATGTGAAGTCTGCTTATCCGTTATAATTTTACAACGTAATTTTATTCTATTAAAAGAAGAAGTATAATTAAAGCATACATTCTATTTAATCAATCTTCAATATTTATTTCAAATATTTATACATGGTTATTTTTTTATCTTAATATTCTGAACACTCATTTCAAACGACGGCTAGGACGATTTTGTGAATGACAGCGATCTAAAAGAACCTGTGTGATATTTTGGCACGACTTGTTGAATAAGCTATTGGCATCTGTTTTTAATAACAGAGTTAAAAACGTCTTGAAGCCAAAGATCTTCAGACCCGTCGAGAGATATCATGACCTAGAAAAACTTAGCGAAAGTCGATACATATTCGATCGATATAATTGTCCAATCCCATTATAGGGTGAAAAATACCTACGATAAAATACCTATAATAAAAATACGATTAAAATACCTACGATTTCATTAGTCAGTAATATATCGTCGATAATATAAATTTGCACATTTATATTTAATTTCAACCGAGTTCCTATTATATGTTTAATATAAAAATGTTGATAACAATAAAATTACAGAATAAATTTCCAAAGCTAGTTTATGAGGATTAAAATAACTTTTTGAAATTATGTAATTTATTAAATACGGTTTTTTTACTGCTTCAGTATTCACATACGTAACAATTTTATTTTTTCTTTTTACAAGTTATAACTATAAAATAAGTTTATAATTTACAATTTTTATTTTGTACGCTCCAGCAGATTTTCCAGGTCAGAAACTTGATTTATAAAAATATTGTTTTCATCAATATGCTAATAATAATGCAATTAAGATTAGCGACACGTCTCATAAATTTTAATCTATAGGTATAAAAATTTTTCTCTTCTTGTAAAATTATTATATAACAATAAGAATAGGTATGGATACAAAATTACGTAAAAAATCTAAAAATTGTATTCAATATTTTTTTATTAATGTTGCTAAATAAGTACTGGTAACAGTGAGAAATTTCACGCTATATTATAAAATATCTTAAATCTTAAATAATACCTAGATATGTATAAAAGCTGAAAATCCTGAATTTTAATCTAATATTTTATTTCATTTATAATTTTGCTGTAGATATTGTATTTATAAATCCGTGCTCAACAAGATAAAGAAATATTCTATAATTAATCTGTTTACAAAATAAAAATAAAAGTTAATGTGAGTTAAATTTTATTTTTATTTTGTAAATTATGTGTACATAACTTACATGCACTAGCGGATCCTAACATAGATAATGGGAGGAGTTTCGGCAAAATTATATGTTTTAGGTAATATTTTTCTTAGTATCACGCTTAGTTTTTACTCCAGGATCAACGACGAAAACGCGGTTAAACTTCTAGTCCTGTTTTAACGTTTAATGCATTTTTTCTTAGATTTTTTAATCCAGCGAAACTGATTTCTTTTAGATATTTATAGAAGGCGAGGTTTCAACCCCACCCCCCTTCCCCCTAGAACCCGCCAGATTATATGTTATATATATTTCCGGTGAGATTGTTTGAAAAATCTTGAACAGCACAGATGGAACTTAGCCGAGAAAATTTTAAGTTTACATGCGACCAGGTAGCCCGATTATGGGAGCCGCATTGTTCGACGTGATGAATAGCTGGAGTCAGGATTACAAAGCACTCGCGCAAGGGAACCATATCTCATGTTAAATAAACGTCAAGAAAGTGGAAGCTTATAGAAAAGATAGCGCATGGAAAGTGCGAGGTCCATGTTCCGTAAAGACACTCGGATAATAATGCGGCAGTGCGAAAGAAGAGTCAAGCGTTCGATGAAGAGTATACAGGGGGAATAATCTGCGTGGAATACTAGACGTTGTGGATACGCCTAGTTCACGCATCTCGTATGAATCTGAGCCCTTTCACCGCGGCAGGTGTCTACGCATACAACAACAGAGGCGGATACGCGCGTACACAGAAAAGTGCAACGAGTAGGCTTTTACACAAAGCGACGTGGCGTGATGTCGTCGTACAACATGGAAACACCAAGTATAGGAATGCGACGTGTGGCTTTTAGCCTGCGCAATCGATTGCCTTTGAATCAAGGTATAATTAAATGTTACATTCTGCAGATCGATTAACATGTTAAAGGATTGAGAAAGAAAGTAAGTAAACGCATTTTATTCAATACTAAAAACATAAAGATAAAAAGTAAAAAATGGAAAGAGTTATTCAAAGAGATGTCTAATGCCTATTAAATATGATATAATCTTAAGACACATTGAGATCCCATGTCTATATAGATAGTAGTATGCTACAAAGTTTGGTCTCTTTCCTCCTCCTCTTTCTCTCTCTTTTTTTTAACTTAAAAATTCAGAAATAATCAATTTTATATTTACATTTTTTAAGCATCCAATAAGCAGAATAGCACAAAACTACATATATTACATACTAATTTATTAACTTCAGCTTATATGCCAAGAAGTGGAAAATACTACATATATTGAGTATTAAAACAGAAAAGATTATATACTGAATTTTTATCTCTATACTCTTTAGAAATAAAGATTGAAATCTGTAGATTGTAGTGTCTGATCGTAGAAGAAAAGCTCATTCATGCATAAGTAATCGGTAGTTTTGAACGGCTTAGCAACTTCTGGATCTCTTTCGCTTTATCGTCATGGAGCGAGCGCTGCGTGCGGCACCGGTTATCCTTGAGTTCGATCCCCTCAATTCGATTGGGCCGCGAGTGTGCGTGACCGCGGGCGTGCACGCATGCGAGTGTGGATTCATGCGTGCGATTAGATTTATGTGTGTTGACTGTGCGTAAAACACGATTCGAATGTAATCACGATATATTGGCCGGTTGGTCGACTAGCCAGAATTCTCTGTAATTTGCGTGTTACTGTCCTCTTCCTTGAAATAAATTAGCTTCAAGTACTAGCTTTACATCTCTTCAAATCTTCAATCTTGCTAAACGCATTATTGTGTATTTTTGAAATTAAACTGTCAGATAATTTCGTGTAGTTTATATTATAGCTCGTAGATCACATTAATTTTGCAGACTATGAAGAAGCGTATTCTAATTTAACAGCATCCTCAGTCCAGAACTGTTATTATCTTGAAATTTACTATCATTCTTTATCATTCTAAAATTCTGTCACTGGTTTTAACGTAATTATATTATTAATTAATAAACGTTTTAGAAGTTTGTTTGACAAGTTTTATTATGCGTATAATAAAAGAATAAATATCCGCATGTACATTAATAATTATTGTGTTTGCACATACTTCGTAGCTGAATTCGTTACAGTATTTTTTCTACCGCTGCTAAGCCATAATGGCATTACTCTTATCCCGGTTCCAGGATATCGATTTATTCTGCGGACATTGAGTTACTTGCACATCAAAATATTGAATAAGTATAGAAAAACGAAAGTGTAAAAGACAAGTCGTTCGACATCACGATATTAAATCGCATATCGCAAGTCTACTTGGCAGAAACGAAATTTTCGCAGTCTCGACGTAATCTAATAATTCCGCGTAATTAAAACGCGTAACGAACATCATGTAATTATACCGCACGATAAATTCGAGGGAGCGCAACATCCAGCCATTTCTATGACCACTTATCCAAGCATTAAATTATTCCACTTTCCTCCTAGGGATTAAATATCAACGAAACAGCGGCAAGGCAAAAGCTTTTTCATGAAACGAAATAAACGTCTCGTCAAATTCACCCTGAAAATCTAGTTCTTGTTTGTTCATCCTATATGTATGACCGCTTGCTTTTATAAAATAAATCCGCGATGCTTTTCACCCAGAAGAAATTTTACCGGCTTTCTTTTGTGCACACTGTATGAGAATAATTTTTTTCGCTTTACGTGTTGTATCATATCTCAAAGCTGTTGTGTCAAAGCAAAGAATTTAATATTCTCTCTTCATAAAACTTCATAAAACGCATTTATGTTTCACAAATAAAACATTAGTTTTGCATCTTAAATAGGATAATTTTTTAACTCCTTTGATCGGTTTTAATATAATTACCATAGAATTAATTAATAAGCATTTTACAAGTTTCATAAGGCGTATAATAAAGTATGCAAAATATTTCGTATTTATTAAATCTATTAAAGTTATAATTAATAACGTTTCCAAGATAGTTATTATATTAATGCGTTTAAGATTTAGAAAACACTTATATATGCTTTAAGAAAAAAAGAAAGAGACAAATTACATATTTATTTATATATTAATTAAATATGTTTTTCTAGAATAAAATAATAATGACAAGGAAAGATATAGTAATAACAAAAGATAAAAATTGGAATAAAGACTGCATACGATGAATATAAGCTCAAAAAGCATTAATTAAAAATTGTTGTCTTTTATTATTAAACTGTTAAATTTTTTATTATTAAATATGTCAAAAGATACTTACGTATTAAGTTCTATTAAATATGCTACTAAGATTTTATTTCATGAAAAAGCATGGTAGTTACTAGTTATTCGTAATACTTGTAATAAATTATTTTGATTCAAAATTGATTTCCAATGTTCACAATGTCCAGCATGATGCAGACGCATCTTTTCGCAATTTATAAATTAAATGTCGCGTTTACGGTATCCAATGGGTGAAACGCCGGTCCGGACACGTGCTTGCGAGCAAAGGTCATTGAAACGCTAGCGCCAACCGCACCTCTTTGTATCGTCATTTTCGCTGTTGAAATCGTCACGCATGAAGTACGTCATTCGGTCATTCCATCTACGAAATAGGGATTCACAAATGCAGTATGAGCTTACATAATTCGCATGGCGCGCATTGATAGTCTCAGCACGATGAGTATCAAGGATTTACGTCCCGCAAGGATTTCTAAGCGCTTGGGAATACTCGATTGTCACGGAAATTAAATTCTCACAAACCTTCTGTAATGTTCATGATGACACCAAAAGTCCAGCGCAATGCAAATAATATATTAGTCATGCTGTGACCAATGCTGATTTACGTCATTCGTCGACGTTAATCAAGTTCCTCGTCACAGAAATACCTGAGGTGCACAGTCAGCGATTTTAGGAACAAAGGAGTGCATATCGATTTTATTCCACCTTCGTTCATTTACATAAATTTTTAGCGAGTTTATAATAGTTCTACACCTACGGAGTAAGTTATATCTGTAGTACTTACAAGTAATTTTCTTAAAAAAATTATCCCCATTTAGAAAATTAATTTATAGAAAAATATAAAATGTAATTTTACTGTTATGCAAGATAAAGAAGTATTTTACTTTTATCTATTCATTTTTTGTAAAGGTATTTTCATCTCTGGTAAACAAAGTTTTTCACGATGAAGAAGTATCAAAGTTCTATTAGATTATAACATATAACTCTTCATCACATCATCGACAGAATATGGAAGATAAATTACACAGTAACTTACATATTTGTTCATACACTTTTAGATATTAAAAATGTCTATGTTTTTTTCCTCTAAATTCTGGATATAAATGTTAGTCACAACAGGACAGTAAAAACTCACGCAATAAAATCCAGAGTTCAGAAGAAAAGGATAAAGTATTTTTAATATCTAGAAATATGCGAACAAATATAAATCATTATATGTAGAAAATTGGAAAAGGGCGAAATGAGAAGTAAGAATGCCTGAGGGGTGTAACCGAGGGTGAAAAATGGAAGTCATAAGAAGGGCAAACCGTCATTTCCGACGGCTGCAAATCTCGGATTTTATGAAGCGTGGAATAAACCGTCCGTTCGTGTGCTCGTTCGCAAAACGTTTAAGAGGAAAAACGTTGATGGTCACGCCATGACATGCAATTTAGGATTTATCCTAATATTCATAAATTTGTGTTATCATAACGATAACAGCGTTAATACTATTATAATTGAGCAAAAATTTTAGCGCTTCAGTAAAAAAATCTGATTAAAAATTATTTTTACAAGTTTTGGCCCTTTAATTGCGATTAAATTATTTTAATAAAACGAAATGCATGTAAATGAAAAATGTATTAATATACATATTAAAACGCACTCTACTTGAATCAAATTAAAGATTAAAGATTTTTCGCTTATTTCCGCATTTTTTTAATATTCAGTTTTAAATAATTCCATATTTATAAGTTTCTAGAGAGCAAAAGCTGACGCTAAAAGGAATGCTGTCAATGAATACTACCATTGACATACTACTGAAGCTAAACACCCAGAACAATAACCGTATGGTTACAGCTGTCACGCGTGTATGAGTAAGTGACAGTTTCGTCTCATATCACCAGATACCAGTGACACGAGCAGTGTGACATATAGCACGCGCAAGTAATCGTAAACGTTACATCTGACGTAAAAACAACACCACGACGTACCGAGAGGCGAAGACCATTTCCAGCATGGCTGGTAGCCCTCTCGAGTGGCTGGTGGGCGGACGGGTGGTTTCCCATTTCTCTCGGATGGCGATGTTTTCAGGACGAGCAGTAACGCTCGCGTCAAGTATCCAAATACAACGAACCGTTGGCAATGGCAATCCTTTGATGCACCATGCGCTATGTCACCAACGTCCAATGACATCCACGCTCAGCGACACAGGTGTGATCTTTACGTCGCGCACTTATCTCTTGTACAGGATGAAAGAGAGTAATCGATGAGAGGTCTCTTTTCGAACATACGCAAACACCTAATCGAAATTGGATGGATGAATAGATCCACTGGAAGCACTATGTGAATCTGTTTCGTTGAGTTTCAATTCGTCGACGGTTGATCTTTCGATTTTTTTCTACTTTATTACGATGCAGACCCTGAATTCCTATATTATTCGTGAATCCATTTGAATGACACTCTGTAGATCACTTCCCACCAAGAGTGACATCAAGGGTACCGGCGTAGCCGCTCATTGTCAGTCAAGCACCATCCTATCACGAAATCGAGATTGGCCCGATCTTACGCGACATCCGTTCACACACTTGATATATCACAACCGTTTGTTCGTGCATCAGGTACGCCTCATAGTCGTCGCGAGCAGCTCCGAAACGCTCCGCGCTGGAGCTAGCACTCCGCTCGCGCGTAGATCGTGGTCGACCAAGGTAATTTTAGTCCGGCACAACGGCCACTGAATGGATACCGCGAGGAGACAGACAGACAGAGAGAGACAGAGAGAGAGAGAGAGAGAATTAAGGTAGGGGCAAACGCTACTACTGATGATGGGTGTCGCGATGCGTGGAGGACATGGCGACGCGAGATGCTCCCGAGAGCCGGCCGGTAAAAACCAGATAGACGTGAGAGAGGAGGCTGTTGCCTTCTCCTCTTTCTCCTACTCTTTTCCTCCGCTTCCTCTTTTTCGTCGTCTCTTTTTACCAGCGAGCGTCCCGAACTGGTCATACGACTTGCTCCAGGCTGACGTCAGAGATTCCACCTAGAAGAGTGGGATTCCGATCAGTCTCTCTCTCCGTTTCTGGTCTCGCGGCTAAGTCTTTTCCTCTCTCCGAGTACCTCGCACTCTCTCTTTCTCTCTCTCTCCCTTCGGCCTGCTGGCCGCAGACGCGGTCGCGAACACCTCGCGGATAACAGTGGAGAACCGCGTATTCCGCTGCACGCCAGAGCTGCACAGTACGGTCGGCTCCTTCTTACGTGACGATGTCTTACGATCTCTTTCTGTTATTTTTAAACGATGACTGCCTGTGTCCTCAATACGTCTGTCGCTACAAAGAGCACTGCGAATTCCAATTGTATTTTTCTCGCTCTCTAGCCGGTTTTTCTTCTCGTCCTTTTTGGATCGTAACCGTTGTTTCTTCACAAAATACAGGCAACGTTCCAGAATATTTTCAACGAAAGTTTCAATTGTTACAAATTATACAACTGTGTAAATGTCGGACGGACATGAACATATATATATATATATATATATTATATATATATGAGACTAGAACTAGCTCCATTCAACTTTCAAATGTGGTACTTTTACGTTTTATGGGTGGACCTTTTTGCTCGGAACACTCCACTCGAGGATACGTGTAATCAATTAAACTAACTTTACGCGCTGCTTTAATGCACGAATTAATCACGTCCGAAAAAGACTTCGGTAAATTATAAACTGGTTCTCCTGTGAATTTCCGTAATTTAGTCGACGCAATATTTTCCCACTCATCTAATTAGCCGTTAAATGCAATGCTTCCGACGAGGCAATTAAAATGCATTTGACACCCGAGAAGCACAAACAAGTTGATCTGCTCCACCCTTTATTGTCTCTTTTATCTTTTTCGTACGTTTTTTTTTTCTTATGTGCCCGTCTTTATTTATCGCTAATGCGAGAAAGTCACACACGATATCGGCTTGGAATAGAGATTTTCTCGCGATAGAAGAACATTTGTCGCAAAGTGTATAATGCGATTATCTTCGAGGTCGTTTAGCGTGCGTTAACTAATGGAGCAGCGGCGAAGTGCGGCTACGCGACGCAAGTTCCCACGTTTTTCCGTTAGCACTGTCGCCGTCACGCTCAGCTACTTCCGGCGACCCCACCGGAACTCAAAAGTACGTTTGATCTCTCGCGTGGAGAATCCAGTTGAAGAGTCCAGGATTTTGACACTCTCGTACACCATTTTCGGAAAAATCATCCGTCACTTATTTCCCACTCGAGGCAAAATTTACGCAATCAAGCGGATAGAAACGCACGATCGCACAGCACGATGAAGTTTTTTCAGCTTATGTCGGCGAAGAGACGGTTAAACAAATCAGGGAAAATATTCACGTTGGAAAAACCGTGTCAATGATTGAGATAAAAAAAGGAATTTGTCAGGTAGTCCAACGGGCGATGACGATGCCACGGCTTTCGAACGTAAGCCCAACGTTTTCACGATCTGAACGCGCCATCTGGAGTCACAGACAACACAGGTAGATGATTCAACAATACAACAATTTCATGGAGGACGCGAAGCGTGTGTAACGAACACTTATCAATAGAATTTAAACTTAGGAAGGGTATACCGTCGCGCCGTTTCACTTTTACCGCAGAAAACGACGCGACGCAGCATTGCGGACTTTCACCGAACGGTATCGATGAGAAGAGTTCGTTTGAAGGTACACTCTCGGGCACAAACGAGCCTGTCCAGCGGATATACGACAACCCCCCCTGAGAGACTCTAGACGCGAATGCCGAGGGTCCAACAGACCCAGGTCGCTTTATCCCACTCCGCCGTTTGTCAGGGACAGATATAGATCTGTCAGGCCCTTCCTTTAAAGACATTTCATTGTTCCTTACCTTTATATTTTCTAGACAAAATACAACGATATATTAAATATATGTATTTTATTTCTTGTTTAGATTTATATAATCAATTTATATAAGTTTGAGAGAGCTTCTATTCCAAATGTTTCATATTTCTTTAAAATCTTTTATACATAAATGTATATTTTTCCAAATAATAATTTTTTTTAGTTTTAAATAGTTATATTGTATATGTAGATTTGTAAATGTTTTTATTTTTTTAACTATATAACAAAAAATTAATAAATAAAATTAAAATTAAAAATTAAATTTCACAATTAAAATAAATTAAATTAGAAACTGTAATATCTTGAGTTAAATACCTAAATGTCTTCTTCGCATACAAATATATAGAAGTATATGTATACGGGCGCATTATATATTTAATATAAAATTTCAGGAACGTATATAGAAGAAAAGAGCCCTCTTGCTTAAAACCAGCCGAGTAAAAATCAATCCCTTCTCTCTCCTCTAACGTGAATGCCTTGGCCCCGAGTCGGACCCAAGTTGCTTCCTTCTCCCTACCTTGCGAGTCTCAGGGATATAGTTAGATTCTACAGTACCCCGATCGTCGGCTTCCGCTCGAAGTTAAATCGGCGAAGCAAAACCGGTTTTTCACGTGATTACATCTTCCGAGAGAATGACTCGGGCTCGATTCCTGAGCTGGATCGGAGAAATTTACATCGGCGCTGGCAATCTGGAGATTGCCGTTGCGATCTCTCGTCGACGTTAGGTTGCCGAGACGACGATGGAGAGTTCAGGTCAACTCAAAACGAAAAGCCGGGGTGGATATCCAAAGTTTACGGCGGTGAGAGGAGCAGCTGCCGAGGCAAATGCTCGTACATCTGCTGAAACCGAGAGAAGTTTACCGCGGAGTACAACGCGTCTCTTCGCACAGAGAGCTCTCTCGTGAAATAGAAACTGTTTTTCTTTAGAATATAGGAAATCGATGAAAAATATTAAAAAATTATGACGTTTTCTGCTGCTAGAAACTTGTTGAAACAATTTTTAATAAGTCTTTCTTGTTATGTTTAAGTTTTAATTAGAAAAGTAGTACTATTCTCGAAATAGAAAAACCCAATAGCAACTTATATAATTTAAACTCATCGAGATCAAGTTTGCGTATTTCAATGACAGATAACGGAAGACATAAAAGTTTCTTTTTAAATTATGACCTGACTTGAACGAGTAATTTAATTAATTGATGACATTTTAAAAAAATAAAAAAGCTATTACAACTTAGTCAGGATTATTTAACGCTGCTCCATGCAATTCAAAACTGTCGTATTTAAAACAGGACTGCATTCTTATTACGCAACTCTGATTACATAATTGGAACTTTAATCAAGTTGCACACGGCTTAATCTTTAATTAAACGAGGTGTAGGACTCGCATCTAACGGAGCTAAAAGTTCTCAATGACGTGCGCCCTTCAAGCAGCTGCGATACGTGGATTTACTTTCCACGTTTAAGGGCGCGCGACGAAAATGACGAAAGAAATCCAACATCTGCCTTTACTCTCCTACATCCTCTCGTGCTTCCGTACTCGGATTCGAAAGCTAAACACGATATTAAATGCAGGAAATTTGTTCTCAAGATATTTTCTATATTTAATGAGCATATAATCATATCAACCCTATAGAAAAAATCTGAACCTTGATTTAAAAGGAATTCAAGGAGTTTCAAAGGAACGGCTGTAAGCAATGTAATAAATTAAAAACATTGGTGTTTATAATTTTATTATAACATATAATAAGCACAAGAAACCTGACAATTAAATATGATAAACACGAAAAAATATGGAAGACAAAAACATAAAATCAAATGTAGCATTTTGTCCTGCTATTTTTTTTTCTTTGTAATTTAACGAAGAGCTTCCCTTTAATAACACAAAAATATAAAGAGCTATTTAATTAACTTGGTTATTTCTTCTTATATTAAGAAAAATAATCGCGTTCTCCTTATACAGTCTTCAGGAAGCATAAAATATAAATGTGCGACTTTTTTCTCAACGTTAACAAAAATAACTTTGGCCGGCAAAATTAAATGTCTCGTCCTTCTTATTTGCTTCGCCGTACTTGACACTGTATACGTATATTGCAGAGCAAATGATATCATTATTTTAGCACACGTTGATCGTGGCCTTGTCCCTTATTTCTGCGTGCAGTAGAAATCTCCGCGGCCGCTTCGAAAAAGGTCGTAAGCCGCAATCGTGCGTCGCCCAGCTGCGACTATTTCGGTCGAATTCTTTTTCACGTTATGCACACAGCACACTGTAGTTACGCACGTACAAGAGTTTCACAATACGTCGTGGCGCACGCACACACGGAATAACCGGGGCGTTATGTGTGAGCACAGGTGTAAAGAGAGTAACGAACGGTAGGTGCACTTGTGTCTCGTGATCGGAGGGCGACTCTCAACATCTTCCATGAAACCTGCAACTGCGACTACGGTGACATAGACCATTGCTATTCCGGTAGCACCCTTTATGTTAGCACCCTTTACTCGTCGTGCGAATCACTGGACCTTTAATATCCAACTGGCATACCGTGAAATTAGAAACTGAAGAAAAATTACAAAAACAATGATTAATATCGATATTAGAAGATAAACGTCTGATTCTCAATATGGTAAATTTATCCAATTTGAAATACCTAAGTTATCTGAGAGTTACATTAAAAAACTTATTTTTCAGTAACTATAATTATAAACAATATTTATAATAATTAGAATATAATTAAGCGTACAAATCTGGAAATGAAAAAAATATATAATAAAATATATACGTTTAAAAAATTTATTACACAATCCTAAACAACCCTGAAAGCTTTTAAAACATTCGAAATAATTATGATACTAACTTCTTTTAAAACTTTAAAAGTATCAGTAATTATATTAGCTTTCAGTGCTCTTTTACCAACATCGAACGATAAATTCGGTGAAAATATCTTCTTCTAACAGAGAGAACTTCCGAGAATATAAACTTTTTAATATTTTCAAGCTGGCAGAACTTTAAAATTTATGTCGATACGTTTCCTCAACCAGTATCCAATTACTACATTTTCATAATAATAATAATATTTTAACGATTATAAAGGCACATGCGAATTTTAAGAAGCATAACGAAGATATTGTCAGACTAAGTGTATTCACTTACAAATTATAGGTGACCATATACAAACGAGTTCAAAATACTCGTTCGGCACAAGTTACGACATGTGACGTGACGTTGATAATAACCAGTTTCGAGCATACTATTGCAAAATGTGTTTACTACCGTATCAACAGACGAATATATAATTGCATTACTTTACATATGCAAAAGTTCATTATGTCACTTCAACCGTCGGTTCGCAGATAGATTTATTAAGATGAATACCTCGTTAGAAACATACAAATTTTCATAAACTACATTTGACAAAGCGGAAATAGTAAATTAATGATTCTCCCGCTGTTAAAAAATGAAAATGAATAAATTGTCACAAACATTAAGTTATTTATTTTAATTTAAAATAAATTTTTATTTAAAAAACATATCTTACCATATATTATTACTATATATTATTATAGAATACACAGATAACATTTAAAATTCACAAATTAAGAGTGAAATGTATTATTCTTTAATTGAAGTATATATTGTGTAATAAAAGTAAGAAAATGTTTTAAATAAAGACTGCCATCTCTTTCATGCTTTCACACAAGATAATGTATAGTTATTAATATTTCTGATATTAAAACTTTATCATTAAAATAGGTCAATCTTCGTTATAGCTATCAACGTATATTATGACGGCTTGTCAGTATGTCTATCGTTTGAACGTTTCTTCCGTTGAGGAAAGAGCATGAGATAATAGCGTCATACATAGAACGTATGCGTCTTTCGAGTCTTTCTCGCACGTGCGTTCACGGTCGCGCCATATGGCTGTGACAAAACCACATGCCAGTATATTCCCATGCATATCGAGCTAGCAGGTACCAACGGAAGTATGTGTTTTAGTGTATATCATCTCTCCATGCAGAATTTCGAGCGTAATTATCGTACTTCGGTAATTAATGAAGGTGCTGCAAGCTCTAACGTAGATTTCGTAAATACCTTTCCGCATGCAATATTGCGAGGAGATTATTCAAAGCTTAGATGTTTCTATTTACACAAAAGGCGGAATTACAAAGTATATAGCAATATTAGACGAAAAATTAGAAGAATTCTCAAGACTTCTATCTTCCTCTTTGTAAATAGAAATATGATTAACTAATCACGTTATATAATTATATAAATATTTTATAATTAAAATAAAATTAATTTCATTCATAGTAAGAATTTCTTAGTAACGCAAACGTTATAGTAATAATTGTATGAATTATATCATATATGCATAATAACGCAACTCCAAGCAATTTTTATTTTCAAGACTCATGACAGGTAAATTTTTAGATCCTTGCTATGTTTAGTCATCAAAATTTTTCTTGAAACACATTAAAAACTTTTAACTGTTTGAAGAAGAGCTAGAATTTTATCAGTATCAAAATTTTAAAAATAACGTGTTAACTTTACTGCAGAAATCGAATCGTACGAATTTACGTAAAATCCATTTTAATATCATAGTAAGATTGGCGAGGAAAACCACGATAATACGGTACACGAGTCCCAGAAGTCGTGTCCTCAATTAAAATTTATTCATTACGAGTATCCATTGACATACTGCCAAATAGTAGGTGGAGGCGATGGAATGTTTGATATATTTACGTTGAACGTGTTCGCTAACAGTGATGCAGAAATTACGCGTTTGCTTTCAATTAACGATTAAATGTTAGCAGGTCAATTCGAAGAATTAAATTGTTTGATCGTATATTTAACGTTTTCCAACATCACGTGCGTTTGTGATTAAACCATATCAAATAAAGATTTCAATTTCATAAATAAACTGTAATTATATTCAAAGCAGATCAACGTGGCCTTTAACATTTCTTTTTATTTCTCATTTACCTAACATATTTATCTTTTATATAAAATTCTTATTATTTTAAATTTATTATTAAATTATTATTCTTTCATATAATTAAAATTATAATTTTTATTATTTAAAGAAAGGGATAACTATAGGTTCCCCTTGGAAGTATTAATTACCCAAAAGTCTAATATCAACGCTTGATAAGCATCATATGTCATATAGCGTAATCATATAGGGCCTTAATAAAGAAGTTGCTCCTGCGACCAGAAAAATGTCTTATTCGTGTTAATAACATCGTGTAAGTTATACAATAAGACCTTATTTATCTTACTCGGTGGTTGCCTTTGTTTTGAGCATGACAGTTTCGCCGGTTAAGAGATTACGCGCTAATGAGCGCTTTCTTCTGCCGTTACTCGCTTCTTACCACGAATCAACTGCGAGTCAGTAAATTAAGCATGACGTAAATTCAGTCTTCTAAGCATTATCCAATGGAAAGTCATTCCTAATGGTATTCGTGAGAATTGGCCGATAATCTCGGTATCGATTACCACAGAAAAACGGAATAAATTGAAACCACTCAATAAGATGTAATTGTAAATCATTCCTATATGGATTTCTTTTCTTATTTTACTGTCGCTGAAAAATAGAATGCAAAAGAAGATGGAAGATCTGTCATGGGAATTCTGAGTCAAGGCCCCATAACCGCCCCTTCTCACTGGTGTGCATGGTTCACACAATAAGTGCCGCGCAACAATGGAGCCACGAAGAGCATTGTTATTTGTACACGGGAATAAACGAGCATACACGCGCTTAATCGCGATGTGAAATCGGGTTATGGCAATTAACGAAGCATAACGTTTCGTCACCGGCCTCCCGCGAGTCGTTAAACGTTGATTAGATAGGCAAACTGATCCCCGAGTACGTTCAATGAACGACCGTTTCGTGGACATTCGATAATCGGCAGGATAACGGATGGTTCGACATGTGAACAAATCTGAAAGGCTAAGGTATGCTTTACGTGATGCGTTTGCGGTGCAGTTCAATGGAAGTTATTGGACTTCGTGCCGATGATTTAATCAGCCTACAATAGTGGCCCAATGATCAACTTACACATTAATACTGAAATTGTTAGTAAAATATTTTGTGTGCTTAATACTGATAAATAAAGATATTTGCTTATTAAAAGACCTGAAATCTTGAATTGGAGAAAAAAGAGAAGACAAGAATATTTCTATAACACTAAGAAAAGGAATTAGTAAATAAAAGAAGAGTAATGACGCAATTTTTTACAATATTTTTAAAATATAGAATGTTATCAGTGAGTGTAACATTTTATGGTACAATGACTAATTTTTTCACATATTTCTAAATATTTCAATTAGGATATCTGTGTTGTCTTCTTTTAATGTGTAAATGTATTTTATAAATGTATTTTTTAAAATATATTTTTAAGTATAAATGTTTATTCCGTTACGTTTTGCATTCCCTATTAGAATATAATGTCTGTCCTTTAATTTCTCAGGAAATATTAAATATAACATCTTATTATACCTAAAAGTATGTAAACAGATTTACCATGTAATCTTTGACATGTAATTTCTCTTGTAATGTGTTCTAAAAATAGTGGAAATCAATATATTAAAAAACGTTGAACAAATTTTGAATCAATTTCTTCTTCATGTACATCAAATAAATACAGAATCATTACTCGTTGCAAGATTTAATCCTTCGACATATATCGCGACATATATCCTTCGACATATATAGTACTAATACCTATAACATATCCTAATTAATTAAATTATATAATTATATAATAATTTAATTTGTGTGGTAAAGTAAATTTTAGTATAAATTATCTCAAGAATAATATACAGAAATTTTCATGTAAAATTATATTTAAATAATTATATTTGAATAAAATTCAATAAATAAACTTTATTAATAAATAAAAATTTCTAGTGCAAATTTGTTTAATATTTTATACCATATTTATTTTTATGTTTACATATACGTAATTTTGTATATTTTGTGTATGTATAATTTATATAATTTTTATATGGAAAGTATATAAAAAATATATACGTATATTTGTAAAGAATACATCATATACTTGTTATTCATAAGCAGAGACAAAACATTACTCAATGTTGCATTACTTTTGCATCTAACTTACATTCCTATGATCTATGTATGATTCTATAATTTCATATATTTTGTATGAAGAGGATATAAAGTACCTACCGCGAACATATGTCATCGATATGCACAGGAAATGAATCAGAATGAACGAGCAGATGTGTAATATAGATTTTACTACCTATTCTCTATCACTACCCTATTCAACATTTGTATTTTTACAGAAAAAAAGTAGAGTAAGAAATAAAAAAACAAGTAAAATGTAAATGTATCTTTCAAAGCATGAAACGCGGATGGAAATATAGATAACTAATAACTTACCAAAAATTTCTAAATTTACTCCAGACCAATGATTCACGCTTCTTTCTGAAAAATATAAAAATAGATATATATTACACATGTAAATAAAGAAGACATTATAGTATTACTATTATTAGTACACACAAATTATCTGGGACAAAAGTGACATTTAATTATAAATACTTCGTTAAGAACCTAATATATTCAAAACTCTCCGAAAAAAGTGTTTGTAGCAAATGAAAAAAGATCTGAATTTATATGTATATGTAAACTTATTAAATATAAGTGATAAGTTATGTGTAATTCGCTAATCTTATCATTGAGCACTAAAAAAATAAAATCTATTGTTACTGTAGGCAATGAGTTATGATTTGAATCAAAATAAAGTAAATATATCTAATCTAAAACTATAATTAATTAAAATAAATTATCTATAAATTAATATATATAATTAATATATATTAATATATAAATAAAATTTCTAATATGTAATGCTTCTCTTAACGTATACGAAAATACTTAATACGTAATACATAAACGTTAACGTAAGATTTATGGTTATATATTTCGCTCAACTAATTGCCGGAAAAGAATCAATTAGAAAACGCTTTTGTGATGTCCAAATGTGTCCAAAGTCTGAAATTAATTATCCCTTTTGATGACAATGCTTTATATAACAAATAATGTTTTTAATATCTCTACTTGATGTACTAGCAATAACAGTAATTTACCGTTTTGTGAAAGAAAAAGAGAGGCAGACGGTTTTGATTTATTCTATTACGTATTGTTGTGAAATTTGATAATTATCTGGCCAACGTACACGCAACGTACTCCGTAGAAAACTGGAATTGTGCCTGCCACGATACTCTCATTCGGAAGAGGGAAGAAAAATATATTCTCATTGGATTGACTCGATGCGCGACTCCCAGGCGAGAAAACTAGTCGCCGATTCGTTACAAAGGAATCCCCGAGCTACTTGAACGTATATGTGCCCCATAAAAATGTACGCGGCACTTTATATCGAGCGAGACCGTTCCCACGACACCCCGTGCGCCTCTCCTATGGGAATATTTTATAGGGGTAAATTTGTACGTACGAGCGCGAGTACGTGCGTATGCGTGCATACATGCATCACACACATGTATGCGTCCCGTGAGGCTGGTTCTAACGGTAATCAACGTGCTCGCGTTTTCACCGACGGGACACACTGATCTCAATAATAGGTACGTTTTGTTTTCGATTCCAATGCAACTCTGGTCAATTAATTGAATGTATCAGAATTCGTAACTTCATTCATCGTAAAATTCCGTTTAAAGCCTAAATTTTCCACTTGAGTTAATATCAGGTAATAAAATAACGTAGAAGAAGGTTCAAAGGTCAGTATTTTATTTTTCTTCATTTTTTAATTGTTATTTTTAATTATGTTTTCTACTATCTCATTCACACGTGCATTAATTATGTCATTCTAGTGATCATAACAGTAACCGAGCATAATGAAAAATTCAGTTAAATTCATAACGGTGAATTCTTCCAAAGCAGAAAACAAGAGTACATATAAAAAAGATATCTGGAAATTAATCTGAAATCACTTAAGAATTCCTATTGCTTCCGACAACATGTGATATCGATCTATTTTAAGCTTATTTAAGTCACGCACGGAAGGATTTTATAAGATATTTTTTCTACTCTCTCTTGTGGCTATCACTTTTCAAAGAAAAAATATATAGGATTCTTTATCATTTAATATTTTCCATTACCATTTAATACCTTTTGTAGATTTATTGTATTCTATTTAACATATTACTTCATAATAGCGTTCCATGCGTAATTTTGTCGGACTATTAATAGGAATTGTAAAATCTCACGCAAAATTATGTAATTTATATATTTTATGTATTCCTGAAGTATGTAACATTATGAAAATTTTATCTGTAGATAGTATATGTAACAGCATCGCAAAATCATGCTGAAAAAAATCTTTACAACAACGAATTATATTCCTTATCATTATTTTCTATGCGCTAATAAAATTAATCATACATATTGATACAAGTGTATATACTCATTTGCATATTTCAAAGATGTTACAATGTTATATAAATCCGACTTTCGCTTTGAAAAAGTCTTATTGTGGAAGTGTTTACTGAAGACGACAGAATCAGCAAAATAATGTTAAAATTTACAGTTATAATTGTTATCTTAGTCTTTGTAAGTACTTATCATGTTCATAAGTACAACTCGATTTTGAATAAAATTTTGTTAAAAAATATTATTTTCAAAAAACGTTAGAAACATGAGATGTAACGACTTCGTCAATTTTGATGAAAGAGAACTTCAGTGTGTATGTTTCTTATATAAAGCAACTCTATTGTATAATTATATCTTTGATAAATTTTGCAATACTTGATATTGTTATTGTAATACTATTTTATAAAAAAATAATTATTTTATAGTGAATTCTTTTATAAATTATAAATGTAGACTGATTTCTCCAGACAAATGCAGCAACGGCATCAACGATAAAAGATTTGAAAGATCAGTTACTAGCTGCTCATGATTTTAGAAGCAAAATATCAGGCATTTTATCAGGTACTTACAGACAATTAAAATATTAGCAGCCACTGACGTCGACAAATTTATTGCATGTGTAAATGAGATGGTAGAAAAGGTAAGTTTTTAATTAAATTAATAAATTATTTAAAAATGTAAACTTTAAGTAAAAAACTATAGAAGTTCATTAAATTTACCAAAAACATTTATAAATTTTCTCTGTAAATTTGCATTGATTTTTATCAGTGTACATAGATTTTTTTCAGTGTATTACTAAAAGTAAACTAGTCAGAAAAAAAAATAAAAAGATCATAAAAAGATTTAATCTGTGCGTCAAGAATATTATAATGTTGGAACTAATAATAAGATAGGCATATAAGAATTCCAATGTTGGAACTAATAATAAGATAGGTATATAAGTTTGTTATTGCGATGAATATTACCACATGCCTCAGTGGTCGAATTGGGACGACGCCTGAACGGAGAGCGGGAGGTTCCAGGTTCAAACCCTGGCTGGGATAATATTTTTCGCAATAAATTCTAAATTTTAATTAACATCCTTTAGCTAGCCAATCGTTGTCGAAATTAATAAATATTTTCTCAAGAATATTAATGTTTTTATTCATGTAGAACAATAAAGGTTGTATTGCCTATTATTTAAGAAATCCTTTTCTTTAAAAAAAAGTTTTCTGAATTTATAATTAAATAAAATTAATGTTATAACTGAATAGCTGAAGACGATATTAAATATATATTAATAAAAATCTATGATTTATTGTAGAACGTCAACGAGGAGTTGCATTGTAAAGTTACTGACTTTGACGCAAAATCTTTCCAATTCGCTAAGTATATGCAAAAATTGGAAAAATGCGAAACACAATCGAATTTACCACGACTCAATATTTTTGAAAGTTATCACACACAATTTCAGTTATTAATAAATATGTAATAATAAATTTTTTAAGAGAAAGCTTTTTAAAATAAAATAAGCCACTGCATACATCTACATTAATGGTGAATATCAATATTGCATTAGCAATATTTCAAGGATATTTTTATTACCTTGTCATTACCATATGTAATTGCTCTATAGCTGCCTGTTATTCTTGCATTATAAATTATCAATAAAAATAAAGTTTATTTAATATGTCCCACAATAATTATTCATTATTGTGGAATGCCACAGAAAATATAAAAAATGCTCTGTGATATTTGAAAACTATTATAATTAAAAGCAAATTTTACTATCTGAGGATGTGAGATTAATAAATAGAAATAATTGATTTAATTGACAAGTGCCAAAAAAGCAGTAGAATGCAAGAAAAGATAGAATAATAAAATAAAGAATAAAATAATACTATTATAAGATTAAAAGAATAAGTATAGACTTTAGTACTATATATATATAGTAGAACACACAAAATAGTACTCAGTGATTTGTCAGGAAAAAATATTGATAAATACGTTAGCATGTATGTAGGTACATTCAAACATAAAAATCGGCAGTAATGTAAGATAATACTTTAAGCTGAAATTGAAAATTTTTTTGATATTACAAGATAATTTACACACAACTAATTAACTTTGTTATTCTTAAGAGTTATAAAGGTTAAAACAAAGCACGTGTGTATTCCGTAAAAAAATGTTATAGCGTCATCAAGAATGGTTATACACGCGAAAGAGTTGCAAATTCATGCAAATCATAAAATATGTATTTCATGCACATCGTAAATTTCGAACAATGTCACAAGAGACTGTTGTATTGACCTTGACCTTGACATATGTTGTCAAGGTCACCCTCCTGAGTGACCTTCAGAAGGTTTTAGCCGTCGCTCGTTATTCGTTAAAAAGTTATTAACAAAAAAAGTTTGGAAAATATAGCAGTTATTTTGAGTACTAATAGACATAAATGACTGATATTTATGTGGAAATAGTACATGTATGAACGAAGGAAAGTTAGTTAAAGTAGCGAATTGTTGGTATATTAAGAAAAGTTATTTAAAGCAGAGAATAGAGAGTATGTGCTTCAACTTACAAAGCACATACTTGTAAAGCGCGCCACTAACCTATAGGTTAGTGACTTTTTTTGTTTATAACTTTTTAACGAATAACGAGCGACGGCTAAAAACTTCTGAAGGTCACTCAGAAGGGTGACCTTGACAACATATGTCAAGGTCAAGGTCATCGGAGGATGGTCCGTATTACTGTATAATTACCCTTCTTACTTCTTAGCAACACACATAGTATGGATTTGCGTCTAAAAAAAAAAAATACTTGATTTAGGTAATATAGTGATAAACATATAATAAATATCTATAATTATAAACATTAAAGGTCTATAATGCTGACCAATTATACACGGAGAAAATTTTATATTAAGTTTTACTATGGTGCCGCACCAACTGTGGACCATCAATAAGCACAAGTTTAAATGCTATAGTCTTATAGTAAAATTGCTATAGCCATAGCATTTAATGCTATAATTATAGCATTAACAATAAAATTTTCTCCGTGTACAATACACTCAAAAATACTTCATGAAACCAAAAGAATTTAGGAGCAATAAAGGCGCGTGCATACGAGCTTTCTCTCTCGAGAAAGAGACGCCGCGTGAGATAGAGAGAGAAAGAGTACTCTGCCGCGCGACACAAGTCGCTCGTGTGCACGCGCCCTAAACGTGTTAATAATTTTGGTACTTACATCAAAAATAATTCCTCAAAAAAATTCAACGCATTAAATTTTTAAACAAATCTTGTAGTCTCAATTTTTTAAAAAATTTAGAATTTCTTTTTATCAATGTTTTTATTTAATAATTATTAGGTTTAATCTAATATGTAGAACTGAATGTATAGATTTTCTCTTTCCATTTCCAATCAACCTCCACAACATTAGCAAAATAATTATACTTGTAATAACTTAATAACAGTAACTTTTTACAGCTTACAATAGCTGTACTGCAAATAATAAAAATATTATAAATAAAAATTATTCGATAAATTATCATTAAGCGCGTGACATTTTTTGTGAGAAATTGTATTCCAAAATTTTCTCTCAAAATTCATGTGTATCCCATTATTACACAATAAAATAAACTGTTCTAATAGTTCTAGTTATACATTATTCATATTTGCGAGGTAACTAAAATCGAGATCTCAAAATCTCGAGTTCTCTCAACTCGTTGCGTTGCGTTAATAGAGCCACGGCGGTCTCGCTCCGCGCGTACTTGGCGCGAGACACTACCGTGTCTCTTGATTATCATAAGCAAATTAGATTAATCATGGACATATAGTAATATATCATAAAAATAAACTAAAGTTCTCTTTTGAGTAATGCATTTTGTTCGTCACTACTATTTTTTACTTTAGCTAATTACAGTAATTGCATATTGATGTAAGTATTCGCAGTCTGACAAGTTAATTTGCATATCGCTACGATACCTTCTAGAAGTCGGAAACGAATATCCTATATAAACGCGAATTTTAGTTTAAAAAAATAGGAGTATTATTCTAGAAGTCGCAAGAAGTAATACGCCAAAGTTAGAACAATGACAAAAATTACCATCATAAGTTGCATCATTGCAGCTGTTTGCGTAAGTTTTTCGATTTTTTATCTAAAACAGTTGTTTGGATTATAAAAATTTATTATCCATAAAAAATTATAAAATTTTTAAGTTTTATTTAATAAATATTTATTTTTTATAACTTATATATAAAGTGATATTTTGTGGAAGTGTTTTTCTCTTTATATCTCTTTATATTTAAATTAATTATGCATGTATATATATGTATGTATATATATGTATGTATATATATATATATTATATATATAAATATATATGTATATACGTCACATATTTGATATATTAATGAAATTATTTGTTTAATTCTAGGTTTTTCAAACAGCAGAAGCTGGACTTCTTGATACATCGGGGCTAGGTTCCATATTGGGTAATGTGAAAAACCAAGTTACAGATACGCTTGGACATCCGCTTGGAGATGCGCTTGGAAACGTAAAAAACCAAATTGATAATGCAAAAAACCAAGTTACAGATACGCTTGGACATCCGCTTGAAGATGCGCTTGGAAACGTAAAAAGGTGGAAGAAGGGATTCAAAATGGTGGATTATTTGACGGCGTAAGATTTTATTTAAATTTGACTAGCAAAATGTATAACATAAATATCAAATCGTATATAAATAAGTTATATTTTTATATTATTCCATGTTCAGAAGTAAAAACAGTTTTAACTTCAATTTACATCGTAAACAAAAATTTTATATTTTCTACATCAGGTATTTTGTCAAATTATATTCATGATAATAGGCCCATTTTTTATTCAACAATATATCCAATTATATTTTTGAGCTGCAAAATTTGTGTACACATGTTGATTTTAAATTGACTGATCTATATACTATTAAAAATAAAAAAGGCAAAAATAAGTAGAAACATTTGATCGTGTATCAATGTTGATAAACATAGATATTATATTACAGATAAATAGTATTCAAAAATTACAGTAAAAATGCAAAGAATAATTACGTGTCCACTCTCATAATCACCCGATTTATAATAAAGTTAACATAATTTTATATCTCCTTCACAAGAAGTATTAAATCGATTCAATCACTGGTATATATATTTTTGAAATAAAATTGTATACTTTAATTTATTTATTTTAGAATATAATACGATTAAGCCTCATTATATCTAAAAAAATTAAATTTGATGAAGAAAATTTTAATATCAATAATTTAAAGTTACATGTTGCTAATTTTTATTTAAAAATTCATATTGACAGATAAAAAATGTAGCTGAAGCAGCTCAAAAAGCACTTCAGACTTCCACAACATGCACTAACGCATACAACGAAGGACAAAAAGCTTTCACTGACTTAATATCAAGTATAAAGTCCTGCTTTTCAAATGCAACAAAATCGGCCAATGGAGCCGTTCAAAATTGCCTGAAGATCTAATTAATCTACTGAACGGTTATGGAAAGTGGGGTCTAGATGGTCTGAACTGTTTTAAACAACCTTTGAAAGTAACTGAATGCTTCTCTACTGTAAGTATATGTCAATTAATTCTTATCTGTCTTAGTTCCTAAACACTCTTTTTAATAAAAATCTGCAAATATTTCTTATACATATATAAAACAACACCAATAATATTAAATATGCTCTTGTATTCTAATGCATTGAAGACTTTTATACCAAACTTTGATTAAATTGTAATTTTTTAAGGAATTTTTTATAAAAAAAAACCCTAACATACTTTTTCAGATTTCGCAGGACATTAATGATCTAGGGTCCCAATATTCAACAAATTGTGGATTTGAATGTTGAAATAGTTAAATTGTTCCAAAGTCTGGGAGTATGCTACAGGAATGCGTTTCTCCAAACAGTCGGCCCAATTGCTGCTCATCTCATCAAAGACGGGCAACAATGCGCCTCAAATGTTGTTGGACCATTAATTAAATTATTAAATTAATTAAAATAATAATAATTCCATTGTAGATTAATATTACAAAGTATAAAATGATTAATATACTTCTATTTTACCTATATATAATATATTACAATATATACATATTGTATGTACATAGATGTATGTATATATTGTAATATAATAAACACATAAATGTACTACACATATTACCACTGTGAATGTTATACACATATGATACCAAGATTCTTTTCTCACACTGCACATATTTTCCAAATATAAAATATAATCAGTAAATAATAACATTGTGTTATGATTACCTAATTGAAAAAAGATTATACAGAATACCATGGTATACATCACAGATAATTATACAAATCTGAAGAGCTTAAAAAAGAATATAATAAAAGAAAAGAACATAATAAAATAGATTAATTTTATTATGTTGCATTTTGCATAGATAGTTTAAGAAATTATATACATACTTGTTCCTCAATAAAAACGAAACTGCTTAAAGAATTTATTTAAAGAATTTAAAACAGGAAATTAAAAATATACACAATACACAGTTATAAAAAGTAATAACAAAATATACACAATTTCAAAAATAAAATCTATTAAATTAAGCGCCTTAGATATAATCAGTAAATGTAGTGTGATTGACAAACAAAAGAAAGAGTAAAATGAAAAGAGAATACGAGAGAATCTGGCAGAATAAAAAAGCGAGAAATAAATAAGTAAAATAAAAGAGTTAACAAGAAGACACACATCCATACATACAAGAGAAAAATATCACAAACCTGAGAACATCGTGTATGACACAAAACAGTCGGATAGGTGCGGCACAACGACGCGACTAAGAACCGATCAATGTCACCATTAACCACAACGTTCATATTATTTTCGTTACAGGAAACTACACAATAACTAGACTGTAAAAGAAACATTGTTGTTTTCTCAAATTAACCGTGTTTACGTCATTCAGAAGGCACTGTTTCATATTTGCGTTTCGATGAAATTTTATTCCATGCAGTTAGACAACGGTAATTCTTTCTTCGCAGGACGATATTCAGTCATTCTGCATGCATGCATGAAAAATATCACAAACGTGACAGTTGCGTGCTGGAGCAAGTGAATCAAATACTATTGCTCCCGGTCATTACTACACGATTACTCATCAGTAACTGAGCAATCGTATTAATTATAATAATGTCACTCACGGCATGCAGGAAAGCTTGAAAAGCAGTAAAGTGATATAAATTGTAAATGCGTCATCGAAAGCAGGAACCACAAAAAATGTAAAATGTCAAGAGAGTGAAAATGATCCTGAAATCGAAAGTATGTGCTATCACATAGTTAATGACTAGCAATTATATACTTATAGTCATTGCGTAAAAACAGAAAAGAAAGAGACTGGTGACACAACAAATTTTTGTTATTTTAACAGATTTCACCAATTATTATATACGAGCTATTTTAATAGCCAAACTGTGCCACAGTGTGTTCTGTAAATAAAGGTAAGAAAAAAATGTTATATAAACATAGGTCCATACAAACTTTTAAAAAGCTTACAATAATGTAAAAATCTAGTATAAAATCTGGTAATCTTAGATGCCAAGAGATTGCGCGGACAACCCATTCAATTATATTCAAATGCTTCGATGTGTTTATTAGGAAAATTAAAAATGTTTTTTCTCGTAAACATTATTTCATCATCCCATAGAATTCTTTGTGAGAAATACTTAATCTCCTATACCGATATGTATGGACTCCATGGAATAGATGTTGTTTAGATAAAGAAAATAATAAATAAAGTAAAAACCCGATAATCGCCGATAAAAACTCGATGATGTTGATAAAAACGATTGATATTTCAAAATTAAACATTAATGCAATCATACTGTATCCTATTAATAATAAGAGCAAAATTTTTTTCATTTTTGTGGCATTTTATTTTTGCATTGTATAACTTTTGTAATAAAGCTTATATGTATATAAAATATATACTAACATAGTTTGACCGTTAAAACCTGAAACCCCTTATGTAGATGACAAAAAATAATTCGTTGAAGATAATAATCTCATATTCTATCTATCTATATTGCTAAAATAGCTTTGCAAATTATAAAAATAAATAAATAAAAATAATCATAAAAATGAATTTGCAATTATATATTTTTTTGCTATAATATCAAATTAATTCTTAGGTACTTTATGATCAAAGTACCTATTCTTTGTCTTATTGCGTCAACTATATAACTTAAAGAGCATTTTATAAGTTTATAAAAATTCTCTGGATTTTTGATACATTTTATGCTATGTCTAATACATTTGTTCGGAAAAACCATGTTTCCTAAAAATATTTATCAAAAGATCGCTTCTTCAATGTGTGTTGTTCGAGGTATATATGCAGTGTGGCGGAGCATTTACGTAGGCTAATGTAATACGAGTGGTGATGTCAGCGAACCGGCCGCCGTCCAGGTGGCCTCCCTGTTCGTTTACTTGATTTCAAATGCTTCTTGCGCCGCGTGCAGACTATTGCTTTTTCGGTAAAAATGTTACGCGCTGGTGCTCGCAGGCACGTGTATCGGAATGATCCTGTGAAATGGCCGGATTGCGTGCACGCAGATACGCGGAATCATCACACGTATTCGCCGCTCTATGTATTACGGATTATAAACACGATTAGAAGCGAAAATAGACTGTGATGTATATTTTTGTTGTTCGAGAAGTCTCTATTGCCCCTTCTTTTTCGTTCAGCGGAAGATAACAGTAAGAAAATGTGTAGCTGAGATCGAATAAGATTGACAGAAAAAAGAATTTTTTTTCTTTCCATTTTTTAAAAAATTTTGACGGTTAGTAAAATTCTTATGGTTGATAAAACCTTAAAGTTATTGACAGTGATTATTTAAAAAAAAATCACGGCATTAGTGTAACTCGTGTGATGTACAATTATTTAGATAAAAGATATTTTTTGTGAACATGTATAAAAGACCAAGAGACACGGTAGTGTCACGCGCCAAGTACACGCGGAGCGAGACCCCGTGGCTCTATATAAGTACGCGACGCGACGATTTGTGAGTACCCGAGATTTTGAGATCTCGATACCAGTGAAAGGATGAAGTTCTAACTAGGCTTAATGGATAGCTTGGACCAAATTTCTATAATAAAAGTATTTTTTAACTAAAATTTTTCACATTTTATATTAATTTTTTTCACTTCAATGGGAATATATATAGATACATACTTGGATTTTATTTCTTCTTTTTTTGTAAAGATACTACCCCCTTGGGTTTTAATTTTTTAAAAGAAAAATAGTTACTTTCGAGATAATATATATTAAATTGGCGCAATTAAAGATATCATTTCTTTCTTTTGTAATAGATAATCACTTAGTTTAAATAAGGTAACGCAACTTTTGTGATAAATATACTACTACTTGGGTTTTTTTCGAGGTACAAAGATAGGTTTTTCAAGATACATACACAACGCGTGTACTTGGCGCCTTTTTCTTACCTTTTTGTAAAGGTAATTTTGTACGGTACATTATTATCTATGTCGATGAGAGTGCGAAGCTTTTTGCAATATTAAAGTCATTTAAAAATAATAGGATATTATCGTGTTTTAGTTTTATTTTTACATTTTAAATCTATTTGTCAAAGCCCGTGCATACGAATGACTATTGTGTGGTTGAGATGCGATATAATAAAATATTCCATATTCAGTATGCCTGATCGAAAACATTAGATGCGTATTTATACATTTATACAGGGTGGTGTATTTAAATTGAGACGCTTAATATAAAATAGGAAAATGGTAAAGTATTCACTTTTCGATTACTTTACCTTGATACTTTTATACATAGAATAATGAAAGGAATCGAATGTTGTAAAAAAATAGAGAAAAAATTATTTTACAGATTGCATTTTGTGGGCGCACTCAATTTTGAAAAATTGCAAATGTAAAATTAATATTATTATTCGCCATCTAAGGTCAAACTGATAAGGCCAGTAAATAAATCTTTTTTCTTACTACCTCGGTCGAAAGTACGTACTTTCGGCCCCGGTTCCACGGCAGAAAAGTCTCATTTTATGCCTTGGTTAAACTACATGCGCGCCATCTAGAATAGCGGGAGTAAAAACTTAGTTGCGTGCACTGGCACTGTGTGCGAGTGAGACAGTGCTTCGCAACCGAGTGAGACAGCGAGCACTCCCGAGTGAGACAGCGAGCTCTCTCTCGTGTGATTTCGCTCATAAATGGCGACGATCCAACAGTTGTGGCCAGACTCTTATTAGAGGGTCTCTACTCAATATATGGACAAGATCCCTACCACAATATTACCACAAACCCAATTCACATCGCCCCAACCTCTACTTTTACTTTCACTCGTATAACCTAAAAATTTGTTACAGTTAGTCAATGATACCTTTATTTATAGGTGCATTTGATTTGATGCCTGCCCCCGACCAGCAGCACTCGCTTCGCTCGTGCCGCAAATGTCGGGGCAGCATCAATATCTTCAACACACACATGTCATTCTTCCGTACTTTCGACCAGGCAGCAAGAAAAATAGCATACACTACACGGGCAGAAAGTTTGAGAGCCCTGAACTGCGCGCCATCGTGCTCTCGGCTCGCCTCGAGCACGAGCGCGCAGTGCAGGAATCTCAAACTTTCTGCCCTTGTAGTGTAATATACTATTAAGTCGTACAAGTTTTGTCTGAAACATTTCTTTCTATTTTGCTTTATTTTTTAGATATTCAAAACGTTTCAATTTAAATTCCCCACCCTGTATATATACATTATATATATATATCCTACATATGATAAATATAAAACTGCTCTTTTTTTTAAACATGGACCATTTTATAAATGCATAATTGGACGAGTCATATAATTTATTATCTTTATGAGACGGAATCGATATTTGTTGCAGAATTGTTCAATATTTAACTAAAAATATTTTTTTTCTGAAAGCTAT
This sequence comes from Leptothorax acervorum, assembly GCA_035220615.1. Taxonomy (NCBI): domain Eukaryota; kingdom Metazoa; phylum Arthropoda; class Insecta; order Hymenoptera; family Formicidae; genus Leptothorax; species Leptothorax acervorum. The sequence continues at coordinate 404,240 of JASTWQ010000153.1, read as the reverse complement.
GACGCCAATCTGATATTGTCGCTAATGGAACAATGTTAAATGTTACTTCTCCATTTAGTGTGTAACAACGAAAAGATTCAGTGAATATTTCGTGTGTAATAGACAATGTATGATGATTTCGTATTAAGGGGGGATCCTCATGTAGACGACTGAAAATAAAGGGATTTTCGGGAATTTTTTTAAAGAAACTATTTAATAATCGCTTTGATAAGTTCTGGGCTATTTATTTGAAGATTTAAGTACGTAAAAAAAATTTTTTTACTTTAAAAAAAAAATAATATAATATGTTTATAGGGCGTAAGAAAAAGCGTCGGTTTTAAACGGTGGGCATTCTAGCTCCTTGTTTACTCGTGCGAAACAAAAAAACAAAAAGATTTCTTATTGTTTATAAACATAGTTTGTCGGTGAACCTAAAAAAATGCAAAAAAGTTGAAAATTGACAAAATGGCGGCACTTTAAACAAAAAAATGCAATTTTCACTCACAAATGTGAACTTTATTAATTCAATAAAAATTGTTTAAATTAATAATTTTATTAATTTTAGAGGTTCATCGACTAGTAAATTTAATAAACTATGTGTACGTACAGAGCCAATTTTATTGGTCAAATAGTTTTTGAGTTATCGTGCCCACCAATTTCAAAAACGTGGTTTCGAGATAAACGCGTTTAAAGTTTTCGCCGCTCGTATACCCGCACGTATACCTGCGCGCAAGAAATGGCTGTGCAGAGGCCTTTAAAACTTCGAATTTTATATTAGGGGGATTCAAATAAGTTGAGGTTAACGGTTTGACAGGTTATGTATAGGTTATGTCGGGCTAAACTCACTCTTTGTCTTTTTCTAACCTACAAAGAATTAACTTTTTAACCCGACATAACCTGTTAAACCGTTAACCTCGACCTTATTTGAATCCCCCTATTGTAACCTTGGGAATATATTCCACGAATAGTGTACTATTGATTACAATAAAAAAAAAAAATCGATTTTTTAGACCGTCTACATGAGGATCCCCCCTTAATGTAATCTTTGTTTCACTCATTTGATGGGCAAGATAAGTCGGAACTTATCGCTCGAAATAATTAAATTTTTCGAAAAGGACGAATGTAAGTCTATTCGCATATGGAAGTTTTTTCACGCGTTGATGTAGTGTAACTGTGTAGGAGATACGCGCAAAAGAGACGCGAAACGAAAGAGAGAGAATGCGGTTACAACTTCTTGCATGCGTCCCGACCCGAAAGATATATTGCGCACGACGGGACTTTATAAATGCGTGGACTCGTATCAGCGATATGCGTGACGGCCGGCGGCGCGTTTCAATAATTTTCTCACGGGAGTAAATCGCGCACGAAAGCTTATTTGGTCGCTGGCGACTTGCTCGGCCGCTTTCGTACTTATGAATCTTCTGTAGTTCCGACAAAACATGCAATGTAACATATTCGCGAAGGCGGTCCATTGGGTCTTATCTGGAGTGCTATCAAAAGTTATACGAATATTTCTTTCTTTTATTTCTTTTATTTATAATAATGGTTTTAACTCAGCAGACGGTTGTTCTAAAAACGGTATGAAACAAAAGCACGTCTTGTAATTCGCGTAAATAATTTTCTGGTATAAAATTGAATATTTACTTCGTTATAATAGGTATATAATTTTCGCTTTTCTATATTATTTATATAAAATGTTCACTCTGTTTTATTCTTGTGTAACATTATACAAGCACATTTAATATGTGCTTTCTGAAAACAATTATTCTCGAGCGAGAATTTCGAGACTTCCTCGATACGCGCGTTCCTCTCGCGATAGCGTTGCTGAAACAATGTCCAGCGTGGCTCGCACGTAATCGATCGCGACCTGTCGATTTTCTTCGGAATGTCGATACGACAAGCGGCCCGGTATTCGTGTGGTCGTTCCTAATCTCGGGATGCTGAACGGGCGCACGTACACCGGTATCTTGCCGGGACAACAACGGCAATCCGTTGCGGATCTTCGTGTGGAGTAGCTCTCTAAAACGTACACAGTGGGCCCGCCCTACCGCACCGTCTAATGGTTGTCTCCAACCTCACGTGGAAACTCAGCCGGAACTCGACGAATTTCGAAACAGTTGGACGTGCCGCGGCGTACTGGCGTCGCTCGCTCTTCGACTTTCGCCAGACTCCGAGACTTCCGTTCCGCGACTGCGACCGAAGCAGTAATTGTCTTGCGGTTCTCGTGTAGCAGGTAGCAGCTCGCAGCGTTTAACGTTTCGAGTCATCACGGGCAATCTGTTGACGGAATTAACGGATAGCGAATAGCGACGCCTGAGAGACTGAAACGTCACTTGCATAAAATGATTTTCTTTAGCATTAATCTTGCAAATGGAATCTCTGTCTTTTATAAATATCAGACATTAATAATCTCGACTAAACAGTTTGGCAAGTTGCCCAGATATACAGATAAAGCGCCGGGAACGAAGCAAACTTAAGTTAAAAAATATTAGGACAGTTGAGCTTTCGATACCTACTTAAAATTTCACGAAAAGAAAAAAAGATTAATTTTGTTTCCAGGGCGTCGTGTCCGTCACGAGTCCGTGCACGTGATTTTCATTATTGCAAAACGTGAACGAACGCGACTCATTTGCATCGCAAGTTGGAGAGTCGCATGTTGATTAATGGATCGCGCGCGGTACATCTGCTCGCGCACTTACAGGTGCTCGCTACACATAGTTTCAAAGATACCGCCCGCAAAAGTTGTCAGATTGGCATAGAACATGTCGTTCCACCCACGCGCATATCCGTTCCATCGAATTAGCACGTGAGCATCCATTATTTTTTCTCGATGTCGCGTGGTTATTGTTTGGACTGACGTGTGCTGTCACCTTCTGAACGCATGCCTCTATCGTGGAACTAGGCTGCTCTGCACAGAACAGATAAATCGCGAGCGGATCGCTTAAATCAGAAAAAAGGTCCCGACTGACACTAATGCGAATTAATCGCTTTAACGGGAGTATCTCTTCTGTCTGCTGCCATTGAGGAAAAATATCGCCCGCGTGCATTTTATATTCCTGCCCACCAGTGACCCGGCGATTATTCGTCGACATTTAAATGTCGTAAAATCCATAATAAAACCCATCAATGTGTTAATATTAAGTATTAACGCGCTTAGCCGTGTGCTTTCGCACTGTCGACCGCGGTAACAGGATCTATCCCGCTGCTGTTAGCTTCTTACAAGGTTTGTCTGACGATCGTAAATAATTCGAGAAATCTTTTACGGCCCGTCCCTGTACGCGGATTGATACACGCGACCCAATTTCAGGTGTTATACGATAAGACGTCCACGTTTAAAAGGTGCACCTGAATTACAAGGTGGACGCTTACTCGACCGACGCGGGCGCGGGCGCGGGCGCGGGCGCGGGCGCCGTGTATCGTTTCGCGCGATAGAGCACGTTTAAAGAGTTATAAAGATAAACTGCAGATATAAAGATAGAGAGAGGTTTTAGCCTCTCCCGTACCGTCCGCGTTTATTTCCGCTGCGGCGGAGGAGGAGAAACCGCCGTTAGTGCGACAAAGAAATCCGTCTTAGATTCCGCGGTCGATTGCAAGTGCAACTCGGCGCAACTCGGCTCCCGTGAGATAACGTTATAGGCCAACGTTGGAGGTATAATTACGATGATTTATCGATTGGCGTGCGAGCCATTCGTACTACGCGAGTTGAGCACGACGTGCGGGATGTCCCGTATTAATCATAGAATACAAAAGCTCTTACAACAACTTCGCAAAAGAGTTTACCTAGGAGCGACTGGCAGCAAGCAACTTGTCTGTAACTTTGTTTTCTCGACTCATATTGTTGGTACGGTGAAGAGAGGCAGGTTTATACGTCCTTGCATTATAATTCACATAATTTTTTTTCTTGATTATGGGTATCTATTTTTTTAAATTGTAGTCCAACAAATAAATTCGAGCTTCTGATTGTTGAAGATTGAAGATATAATTTAACTTGGAAATTTTCGAGATTACATAAATATGGAAACGATTGTTTCATCATAAAAACCATAAAGAGAGGCTTTGAAAAGCGTGAAAGAAATCTTTGTACAAGCTCGTAAATTTTACGGAATAATCCATTGCTTTTATATCGCGGTATGAACGGTTTATGTCAATTTTTTTCGTTGTGCAACGCCGCCGTCATGTAACGCAAAGCCCGCGGATAATAACACGACCTCGGACATGGTGAGAATTTTTGAAGGTAAAAAGCAGAAAAATCCTTCATATACGAAACAGCATATTTTACGGATATTATCCACGTACACAGAGATATCCAATCGAGTCGATAAAGTATCCAATCATGGGCCGTTATACAACTTGCCTTTCATCACGACGATTGTAGCATAGATTAAATCGAGTCCTGCATCCTGCATGGCTCATCCTGGCATCGTAAAGCTCAGTCTAGGTAGGCTTGCTTTGCTTACGATGAATAGCAGAAACTATATTCGATCATCGCGCACGAACGCGACGTCCATAAAAGGATCGATCTTTTGTTTCTGGCCGGCCGATTGGTGAAAAGTATTCAACTTCCGCGTGGAGTTTAACGTCGTCAGCGGTCGCAAATAACGGCAAAGAATAATGGACAATATTGAAATACTCATATGGTAAAACTAAGTAAAACTCGTTTATGTTTTTCGATTTATTTAACCAACTGCAGAAAAACTCAACATAATTTTTTAATCTTGTTTTTTATATATTCCATTTATATTATATTTATTAATGTCATTGACGAGACAAATATCTTATTTAGCTGAGAGAAAAATTAACTTATTTCTATTGTTGCGCTGTATTCTCTTCTGAGTGCACATGTAAAGATCTCAATATCATCTTTTCGAATTATTCTAATTATCGAAAATCTAGGAGTCAATATTTCTTGAATATCCTGCAGGCGTGATAAATTGCCCAAGATTTGATTTCCCTAATATGACTTCACGACCGTGATACGGCACGAGGAGAACACGTAGCACCTAGAACTCGCGATCTCTCGTAGAGGTTTAGGGGTAATTTTCGATTTCAAGATAGCAGTTGCAGTTTGGAAGCTTCGGGTTGTCTAATCGGGTGCTTCTGCAGCCTTGTAACTCAAGCACCGGCAATATCGTCGCCGCGTAAGACGTAAGGCACCCCGGCGTGTCTATTTATTAGATCGTGTTCCAACTTTGTTAGGCAACAACAACGCTGGATACCAAACGGAGAAGCCGGTCGTGCGACGGGAGATAGAAAAGACGAATTGGAGAAGGAGAAGGAGGAGGAGGAGTGGAGAAGGGAAGGACGAGAGAAGGAAAACCGGCGGCGAATCCAGGCTACGTCGAACAGAATTACTGGTTATCGGGTATCTTAATTATCTGCAGAATAAACGGCGCTGCGCGATAATTTCGTTCGTTAAGGTGTTCAAGCTAAGGACGTCCTTTAATTTCTGCGGAGGCCAAGCAATCAACAAAAGCGTCACGGGCTTTTCCATCATCTCGTGGGACAATAGGTAATCGTCGAGCACCGCACGTTATAATCACTGTTGAACAGTTAATTGTTAATATATACCGAAAGTCGTCCTAAGTTTTGATTGTTCGGTGAGTGCCTAACGAACCGAAAGTAACGAGCCGAAGAGTGTAGACATTTTGCACTACTTTGTGACGATTATCATCGAGCTGGTGTAGTGACAAACGAGTCTTGACGGCGGTAGGTCATTAATGCTAGTCTCACCGACGCGACGGAGGAGACGCATAATTAGCAGCGAGCTGTCTCGCATTGTTAAGCGGAGGAGGAAGGTCACTCCTTTACACGAGCTTTTGAAAGGAATAACTGTTCTTTCGCGCGTTCTGTCTCTTTGGATTCATCACCAGGCAAATCGCGATTTGTTTTGCACGATCTCGAGCTCGACGTTGTTTACGGTGCAATTAGTATCAGCATTTTCGCGAACGAGAACCGATCATTTCTCGTAGCGGAATTTTATCTCGAGAGGCAACGAGATTGAAACGAGGAAGAGAAGGAAACGAAAAGAGCAGAGTTCGAATGTCGCGTGTATCGTCGAATTCCATTTGTCTGCAGAAGAAAGTCACAGTCAGTCGTAAACTCGTAAGTGCGTGAACTTGCAACCGCTGCGCGCTGACTCGCATAATCTGCGTCGCGCCAGCATGCAGCAGTGCGAGCGGAATAGACTCGTAACGACATAACGAGCACATTACATCGATTGTGTCTGCGCTTTTGTCATTCTGATGTTTTTCATCGTCGCGACAGTGTCGTAACCGCTCGCACGTGCTAGAAAGAAAGAGAGAGAAAGAGAGAGAAAGAGAGAGAAAGAGAGAAGAACCAACGAAGAAGGGAGATAGAGCATACATATTTGCCTTCGCGCATAGCGCCACGCGCCGGTGCGAAAGAGTGCTAAATACCGACGTCGTTGATGGCAATCGTATAATGGAAGTTTATTGAAAGACTTAAGAAGAGAAACAAAGAGAGAGAGAGAAGGAGAAGGCCACCATATAACTCGGTTTCAAGACACCGGTTATGACGTGACGAGGGGAAAAGTCCGACGAATGTACGTGTGTGTATTGCGCGCGCGCGTGATCCCAAGCGAAGAAGACACCATGAGGTCGTTGCGAGTAATGGTCCTGCTGCTCTTCTGCTGCATCATCGGTAAGTCGATCATTCTGTTGTTTATTGCTGATCGATCGGCAGATCGATCGTGTCCTTATCGCTGCGGCGACCAACGACACCGCGGCCGTCCGTCGATCGCATGTCTATACACGGCGTTTTGCTCGTTGCCGAACAATGCCGTTGAGCGATTGCTTCTTCATCCATTATTACTAGATTAATTGAATTGGTTATCTAGAGGCGATAACGCGCAATGGAAATTAAATTTTACGCGCAGTGAGAAAGCTGCTTGTTTGAGAGAGAGATAGAGAGAGCAGAAAGTTTACCTTTATCGGATAAAGTACATCAATTGCCTCGAATTAGTGAAAATTGCTTGAAAATGTTTTCATACTTTCGAAACTATGCTGAGAAATTCGTGTATTCTCTATTAGTTGCATACCACGGCCTGAAAAAGCGCTTAAATTTCGCCTCTTAGGAAACTATTCGCGAGCGAATAAATTAAATAGATATCGCGATACATACATACGACGACGATACGTGAACGCAGTGCAAAGACGACCCACTAGGCAAGATTAATTGCACGTTTGCAGTGCATCGTAACCGCGAGTGCTTTTTAAAAAATTAACTCGTGATTTATGTCCTACGCTCGGCCGATCTCCTGAGTGTCACAATTCTTTTACGGTTTTTCCATCGTCATCGCGCACACTTTCTTGCCGATGAGATGAGAATGAAGGAATCTGCTGTTAATGCTTTTTGAAGAATTTATCTTTATTCCTTGCGCGCAGGCTATAACAATGTTATCATTTATAAATTGAAAGTTTCTTTAGGATCGATATACGAATCTGTTTGAGATGCCATTGTTGTTCGTAGATGAAACATTAGAACATGTCTTCATCCTGCGTTCTAGTACGTCGTATAATCAGTATTACTTGCACGCTCCGCTCTGTTCGTGATTATGTCAGTTACACCGGCCGTTACTCCGCTTTACGAGCATAATTCCCCGGACGATACAACGGGATGCAACTCAAAAAGTGTTGTACACTTTGCGCTTTATTGGTTATTACTGTTGACTAATTTTGTGTTTATTAAGTAGTATTGGTTTGCTATGTTATTTATAATTTATCCGATCATTTAAGAGGAGAATTATGCAAGAAATAAATTTAATTTTTTATGACCAAATCAATAAAGCATCGGCAAATAAACAATCTAATAACTAATTCTATCAACCTGTAGCATAATAGCATTTCCAAAGTGAAGTGCGATGTAATTGAGTAAAATATTTAATAAAGTTCATTTGCAAAATAACCGTGAAAAAGAAAATGGGTCACGGAAAACGGCATACGATCGATAAAAATCTCGCGTGCCATTTTTAAAATAAGTAGAAATATATCAGACGACAAAAATGACTAGCTCACTTTATATAATGACTACACGAACAGTATTTTTCTCGTTATCCCGGACGATTTCGTAACTATCAGGTTGGATAAAATGGGTCACGATGATCTGAACAGAACACATTCGTAACGAGCGTTACACGAACCCAGCTCTTGTCTCTTTTTTCACCTTTCGACCTGGTCTCCGTTTTTTCCGTCTTGGACTACATTTTTTGTTACACGTGAGAATTACTCGCGTGACGAAAGAAAAAGTTTAACGAGGACCTTATCCAGTCGTTCGCGCTTATCTTTCGTCCTCTTTCGCGATGGTATAGTTTTGTTCTTCGCTTTGCACGTAAAGCCGGCGCCAGACTATGCGCGATTCGTGGTTCGTGATTCGCGATTCGCTATTCGTATAAGATTCGTGAATAGTGTGTATAGGCAGATTCGTCGAATTCGCATCAACTGTTTACCATTCGCGCCGATTCGCCAGCAAAGCGCTTTTTCGATTCGTGGTTGTGATTAGCGGTTTGCTATTCGTATAAGATTCGTGAATAGTGTGTATAGGCAGATTCGTCGAATTCGCATCAACTGTTTACCATTCGCGCCGATTCGCCAGCAAAGCGCTTTTTCGATTCGTGGTTGTGATTAGCGGTTTGCTATTCGTATAAGATTCGTGAATAGTGTGTATAGGCAGATTCGTCGAATTCGCATTCGCTGTTCACCATTCGCACCGTTTCGCCAGCGGAGCGGTTTTTTGGCGAGATCGAAGAGCGCGAATCGCCACGAATGATCAATTCGTCTTGATTCGTGTTGATTCGCGTTGCTTTGGCCCGTGTGCGACAACAACGAATCGTGCGTTCGTCATTTCCAACACGAATCGACACGAATTGATCATTCGTGGTGATTCGCGCTCTTTGATTTCGTAAAAAAACCGCACCGCTGGCGAATCGGCGCGAATGGTAAACAGCGAATGCCGAATGCGAATTCGACGTATCTGCCTATAATACACACTATTCACGAATCTTATACGAATAGCGAATCGCGAATCACGAACCACAAATCGCGCATAGTCTGACCCCAGCTTTATTGGGCGATTCGATAGGATAAAAAAGAGAAGAAGGAAAAAAGAGAAACAAATGGCGATCGCTAGTTCGCCTTTTGAGCACGAGAAAGGACCGTGTAAAGTTTCGAAATACGAAACGAAATACCCTGCGAGTATATCGCTAATTAACAGCGTGAAGCATGCGAGGCCTCTCCCTCCCTCTCTCCTCCTCCTCCTCCTCCTCCTCCTCTCTCTCTCTCTCTCTCTCTCTCTCACACTTTTTCTCTGGCTTGTTACTTGTATACATGTACTGTATATCTCGTTGATTTCGGCATCGAATGTATCGATGGCCGATTCTCGAAGTAGAGGGGCACGCAAGAAGGAAAGAAAAAAGATATTAAAAAACGTCTTTTGGGGCAAACGCGTTTCTCGCTGCAGAACGTTATTTCACCTCTCTTTGAGGCGCGAGGGCGCGACGCCTTTCTGCATTTGCTTAAAAGGAAAGTTTCTACCGAGAGAAATATACGTTAGCTCTCCTCGACTCGTTAAATACGGCCAAGGTCTGCCCGGGTTGAGAGACGTCCGTGTCTCTTGTCCTCTTTCTCAATGCTATACGTACGTGCAGGGAAAAAATGGATACTCCAGTATCAGGCATAGGTGATTTAATTTTAATATTTTCTTTTTTAACGGCTTTGAATGACACGAAAGAATAAATCGCAAGACGCGATATATTTGCGATATATTTGCGATATGCTATTCTCGTATCGCTCATCTTCAGCGCAATTTTTATTACATCTATATAATTTTATCAAAGTTATATCAATAGTTATATATTGCGATACTTGCATTTATTTGTACATTTTTTATCTTGATACAATTCTTCCAATCCATTACTTCACTTTTCACTCAAATCTGTCGGTTCATGTTGTATCTCACGATTACATTCCGTCCTGTTCCTCGCATTCGCTGCCACGTCGGTGTCATTTTCGCGGAACATATAATGGAATTAACATGCTAGTACTAATACTGACTTCTGCATTCCTTTTGTCCGCGATTCCCGTCCAGTCTTTGTAGACGTCTCCAAGCTAATAGTCCGTCCGCCTCCGCACTCGTCCCTGAAAACGAAGCCAACGTGTACCTCGTAGAACGGGAACAAAGTCCTCGGTGTATAATGACGTATAACGTGCGCGCGACTCGATAACGTCGAGCGGACGCTCTCGGATTTCGCTTTCGTTCGCAGAAGCCTGCGAGATGGAAACGGGAGATCGCAAGGAAACGCTGAGACGCCAGAGTTTAATCGGGGAACACTTCAAATCTCGAAGGATTCTTCGTGTTGTAAACAGCGATGAAGTCGCGATCGGATCCCCCATATGTTTCCCTTCTCGATACGTTGAATTAAACCGATTTGTATCGTTGCAGTTGTATTCTCGTTGGTCGAAGCGGTGAGCGAAATTCGGATTTACCAAATGTACTATCGTTGCGATGGAATTATCACGCGATAACGTGCTTCACTTGGGACGAATCGAAATTGGAACGAACGAAAATAAACATATCTGTTTTTTTTTCTCTGTAAGAAGTATCGTTTGCGCGGTACATTGTTCGCTTTAGATGATCCATTCGCAGATTAAAAATGTACCCCATATAAACTTACTAAAATCTTGCAAAAACTGCTAATGAAATATTCTAATATACGTTGAATTAACGTATTAGCATTGTTTTTGTTTATCCTGCTTTTCTTTCTTCTTTTTATTGAACTCATTATTTGTGCATATGTACACTGAAAAAAATTTATTATTTGCAATCTTGATTTTTATAAAGTTATATTATATAAGTTTCCTTAATTCAAAGAAGTATTAGATATTGTATATTAGGTAGATTTTTGAGAAAACATTTTTTTGAATTTAAAATATTTTCTCAAATCTACTTAATATTTCTTTGAGAATTAAGGAAACTAAATTCACACATAGAAATCTCAATTCTTATACAAATAATAAATTTTTTTTTGTGTATATACATATATCGTCTGAAAGTAATGCGTGGCGCGATAAAATACGTCGAAACAACGTAACGAAACGCGAGAATAATCCGAGGTAATGTATGCATAAACGCCAGAATAACATGTAAATTGCGAGGCACACGAAACGCGCACAGCATCTTGGCGCATCGAGCAAACTTAAATACATTGTTGCATCAATGCATCGAGGTGCTGTTAAATATGTCTGATAGTTATAGGTGTGCGCTGCTATTAAGCGTGAAAATCTTGCAAATGTTAAATGCGTTTGCGGGATTATCCTTTCTGCCTCTCGAATGCCGAATATCGCGAGGTAAGTCCGAATTATGAACGCGACGTTACAAGGCTAAAGTTACTCGCTTCATCGCTTGAGAGTCAAGCGCACGTTGCAAGACTTCACTTTACTCTCGTAACCTAATAACGATCATGGACTTTTGCGTTTTCAATATTCCAGGAATATTTTATTTCTTTTCTTACATATATACGTATGTAGAAAAAGATATGTTTCTTTCACATGTATAATATCAATATCATATTTCATGACAGCGCGTAGGTTGTTAAAAAGATGCGTTAAAGTTAAAAGAATGATGAAAAACGACATTTATTCATAAACGTAGCTGCTAGCTAAAGATTGCGAGTCGAATTGGACGAAGAATCCGGATCGTAGCCGCGCGACGACTTACATAGGTACACGTATCATAATTCAAGTATAGCAAAACTTTCACAGTGTGCCCGTGCGGATAGCCCGTGTCGGGGCCGTGAATCAATTTACGATGAGAATAAAAGGATATCGCGGCGGGGGGTTGGGACCGGGGAAGAAGAATGGACCATGGGTGATGGTGGTGGGCGGCTGCTGCTGCTGCAGAAACGTGCCAAGTTGATCCGCTTCTGGAGAGGCGCTCAAACTTTCTCGAGTGAAGAATATCGGCGCCTCGGCAGGGGGACGTAGCTCATGAGAAATCGCGTAAAATCGTACAAGAAGAAAAGTCCGATCGTCCTGCTTCGCGATGGATTTCATTCGTTCGCACTACAATTCTCAGGCGAGTTCTCTTTCGCGAGAAAAAATCCGCGGAAGTTTTTGAAACTGCGTTCATTGTTATTGACATTCGACTTCTTCTATTGTGATAATTTACTGAATTTACATCATGGAAATGTTTGCACTTATTACAATAATTGTGTTATAAGAGCGGGAGGGAAGGACGATAAAATATATCTTCCAATACTTTTAAAGTGTGCGGAAAGAATAATGAGGTAAAATTTACATGATTACATCTCTGGACATTTATTTCTGCTCATGTGTCTTTCCAATCGTCTGAATCCGCTTTTTCGAAGCTTATTCACCTTGAATTATATTTAGAAAATTTTGCAAAAAGAAGGGAAATATTATATGAGCCCTTATCTGTGCTGTGGTGTTTTAAATAACGAGATCGATTTTGCGAAAATATTTAAATTTGACACAATTGTAGTTGTTAATAAATAGTTATATTAAAAGGTTATGATTTTATATATATTGTATATAAATTTATCTATAAAAACATTGTATTTGAAATACAATTATGTTAATTAAATATAACAAATATTATAACGACTCTATTACTCGTTATTCGATAGATATTTGGATATTGTTCAATCCCCCCTTCCCTCACACATAGTATCTAAGTATGATGCAACAATTCGTAATGTACTATTGCATAGGAAGGTAGTGCAGGAATTATGGTCGTATATCTCCAAGTTGGCAGTCGTTCTTATTGTCAAGTATGATACGGTAATTAGCGGATAAGCGCGAATCGGATTAATGCGCGTCGGGTTTATACAATGGCGAATCTTGGTTGAACTCGGTATCTTAATAGCTTCGAGTGTCAGGCGCAGCATTAGTATGAAGTTTCGTGTACTGTAGTGCATGCTGTTGCATTATGTTTGTGAGGCCGTTTAATTCACGTGGTTTCTAGTTTCTCCATTCCAGTGCTGCGAAATAAAGCGCGATGCGATCAAACATTTACAACGCGTATTTACGTGTGACGCAATTTTAATAATATATAATAATGCATGTAATTGATTCGGAATTACTATTCCATACCTATTTGTTGTAAATATTGTTCTAATAATTTTTTCTCTGCTTTTACCATTATCTTTTATGAAAGAATTATTTTAGATAGAATATCTCGCATATTTTTTTAATTAGATGATAACCATGTTGTAATACACGGAGAGAATATTTTAGGTTTGTAAATAATGCGATATTTTGTAAATCACGTAAATTATAAGCTACATTTTCGTTAAAATTGACGAGTGAATATTCTATCATCATTTTGACGGTTGAAGTTACACGTATAATGCATGTTTTTAGGTATTCCGTATGTTTCACAAGGCATTACTGATTACTGTTCCAATATCTTAAAAATTTTATAAGCGATAGCTGTAAAGCGTTGCAAATTTGTTTACGTCAGTCAACGCGATGGTTTAATAGCCAACTGCGCGACGATATTTTTCATATTTAAGTCTGGTTGCGCTGGTTTCAGTTGATATGGAGGCAAAAAGGTCACTTAAATCTAACTGATGATCGTAAAATGTCCAATTACAGTTAGAATAGATAATGCAAGAATGCTGATGTGTCGCCGTCAGTCAGACTAAATACAGTTATTGGAACTATTAGTTTTTGTTAATTTTTTAAATAAAAGAACGATGTATATTTTATTCTCATTGGACTCGATTGAAAATCCTGAATACGTAATAGCAATGCGAGTTATATACGTATATATAGAGTATTTAGAATATCTGTTATTGTTATAAATATAAAAATTATTCTAAAATACACTAGAATATATATACATATATAATATTTTGAATCAAATTTTTTGATATAAAGATAATTGTTAATCTTTTTAAAATTTAAATAATTTAAATGCATTTGATAAAATAAAACATTTTTTTTTATTATATAAATTTTAAACAAATATATTACGTAAGTATGACCACATAGCGAAAGTTCGTGAGAAGCTGTAAAAACGATACTTCTTTAAGTATTGACTTTACATCATTCTATTTTATTTATACATAAAAGAGAAATCTCTCCGAAAAGCTTCTTTCGACCGATCGCGATAGACTTTGTCACATTTGTAATTCTGTAGCAAACTTGTGACCAGCGGTTATCACGCTTCGAAAGACTGCGAAAACTAACTGACAATGAGTTTCTCAAGTTGATTTCTGGCGGGTGCGGTGAACAAGAGATATCACAGCGCGCGCAAGGCGAGCCGCACGCGATTGAGTAACTCAATCAAATCGTCGAAGTGCGGTAACTCGTATCTCTTTATTAAGCGGTCATAAAAATTGTCGGCGCTCAGTTATTAGAGATTCGAACTGGCGAGTGGAATGCGCGATGCGCGCGCGTTACGTAAACGTAGACGCGCGTATCTCTCGCCGTATCGTGTACGGTGCATTTAAATGCTCGCTTTTGTCACGCGCGCTTTTAAATTCTCACGATGCCGTTCTCTTCATTATCGTCTGTGCGGCTACGTGGATTCGGGATTGGTCGCGCGCGACGGGAATATGTGATCACATTACGAAAAGACACGCGTTCCAAATAGATCAAACATCTCTATTCGGTGCCAACATCTGACGATATAAACTGCCGTGTTTGAAACTTTCGTTCTTGATGAGTGAAATTCTTGATAAATTATAGAGAATTGCTTCTATGCAATAGTATTATCTAGTTCGCTTAATTTATACATATTTGTCTCTGTGATATAAAAAATTGAGTAATTTTTTGAATAATCTTACAGCATTTTTACTACTTAGGTATACACGCCATATCATAGATCTAATATTTTACTAAATATCGCTGATGACACGTATAAGATACTACCTACGCGATTAAAAATAAAATTTTTTTTTTAATTAAGAGGATCCTATACCGAAAGCCGAACTCCGACGATGTCGATAATTTCGATCGTTTTCTTATGTTATTGGCCTATATCTGTCCTTGTATACACGGAAAAAAATGCAGTTGTTTCATTAAACGTCGATGTCGCGGGCTGCCACAAACATAAACAGTTAATTCAATTGGATATTATTTGATCCAAATATTTGGATTATTAAAACAACTATCTGATGTTTTCGTTCAAATAATATCCAATTAAATTAACTGTTTATGTTTGTGGCAGCCCGTGACGTCGACGTTTAATGAAACAACTACATTTTTTTTCGTGTAGACAAGGATAACCAAGGTAGTACCTATAATCGTTTGAGGCACTAATCTTTTTTGTTAGGTGTCTGACAATGAGCCTAATTCTGAGAACGGTATGTAATTTCTTCATGTTATCCGCTGGGTCCGTGGGTCACATTTTGTACCAAAAAATTGTAGAATTTTTATATGAAGCAATTGTTGTCATGAGTTGACGTTCGATTAGGTAATGAAAATCCGCATTTCTGAAATTATTTTCGTTCTCGGCATAAAATCATTCGACGGACCCAGCATTAATGCATATAGGTACTTTAACTTTGGAAAAGGATTTTTCAATCTGTAAAGCCAATAAAAAGAATAGTGTTTCAAAAGAAGAATCGCGTTCAATCGGTAATACAGACGGCTATAGGATCCTCTGCCTGAATATTGCAAAAAGATATTTAATTAATCAATACAAAGGAAATAGCCATACGGTCCAAGCTTGGATCTTAGGCAGCTCAATATAATTATTTTCTATATGTATTAATACGCGTATTTTCCAACATATTAAATTGCGCGCCAATTATTTGTCGGACTTAAAACACAGCTATTGTTGGAACATTAGAAATTCCCTCTCCCTTCTCTAATTAAATCGATATCGATTTAATATTAAAATCACTGTAAAAACTTATTGCGAAAAATATTACCCCAGCCAGGGTTCGAACCTGGAATCTCCCGCATTCCGTTCGGGCGTCTTACCAATTCGACTACCGGGGCATGTGGTAATATTTATCGCAATAACCGGATAACAATAATTTGAACGTCTTTCTCAGGCGACGTGAATAAACAATATATGTTAAGACCGTATGGCTATTTCCTTTGTATTGATTTATATCTTAACGGTCTTAACATATAATATTTAATTAAATTTAGCTTTCCAATACGACGTTAAATTAGAATTTATCCAGGCATTTAATATTGACAGTGTTACAAAGTTGGGAGCAGTTATAGCCTTCGAATCTTCACTTTTCAAAGAACCTGTGGTTGAGGGAAACTGCGATAGTTTGGATTAGTTTCCACCTGAGTCGCGTGTAACTAACCATGCCACTTCGTACGAGAACGATGAATCCGCAGATGCTTCTAATTATCTCAATCCGTGTCATCGGTGAATAATACGATAGGGTGAAGAGGCAGCTGTGACGGTTACATTTAATTCACATTCGGAACCGTAGAAGTCTGTCATCTGCGAAAACGATGTTCCGTCTTCCTTCTTGTGTCACGTGGCTGCGTTTAATGCACGCTTAAATGTACGTCAGCAGGAGCGACCATTAAATCTGACTTGCTTGTTAGTAACGGGCGGTTGCTGCTGCTGTTGCTACTATCGTTGCACTGTCGGCTGCCAGCGTCGCTCACGTAAACCGCTGCTACTAGCCTAGCGTGCCGCGAAAATCGCATTTCGTAGATCTTTTACGAGTGCATAAACGCGGAATATGTGTACCGCACTGTCGCGCCTGTGCATGACTTAAACAACCAAGTCTACTTGCCTCGCGGCAGCAAAGCGGCGCGGCGCTTGCGACTTCAATAAGGATCTCTTTTAAATACACAACTTTATCTTTTTTACAATTAATGTTTTTAAGATGCAAACGTTTGGAATGGACTCTGCGAGATAATGATGCGAGGCATTTTATTCTGGAGGAATCTTGTTTGGCCAGAGTTTTGATGTATAAAAATCCAGAACTAAAATATATTCTATAAAATATATATAGGATATACATATATATGAAATTTTTTATGTAAATTTTACAAATTTACACATTCGGGATCTTTAGAAAAAAAAACAAATTTATGATATGGATAATAGTAAAGATTAGGGTCTTATATAAACGTAAAGAGAGTGCAAAAGGTTATAAGAAGATGTATTCCGAAAGCAGATGCCTATTAAAGAAATGGAGAAATATACGAAAGCGTTGAAAGCACTTGCTGACATTTCAATGACCAATCCTCTTGTAAAGAGGCCAATTGCGAATCGCTTAGCAATCGATCGACCGACCGTTCTCGCTCGCGGTTTGCTACGTCTGATTTATTTACATCACTATGTCAGTTGTAGTGAGCTAAATTTCTACAACGCAGTGATATAGTGCAACAATGCGGTCACTCGTATGTGCCGCTGGTTAGAAGTCGGTCATTTTTATGGGCAATTTTATACAATTTTATGGCTGGTTTTTAATCTTGATCTCTAAAAAAATTTCTCATGGGCAATCGTGCGCGCGCGAATATATTATGTACCTACTCATGACTTGGGAACTTTGCGAGCGAACACGTGCATAAGTGGGCACTGCATATACGGCCGTCGAATTGTGGAACGTCGGTTTTATTGCGGCACTCAGCGGAAGATAAAAACCGTTGGTGGAAAATGCGAAAAGTTTTGCGATGCCGAGATGCGCCGCAATGCGCGAAAAGAATAGTCGCGAATTTTCGTTATTCGTTATTCGAGCTAGGCGCAGCGCGCCAGTTGGATAGCATACCTATATACATATATAGGTATATTTCGTCGACGTATGTTACCGTCTTTTCAGCAAAACAACAATACTTGCGGCGTAATAAAATCGTCCGACCGAGCTCGAATCAGTTTCATAATTCCTGGTTTCCACCATGTTCTGTCAAACTGCGGCTGCAGTTGAGCCCGCGAAATTGCATGAGTCGTTTGTTTCGAAAGTAATGCAATACTAGGTTTACATCACTGACATTTATTGCATAATACCGGTGTAGTCCGACAGTGAGGTAGGGGAATGGCAGGATGTAATGTAATATAATATATCCTCGCAGAGAAATTCTTCAGCATTTACGTTACGTTCTTACTAAAGTCTGACTGCAGAAGCGCATGATGTAATAAATGTCAAATGCAAATTTATCATAAGTCTTTTCAACACTGCGTCTCACAATCAGTTTATATTTGCTCTTATTGAAATTCACCATATTTCAGAATTATCATTTCCATTAGATACCTACATCATCTCCAAACCATCTATAGTATGGAAAACAGCTTTTACTATGTTTAACTTTTCAAGGATAATTAACTTTGTTATTGGTTAAATATACAATATATGTGACATTAAATAGACTACGTTTAGATACTACTGCGTTTGGATATGTGTTTAGGCGAAAACTATGTTATTACAGAGCAAACAGAATTGATGATTTTCGTAAATTGTGTTGCTGAACAAATAGCGATTAAGCAAATGGATTTTAATAACATTTTCAATCCCTTATATTATTGTCAACAGTATGATCGTATGTCACACATAGCTCAATTAGCTCCGTTTACAAATTGTGCAGAGTTGGGACAGCTTGTCAAGTTTGTATGTATTATATGTTAATATCTATCATATCATGCTTTTCACGTTTGTTTATCGAAATTTGCATATCGCGCGTTTGCTCATAACGTATTACGATTCTCGTGTCGATCGATTGATCGTACGTAGACGAATGTGTTCGTTAGTTTGTTACGCTTGCGGAGGAATCCCAATTAGGATTCGTTCAGCGAGTGCATTCTCCGCCACTGTTAACACCTGCGGTCTTAATCAAGTGCCGCGCACGTCGCACGCCATTAGAATCGCTTTGTCGATCGCGGTAGAAAGGAAACGAAAGTGAAATGTCGACGGCTCTTCAGGCATGCTCCGCACGACGCACAGATCTCTGTGATCTCCCTGTCGCGTCGTGTTCCCTCGATGAATGCCGCGCAAGGAAACTCGTCGTTATGCCATCGCGACCGTAGAATGCGGACGACGAAACGCGACTGCTGCAAGTCGATTATGCGATGTCGTTTCTCTTACTTTTCATCTCTTTCGGCGACGCGGGTTAAGATTTACTTATAACTCGCGGTTTAATTGGTGGAATCATTTTTGTTACGTCAATGCGATACGCGCATATTTTTTTTAAACTAAAAGGATACGTATAGTGTTTTTTTCAAATATAGTTTTTCGCCATGCATCTCGCTTATTTGCCGCATTATATGTGAAACAATAATCTTAGAGAGTAAAAACTTTTTTATTTTAATTTGATTTGTCAGCGTTAATTAATTTATAACACAACCAGAAATTTTATTACGTTTTAAATCATATGTATATTATTTATATTTGAATATTACCTACTTATATTATTCGTACTTTAGTTTTAACGTGAAATAAAGCATCCTTTCAGGTGGTGACCGTATTGCAAATAAACGCGCAACTCCGATATTTCGCTCATTACGTTTGTATTTAGTTAATTTACGCTTTTGCCTCCGCTCGAGTGAGATCAACGCGAAATGAAAGTTGGCGCATTTCCGGTTCATTAAAATATTTCATTACTCCTTGCGGACCGGCGTGACATTTATTAAATTCTTAATTGATAGCTGGCGACGAATGAACGAACGAGGTGCACCACTTAACGTAGTTTCTTTACATTAGAAGCGAAAGGTCAATCCTAAAAATGCATTTAGATGCGCTTTTTCGATGCGAATAAGAGATTGCAGTATTTTGCAGTTTAGAACACTTATGTCGAGCAATTTTGAAAAGAGCAGATTGTTATTATTTAGTACGTAAAAACGTGAATAAAAACCGCGATATTTAGTCGTAAATTTTTAATCGTAAAGCATACCTAATTTATTTAGTGATTAATAATTGCGAACAAAATCTGATAGGTTTGAGATTAATTTCCATGAAGATAAAATACTAACAATAAACGGTAATTAGGTCGTACCGTGCAAACACTTTTTCCTAAAATATACTTTACATTATTCTACTGTTTCGAATAGAACATTGGACACGATTAAAGTGGCGATAAGCATCTGTTTATTGTCTCTTTATTAGTATTTTTGTTGATAATACGCGTAGTACAGGGTACAAAGCATCTACCTTTGTTTGTATATTTCACACTGCGTATTCAGCTCTAAATGTAGCTGTTTCATTCCTATCGCGTGTTTACATTGACTACAAATTCCATGTTAGGTACATACAATTCGGAATCCGACTGTCACGTTTATGGCTAAACGCGGTGCCGAATATAGGTGTGCGAATACTGATTTTACATGTAGGTACACAAATCTCCCTAAAATATCCGCATAAATGCTGGAAGAATATTATCTGTTAACGAATATTCCCAAAACGTAACAAGATTTAGATCGGAGAAAGGATTTTGCGCATGCACAACTCTGTTAATGCCATGGCGCTAAAGGCTTAACTGCTAATTAGACTGGGAGCTTAAGACCTGATTATCGCGCTTGTTGATGAGTAATCCATGCGCCGTTCTCGAGGATAACGCGCGCGGGCGCGCGCATTTGAGAAAACGCCGACATACTCGCGCACTTTGATTAAAACACAATTGTGAAGGTATCAAAGAAAATCTGTGCGTACACTGGTATTGTCGTGTATGTAAATTGACTTGTCTGCATATCGTAGAACGGTTGTAGAAGGAACGGCTTGGATAAGCACCCCGAATTTACATCGGATCTAATATGCTTTACTAACTGTTCCCATAAATATAAGTGCTTTCTATAACAGAATAAACTTATAGACGAAAGAAAAGCAAAACATTGTAAAGTCACGAGGTACAGTTTTATATATTCTCGCCTCAACGTACGTAACAAATGTACGGTGAATTCATCTTCGTCAAAAAATGTAATAGAACATAAGTTTGCGGTAAAAGCGCAACGATCCGTTTGCTGAATAATAGGAAACGAAGGATAGAGGCGTACACGCATGTGATACACATTATACGTGATACACAGGCACACAAAATATATTATATGTATAAACACACACACACATAAACCTGGTAGGCGCGAATCCCTCGACACTGGCGGATGTTTCTACGCGCATAAATAAACCTCAGCCTTGACACCTGATTCTCTCGCGGACACCATTCTGTCAGTCACAGTGAAACGATCCATCATCCAAATGTAAGTATACGAATGCAACCGAAGTGAGTCGTCGTATCTTTAAGTAATATTATCCGGCGGGATAATCACATTTGAATTAAATTTCCTGCTTGAGTGCCACTTTGACGTTGATCACTAACATAAAGAAATCATCGTCATCGACGGATTTTCCAATTTTTTTGTTTGCCTGCCACTTTCTATTCGTGAGATTAAAAATTAAAACCTTATTATTTTTCCGGTCAATTCATATGGAATTGCATTCACTTCAAAAGGGAGGCTGTTTACATTTTAATCGAACTCTGCTTCGATCTTGCCTTCAGGTATATCTTTAAGCACCCACACATCACGTACTACGTGAATATATCTATACGTGGTATGTTTGACGATACTCAGTCCCGGGATTCTTTGAAGTTCTGTCGACATAATCCGCGGTAGATGCGAGAGAAGGAAGTTTCCGCGGTTAAAGAAAAGCGATTTTAAAAGTGAAGAGAGGACTGTGGGATAGGATCGAGAAGACGCGCCAAAAAAGGTAGATAGACAGGAGTAGACTTAACGACCAAAAGAGCGATAGGCGCTACCGCCTTGCCATCTCTCCGTACGAAAATTGGTTTCTCGTTTCTCGTCTTCTATCCCCCGACGAGTCGATAGCATCTCAGCAGTGGAGATCATCTCCACTTGTCATCTTTGTCACTGGTCTGTCCGCTTTTTCTACCTCCGCGCTTCGTATCCATTACCATTAATCGATTACTTTTGACCTGTCAATCGCTAAGGATTTCTCAGCGTTACGCGACAACTCAAGTATCTGCGATGGGTCTTTCGGGTATGAAAAATTACACTATTTAATACAGAATAAATATCTGATGTGTCTTTCCATCCAAATGTCGAATATCATAGTTTACAACATGGTGTAAATATATGTATAATAAGGTGAAACATTCCCGTGGATGCGCAGTCGTTCAAGTAATGGCCATTCTTGCCCCATTGGTTCTTTCCTATATTCTTATATTCTAATTTGTCAATTGCCATTTTGGGGAAAATTTCTTATTGGTTCTTTCCTATATTCAGCCGCCATTATGCGCAATGCTTCACCTTATATAATATATATTTACAGCATGGTTTACAATATATGAACGAATAATTTTACTATAACAGATCTTTATTAATATTTAAGAGAGTCTATAGACTGTAGCCATATATAACTTATCTTATCATTCGTTTGATGCTTCTCTGTAACAGAAATCGATGCTATTTGTACCATGTCGCTCACACTAACATATCATTCGCTACCCGTGCTCATTTGCTCGCCGAGTTAGAGGTTAATACGATCGATTTATCGCGCTAAGTAAACGTCACGGCGCACTACCGTGCCGTATCGAAGATAAGTGTATACGAAAGCGAAAAACGATTTTTTTAACAGTAAACGCGCTGCGGCACCGTCGCGATCGGTATAAACCGCGACGTACAAATGTAAGGATTAAGGAAAGAGCGACGTTAAAGAGCATTCGCAATGCGTATCGAGAAAGGAAAGAAAATAAAGCAAAATAAAATAAGATAGAAAAGCAAACGCGAAGATAAATCGAAGAGTAAGCTTAATGAGGAGGAAGGTCGGCTCGTCTCGCTGCGACAGTCACTCCCTTGCCGATGCGAATCTGACGATCCTTCGTCGTAAGTAGTGTAATACTGTTCTATTTTTATCGAGGTAGACACGCGTCTACGACAATAGAGATATCATCTCCGCGACTGTGTGTGATGCTAGATGCTAGTCAGTCAACGGGATCTTGGCAGCAAATTCATGCGCTCAACAAACTGCCTCGTCTCTGATTCGAGTGTCGCGATAAAGCTTAAGCTTTCTCGCCCGCGCCGTTCGCTCTCTCCGTCTCGTCTCGCGAGGATATCCAGCATCCTTCTTGCCCGTTTCTCGTCTCTGCACTCCGCTCAAACCGCTTCGCCGCGCCGGCACCCTGCTATTGACGTTTCGTACACGCCGCCCGCGCGCCGTGCCGCCCCGGCACTTTTCGGCTATCGCTGATATCCGCTCGGTCAATTCTCTCGATGTCATTCCCATTGAAACTCGGCACACACGTAATCTCGCGACAGCACAATTACGTGTGATGGCCATGGCCGTGTTATATCGTTTAGTGAATAGAGGTGAAATGCAGGTCTTCCGAGAGCTCCGTTAAAAGAAGCGCATCTTTGGTATTTGATAAAAATAAGAGAGAATCTCAACTTGTAAAATTTAAAACGAAGAGAGTGAAAAATGCCCTAAGCGTTTAATACAACATTCCAGCATCAATCTATCTTACCGCGGAAATAATGCACTGATTGTTATTATCTATCTCTCTCATTAAATGTTTTGAGTATTCAGTATAATATTTTGATTTATAATTGATAAACATTTAACTTTACGAAAGTTATTCGATTATGTCACTAAATGTTATTCGTTCATATTATCAAACTCATCGAGTGTGCCTCTTACTTTTGTAATCATAGGTATTACGTCCGAGGCTTTATTTCGCTCTATAGAGAATGTACCAAATGCTTTGGTATTATAAATATTTAACAGCGAGAGAAATGTGACAAATGCTGTATTTCGCGCATTTTGCGCGAATTCGCAGATTGAAATTTCTCGGACAGTTAGTCGCCGGGACATGTCTGTCTCTTTCTTGCTTTTCTATCGAGCTCTCTCGACGAGCGACTCTCGAATAGCGAGTTCCCGCTATTTCGCTCCGCGCGCGTTCACCATTCGATCGACCTTTTGTCGGCGTGGGAGCGGGCGAGAAAACGACGACGACATCGTCGTCGTCGCCGCGCCGGTTCTCTCGCGTGAATAGAGATACTACGAGGGAGAGAGCTAGGTTGCGCGGAGAGGTAGAACGGAGAGATTTCGAGGTCAGGCGAATGGAACGTGTATTGAATATCGCGGAAGCGAGGTGAAGGAATGTCGATAGCAGCCCAGTATCTATCCAGTATCGCTATATGCGGTCGCACGGATGCTGACCGTGTTGGCGCCGGAAACGGAATATCAGCGTCGCGATCGCAACGACGCGACGATGCCGGCGATGCCGCGCGTGCAGTTACTCCTTCGCGAATTTCGAGTACCGTGTCTCGGAATAATCGCTCGTGATGAAACGCACAAGAAGTCGCTGACCCGGAGGCGCATCGAAGTAAGATTCAATCGCGTAGCCTCTTCTTCGACTTCGTTGATCGTTGTTTAAGCTTTAAGCGTCTTGCCTTTGAATTCAAGGCTCGATTTACAATCGCTATAATATTAAAGTTGAAAAGAGATTAGAAAAATTGCTTGGAGAGATACTTGGAATTTTTTAGCTGATTAATAGCAGAAATCGTATATTTATCATGTGATATAATCAAAGATATGACGTTAGAAAAATATCGCGAACTCCCATCCGGCAGTTTTTGAAAAGCCAAAATGATTTATCGTGTGCATAGGAATATCAGTATGACACGGCAAAATTCGGTAGCCGCGGATCGTCGGTACGATAAAAGCTACCTACATTTTTGCAGCGATTTGACTCAAATTTTTCTTATTTGCGCATATTAATTTGATTAAGGTTTGAGAGAGGTTTGTTCATCGCCAATATCGAATATAATTCAATTATCAAGTTGTGATGCCAACAAAATCGCGCGCAGTTTTCTTGCCTCGTTACATCGATGCGTTTTAACCCCGTCCGTGTGGAGATTACCTTTTTCAATTGATAGCGATGTAGAAATAAATCGATATTATGATATCGATTTATCTATCACGGAATACAAATCTAATTTATAAAATGGGAAATAACAAAAGTGAAGCATTTTGACCGATTATAATTATGACGAGCGACAGCACTAATTGATTCAGTTAATCGAATTATCTTCTCTGACAGCTTTACAGTAATAGTATAGCAATTACGCGCGTAACAAGTTGCTATTGGTATTTTCTTGCACGCACACCTATAATTATGAAGTGTAGACGTCGGAAATTGTACAGATATCATGATATTATACGTATCATTATGATTATATGAACGTTGCGTTACGTAAAGCTTGACATAATCGTAATGCAGTGGATAGATTACCGATCAATTATTTTCGCTACTTGGAATAACCGACGACTCGTTCAAAATCGAATATCCAGTATCCGGTGCGTAAACAACTCGCTCCAAAGACCGAATCAAATTAATAAAGCAAATATACGTGCGCGCGTGTCCTGTTTAATCCGCGACATAAATCGCGATAATTGCCGCGCTTCGGTTAGTTCGAATTCATTTCCGGACGAATAATAAAGCGAATAACGAGCCGCCGTAAATTTCTTCGCCGATCGAACGCGCTCGACGACGACCGATCCGCAAATTACGCGGCACGGCGATCGCAATTGCGGGACGGGACAGTGTCCCAGCTGTTCAGGATTAATTTTTATGCGTCTTCCGGTAACCAGAGAAACAACGCGACACGCGATATTTTCCGCCAGAAATGGCGAGAATGTGTTGTACCGGCGGCAACTCTCCGCGGATACAACTCCACAAAGTTCTCTTCTCGCATTACCATTTCGCAGACGGTTGTGCACACACATATACATAAATGTACAGACACATGTCTAGGTTTATATAGGTACCTGACAAGCATACGCGTTTTGCGCGCGCGTACGCGATCATACGTTATGGACTTCGCTGGATTCGCTTCATATACACGATAAATGCAATTTCAGAGA
Organism: Leptothorax acervorum; assembly: GCA_035220615.1. Taxonomy (NCBI): domain Eukaryota; kingdom Metazoa; phylum Arthropoda; class Insecta; order Hymenoptera; family Formicidae; genus Leptothorax; species Leptothorax acervorum. The sequence continues at coordinate 378,433 of JASTWQ010000153.1, read as the reverse complement.
CTCTTCCATTTCCGCAACGTCGCGGTCAGTTGTGATGGACTTCTAAACGCTCGTTACCGCTATCGAATACGGTGCACACGAGTCGTCCGCAATGCGGCTGAAACCTATTATTTTTTTTTATTATACAGTTACATGATGATCATGCATATTATTTCCGTATGGAATATTTCAATATCGCGAGCATTTGCTTTTATTCGAGTTTAATATTGAGTTTTTTTTTCATTATTTTATATTGAGAAGGAAATATTAAGAAAGATTTACATTTTAACTGAGAACGTTTTTTTCTCTTGAATTTATCACGGGTCTTTTATAATTTATTGCAATTTATAATTTGTTTTAATTTATGATTCGCTATCAAAGTTAGCAATAATCGGATCCTTGATATTACTAACTTTGCTGTATTAATTTATGTACGAGTTTCAGCTAAGTTTGACTAAACTTACTTAGCTGCCAGATTTGTCTCGGCACGAATGATAATGCACCACCAAATCTCTACGGCGAATGTGGTTTGCGAATAAATTAGAGATAAACGTCGCACGGTACATGAAATATAAGAGTACAAAATTAACTTTGCTTCTTTAAGATTATTCAATTTTAATTTATCCAGTTTTCGATTATAGGTACCTTCCTATAATTTATAACATATAACAGTACAAGTAGAGACAGATTTGAAAAATAAGCTGTATTTTTTCACTCCATCCTGTATATAGTTTTTCTTGTGGATGTTATTTTCCGTTTATCAGCTACCGCTTTACCGCATTGCCTGCTTTATCCTCAACCTATTAACCATCCACTTATTGATTTTCATCATTATCGGGATTATGGACCTCGGCCATGATGTATCGACGTTAATAATGCAGATCGTCGATAGTGACCATGTTCGATGGCTACGCTCGCGACCCGAAAAGTAATCGCGTTAGCGCGGCTTAACAAAATATATCGCCAGAACGAGTCATCGAACGTGAACGAGATAAAGCCGGATAGACCCGGCCATTGTCAAAAGGGTATACTAATTCATTGCGTTGCACTTGATTTTCTACTTCGCTTGCGCTACAAATTCCGTTTCATCGTCCTTATACTAACAATGGAATGTCAAAAGATGAACACGCACCGAATTACAATATATATATGTATAAAAATAAAAATAAAATCTGTCTTAGTGCGTATAAATCTATAAAAAGCCAACCCTGCAGATTTTTCTTTGCAATTGTATAGCGTTACAAACTTTATACATATACACATATAGTATGTATATTCAAAAACTCAAACATGTTTTTGTGAAGCATATTACACGTGTCAAGTTTTATCGGAGATATTAATCTTCCAATAATTTTTTATTTTTCTGTTATTTTCTTATATCCGTATTAACAGAAGTAAAAAAATCCTTGGCCCCTGTCAACCAGTTTGGATGCAAGGGTTAAGGGCTTTAATGTGCATGAATTAAGCAATGATAAAAACTAAATAATATATCGTTTATCAATTAGCGATAGCCGTGAGTACAGTGACCATAGTACATGCAAAGACGCACGTGTGGAGTCTGAATTAAAATTGACACTTGTCTTTGAATTAGTGGGTCAAGGCTTGTGCTCTCTACATCGTACTGGAGTTATGGAGTCCAAGACATCATCAGTAAACGCTTAAGAATGATGAATCGCACGATCACGGTCGAAACATACAACATCAGTTATTGGCACATATAATATCAATTTTCTATAATAATTAAATAATATTTAAATAATAATTAACCAAAGAATTTTTATTCTTTCTGAAATAGGATTATTTATATACATAAAAATATAAATATGTTTTCCAAAAGAGTTATGAAATTTTATAGATATAAAATCGACGGCTCCATTTCGACTCTGACGTATGCAATATCAAAATATGACCGATACTATACGAGTGAATGCGAGAGTGAATGTTAGCACTTGCAATATTGCTATGTATTATATACTTGATGTAAAAACACCGAAAAAAATGCATGTAGCTTAACTCTCGAGTATTTTGAGTAGTTGCGCGATATTATTTATCGGTTTTTTTTTATGCGCCTTTATTTTAAGATAAAACCCAAGGCTTTAATATAGATAGAACATTACGTGCACGATGAAGCGTTTATAAAGCAATCCTATCATCTAATCTTGATTATCTACATATACATGAAATTTGTAGATATTGTTTGTCATTTTGTATACAAAAGAGTAAAAATATTTATACTTTACGAGAATATTTAATGTAATATGTAATTAATGTGATTTCTAATTTTTTAAGCATTCAGATAATATATTTTTGTATAGTTAACGAATATTTTAAATAATATGTATCATTATACCATATTTTAAGCTTACTTCATATTTTATTTACTTTAAGAGTGTCTCTTTCATATGTTGAAAATTAGATCACCTGTAGAAAAGTTTTATTTCCTTAAGTATCAAGTCGAGTAATTCAAGCGCGACTATAACCACGATTGTTTTCGCGAAGCGCTTACATTTTCGTCACGGTACTTGCATACGAACATCAACTTGACTTTCATGAGTCCGAGTCGTTTCACGAGCGTTAAATTTTCCATTTTAACTTTTCTATAATAGTTCTCTCGACGGAACCTTTGCGCAATCGGACTTTGCATTTTCTTCAAAACAGTTTCGTGTTTCTCCATACAATTTGCGCGTTTCACTTCTTACATTTTATTTCTCAAATTGTTTACTTGGCTATAAAATTTTACAAATTATATATATGTGGAATAGTATAGCATCATTACTCCAATTTTTAGTATTAAGTGTTAACTTTAGATTTTGATTATAAAAATACCTATATATAATCTGGTCATTCAAATTTGATACAAAAATAGCTGTAGAATGTCTTATACATGACTATTATTTTATTTCGTGAATCGAAATTGGTTATTTTACGGTTCATCGTTAGGTTGTTAAGTAGATTATCAGAATGGGAGAATATTTCGAATTTCTTTTGCTACGCGGTGCATTAGCGACGAGTATATTCCAACGTTCTCCATGAAATACAACCTATGTTTAACCCGCGAGAGGTGCCGTCCCAGATTCCCACGAGATCTGGCATATGAACTTTACTACCTCATTCAGTTGTACCACATGCGCGCACCGAAATTTACAGATATTCATAAATATTCGTTATTTGCAAAAGTACAACATTTCTAAATTATCACCAAAATATGAAAAGGTATATTCTCGTTTACATTAAAGAGAGACAATCGTTACTTGTAGCAAATTAAAATTCATTATCACTACTCAAATATTTATCTATTGATGTTGGAAACTACTCTTCCATTTATATCGATGCTGGGATTATTTAATAAAATAAAAATATATAGTTTTTTTTTATAATAAAATCAAATCTGTATTAACTGCGTAATAAGTCACACAAAAAATTGCCACTTTTTGCAAACTAGATTTGTTTATCAATTTTTTAGTTAAAATTTATTTCTCGATAAATCTCAGTTTTGGTAAAATCAGATAAACATAATTATTAATTATAATCGTTCATAAACGATAATTAACCGTTCAATTAAACATGTATGAGTAATCGAACAGGTCGCGTTGGGTTGATCGCTAATATATGAGATAATAATAATGGGGTGGGACACGTCCGTAGCCATCCTGCCGCGGGGTTAACGTCGGCAGGATGGCAAGGTTGCCGTGCCATTAAGTCGTAGACGTGTGACACAAACGCGCCGCGTGCGGCTCGAAAACGCGACCGAGACTACTGCATTATGCATCGCGTGTGCGTTCCGTTGCCGTCGTCGTCGTAACGGCGCATTAGGCTGGGACATACGGATAATACCGAGCGTCGGGACGCCACATCTCCGCTGTTCGCCAGCGAATTTTCCACGACGTTTGAGGTGACACCTGTTGTTGCCGATTTTTCCCTCTCTACGCCATCCGAAAAATCGACGACGTTACGCACGAGTCGAATTGCTCGTGCGTACTCGCTGTTCAAGTTTGATTCAGTTTCCGGCGGTGGAGTAGTTTGCGAAGAAGCAAAAGTTCAGTTTGCGAAAGGTCGTGGAGGCAAGTGAACGAAGAAATATGACGACTTCGACTAACCAGAGCGGAAAGAGAGAGAGAAGCGCAGAGAGGAAGCGGTAGAGGGGAAAAAGAGCGTTCGCATAATCGCCGTGGGAAAACTTTCGCGAAAAGCCGCGCGTAGGTACTTGATTCTGTGATTAGCTTAACTCCTTCAACTGGTTAGAATACTCTTTCGGCTTGCGTGAATCTTTTCTTTGTATTGCTTGTATTGGCTCGCGTTGTAATGTAGGATACTGAGTCGTTTTTCTAATTCTCCGCTTTTGTGTTTTTTTTATAAACAAGAGTTATTATAAAATTTTAGTTCTTTGTTTTCTCCGATTTGTATTTGGGGATTATTCCTAAATGGATATGGTAATATTTTATCAAGCAATTCTTCTATCTCGTCTCTCATTTTTAGAGAGAGAGTAAATGGTAACTGCAGGTAACGTTGTTTTTGAACTCGCTTTGTTTTGATGTTTCCTGATATATGACATGATATTTTGAAAAATTTAATTCCATTAATGCATTACTGCACTGTGCGGTATAATTGATATCCTTAAAATAGCTGCACTCGTTATACATCGAGCGTGAATACGTCTCGCATAATGATGCATTAATAGACGCATGCGTTACACGATTATTTACGAAGCATTATTTTTTAGTTTTTGAAGTTAATACTTACAATGTGTTAAATTTAACGTTCGATGTTAAATGGGCGCATCACGCAAAATAATATCGGATCAATTATTCTTGACAATGAGCCACGTGTAACTCCGCAACGCAAGTCAATATTTAATGAAGAAATATATTAAACAGTTTTTTCCTGTCGATAAACATCCATTTTCGTTCTACAAAAGACTATTCGTCCCTCTACTGACCGTAGAAGTTCTGAAAAGTTCGTCACAATTTCAGAGCGGAGTTTTGAAAACGCTTTTTATAGCTCTTGCGAAAACGTAAAAGGCGGCGTAATGTGCGCCAAGTTCTCGACAGTGATTTTCGCCACGGCTTTCAAATTTCATGTAGGTTCTGTTTTACTAATTGACCTCGTTTCATCGGTACCCCTCGGGCGGCCGAGAAGGAGAGATGGGAGGGCATATCGCGCCAACGTCACGAGCTTCGCAGCCGGTTTCTCATTACATCATTCCATTATCCTATTGCCGTGCAGCGTTCACTCCTCTAATCTGATCCGAGCCATGGCGTGTCGCAGTCAAGACTATTCACGTTTGTCCCACGTCAAGGATAGATATATCTACTTTATACTTATCACCATCGGCTCGTGCTAATAGTGACTTAACGAGAAATACTTGTGCGATGTCACCATTAATTTACCAGTAGCTACTCAAATGAAATTATCGAACTAACCTTTGGTTTTTCAAATAGGCGAACAGTCACAAAAAATATCGCACTCAGAACTCGCTTGTGCTAGCATGAATTAGTATAAATATTTAAAAAAATTATTATTTATTTTTTCGTCCCTTAATACTATCATACTCTGTTATCCATCTCTCTCTCGCGTTGTATCTTTCTCAGTACTCATTTATCTTGTCTGCTTGTATCACATCGCTCGTTTGCGTTCAAAAACTGTATTTTGTAGACGAGTTGCAGTAAAATATACGTGACCGATAAAACAGAATTTAGTTTATATATAGGTCAAGCCGTACTGTGTTAAGTGACAGTCTGAAACTTTCTGTACAGTAGCAATGCTGCTGCTTTCTGTCATAGCCAATGTTTTCGGTGACGGGCATTACAGTTGCTCGATAAAGTTTCTTTATGTAGACATAGTGTCCCTGCATTCGCAACACTCATAAAAAGAGGTTAATTCACAAAAATTTGGGTGTTATGTTCTTTATTGGCGTGTAACGAAGTATCCGAGTAATTCCATCTGACACGCGGCGGGAGGAGAGAGAAAAAAGATAGATAATCCAACGTGTGCACCGTCTGGCATTGCGGTGCGCGAAGGTGACTCGCTGCCGCAATAATTTTCCCGTCCCGAGTCTGCACAAACGGTAAACATGAAAGTAAGATTTATTATGCCGTTGCGACTTACTTTCTCAAAAAAATTTCGATTTAACGTGTTACGTCATTCGTTCATGCGTTCTCTCCGCAATAGTATTTTATAATGTCATTTTTTCTTGAAAGATATATACAACACCAATTTAATTTGCTACAAAAGAACTAATGCGACGTTTCAAATTAATGATGTAACTTTTGTTTAAAATCTGATGAAAATATAAAGAGAAAGTATAATTATAAAAATATTGCAATTTATAATTATAAAAATATTAGGCTGCGCTCGGTGATTGATGCGATATATAATATTTACGACATTGTTGCAAATTTTATCTAATATATGTTACTACTATTTCTACGCTGCTATATAAGTACCTGAATTATATTGAGTACCTTTAAAATCTCGCATGCACGTATATCGATTTGTTATAACAGATTCAACATAGATTGATCAATTTGCAAACAACATATTCTATGATTTTTGAAAATCGAAACAGATGAGAGGATATATCTGCTCTAAAAGTGCACATCTATCATTTACTCGTACTTGAAAGCATGCGTAAACGGTGTGAAAAAATATAAAAACAACAACTTTACATAACCGTTGTCTACGATAATAAAAATGCACTATATTTAATAAAAGTACTCCTATTTCAAAATTATAGCAGTTTTATTAAATAGTGAATATCACGCGCATTTATTAGTAAAATTTATAAATTCTTAATGTTTTTGCCATAAATTGATAATTGAAAGTATCGCATAAAATACGAACTTTAGAATTTGAAATCATCGCGAGATCGATTGCGCTAATATTTATTGCGCAAATACTTCTTTGCGAATACCGCGAATTGTTAAAGCAGGGCTCTCTTTTCCCTGCAATAAATAATCCAATGCCAAGCATTTCGTGCAAAACCGGCGGCACAAACGCAACCTCCGTTTGACAATACTTTAGCGGTTTTGCACGCGCATTTCCGCAAGGGGGTTTCGGACGCGAAAGTACCGCCGCGCCGCGCCGCGCCGAGAAGGCTCGTCAAATATTCCGCTTGCAATAGGATTTTTGGCAAGCGGCCTACGTCGAATTTCCCCTAACGCTTGTTGCAGCGCGTTTCCGTGCCACGAAACGTGAAAGCATCACTTTTGTTGCTCGCCGCGTGGATTTTCCATTAGATATTGCTAAGATAAAATCTTTGAGGGCAAGTCACTTTCCGCACATGCATGCTTCATCACGTATAATGATGGGTGATCCTGAGAGGCAAGCACATCGAAAACGCATTATATATGCTTTGTCGATATTGTCAAAATTATGTGAATTTTATTTTTGTTAAATTGTATTATAATCTGAAAAAAAAATATATATATATATTTAATTAAGATATTATGTAACGGCGCATTGTAACGGCGGCATTGAAAATATCCGAATGAGCCGTATCTTTTTTAATTTTTCCATTACTAGAACAATGAGAAAAACTATATTAACAATCCCGTAATTTTCAAGATGATTGCTGATTGCGGGAAGGGAACAAAATCGGACTGAAGCGTTTTGAGACGCTATTTATGTGAGGTATCGCGTGCAACGTTTCACGATGCTCGGAATTTCATTCGCGTGTCGCGGAGAACGTGCTAGAAATGTTGGGTTCCGTTGTGTCGAGGAAAAGAGAGAGAAAGAGAAATTCCACTGGGTGGCCACGCGATGGCATAATCCGCGAAGGATTTTTCCGGACGTGTTTCCTCACATTTATTTTTTAGCCTCTCGTTGACACGATAAGCGCGGCCGTCGGACGTGTGGCGAGGTTCGCCACGTTGACGGTGAGGAAATGGGCACGTCAAAAACGGGAAATTAAACAGAAGACGGATAAACAGTCGGCCCAAGATTAATGCCTTGTACGTGCGTCGCGCAGGGAGTACTTCCGTTCTGATGAAAGAGCGACTCGCATTCCATACGTGCACATGCGTGACGTCGCGGCGACGCCGACGCCAACACCGACGCCGACGCCGCGCCCGCGCCGTGCCGGGATGCACGACATTCGCGAGTGACTCGCGGCTCGCGGCGAGATTGGACTTGGACTTGCAGCACTTGCGGGCGGAAAACCCCATAGGAATAATCGTTCGTCTTGGAAAACTGGAAAGAAACGATATGCATAGCCAGGTTGAAACTTGAATGCTGGTTCGTCATATACAAATTGGATTGGACGCGAGGCTCATAAGGGGGGAAACCATTGTAAGACGGTTTCAAAAAATCGAATTTTTTGTTTGCATTTTTTTAATGCTTTTGAAGCAGAAGACCTCTTATATGCATCCGGATTGGACGCACTTTGGTTTTTACGAAATTCTATTACTCTATATAAAATAATCGGTTGTGTAAAACTTTAAACGCGTTTTTCTCGAAACTACAATTTTGTACGAGATTTTGTAGCTGGGCGCTCGCGTATCTCGGCAAATTTTTACCTGAATGGCTTGAAATTTTGACAGAATGTTTATAACAAAATTGTCTTCAGTTAAGCGTACGATTTTTTTTATTGGACAATTAGGTTTTGAAAAACAATTTAAAAAGTGAAATTTTTTTTTGCTGAATTTTGAACTTCTTTTTTTAGAGTTGCGCCATTTTGTTAAAGATTAATATTTTTAGAAATCCGTACGCTTAACTGAAACTACATTTGTATAGTTTAAAATGACACAAAATTTTTTTATTTTAGACATCCCGTTCTGACGGAACATGAGCGCTCGCGTACCCACGATTTTTTTGCGGAGGTACACGGTACCACACGCTGAAGGCACAAAAATTAATATTTTTCAACGATTTTTTTTACAACATATTCAATATATGTACCTACTTTAAAGAAATAAAGAACCAATTCATTAAACCAATTTCATTAAATTTATAATTTCTCGCGAAAAAAAATTTACGAAAATAGCATTCTTTTTCCGGCCGTCATAGTGGTTTTCCCCCCATAATACGGTCTTTCAAACCTTTCAATTTTTGAACGCGTGGGTCGCAAGTGAGTTGATTTTTCAAAGATGATCTACGGAAGGCCGATTTCAATGTAATCTTGAAAATAGAAAAACATGAAAAACTACGTGAAATTAATGGTATTTTTTACTTTTGATAATAATTAAAAAATACAATATTAAATATTTAACAATATGCGATTATGAAGAAAATGCAAAACATTATGAGAGAGTTAGCATTATCAAAATGGGCATACAATGATGTCGAGGCATTAAAGGTAACACACATACACATACACGTACGATATAGAATATGAATGCAAAGGAGCAGATACGGCAGCCGAGAACTGGCGACGACTCGGCAACGGCAAGATTGAATTTGCAAAGAGTTCTCGCGGGCCAAGCGCATAATTCTTCGCTCTTGGGAAGAAAAATTTCGCGTGCTTGAACTTAGCTGTTAAGAAACTTTCAGACGTTAGTATTATTTCGTGTTCACTAGATTGTCCGTGTTATCTTCACTTTTTCATTACTGCTCCCGCAATGACGGAACAAAAGGATAAGAGTTGGAGAGAAAGAGAGGGGAAGGAGGGGAAAGAAAGAGAAGAAAAATAGATTTTGCAGGGGATAGATACCCTACAGAAGGGATATAATTTCTTTGTAAAAAATATTGGTGTAAAAATTAAACTCACATGGTGCTAGTAGTATTATATCTAATATTGCGGTGCGCGGTGGGGCAATCTCGTATTTTAAATTACAAAATTTTGAGATAATTTTTGGGATTATAATGTTCTGCCAAATATAACTAAATGTATAGTTACGTTTTAATTAAAGTTTGCTGAATAAAAATTAGAACATTTTACACGATTTTAAAAATTATTCATTTTATTTCGGTATATGTTTTTTTCGCAGTATTCCGAATTATAGCTTCGGTAATTGTTTAATGCTCGCCTTCATCGCTAACAAGAATATCAATTGTCGCGTACTTATACGCACGAAAAGATGGAACATATACGGAAAGACGGAGGCTATCAAGTGATTCGGCGACATCACCGATGATTAATATCCGATGCGCAGCGCACGTGAGGAACCAAACGTGCCTTCGATTCCGCACGTGCAGCAAGAAAGGATATCGTAAGGTTGCGACGTGTTTCGTCGCGAAGTCGAGGTCGCGGCTAGCGGTTTTCGTTCGGCCAGCAACCGGTTTTACCGCAGCGGCCAGCTCAACGTGACGTCACTCTACCTGCGAGCGATTTTAAGGATATCGAAGGACGAACTGTGGCAGGTGAAAACTCGGCGTATTACTTCGTCGCTTAACGTAAACACGGAAACTTTCTCTCTTTGATATCGACAATAGGAGACGTCGTCCCCGACAAACCTTTCGCAATCTCGACGCACTTTGCTCGCTATAAACAGCGAATGCAAATAGCGTACTCGGCTCGCGAACACGATTGCGGTATTTATGTCATTTGTTTCGGCCTTGGCGCGCACGTGTGATGTATTGGATCTTTTTTAGCCCGGGAATGGTAATGCGAGTATTTATAATGCAAATCGTAATGCGAGATCCTCGCAGACCCTCATCTATATGTCCGACGGTTTTATATTACTTAGAAGACTGAAGATGCGATATATTTGGTAGGACTTCAGTAGAATAGCACAGAACCAGTAAAATTACAATGATAAAAATTTCAGATCTTTATTGCAATTCTAATTATTAACCTTACAACCGTACACTGTTCTTCAACACCCACTAACGGTATACCGTATACATAGGTCGTTTATTGCGTCCGCGGCATATTAAACAACATAAAACTACACCAAACATTCTGAAAAAATTTATAGGTGTCCCTTGAGGTCTTAACTATAAGTTTAAACAGTAATAATATTATAAAATTAATTTTGCAATTGTTAATTTAATTGTTGAAAAAAAGCAATTGAGGAAACGCACCGTAAATAGTCAAAATGTCGCTGACGCGAACGACCCATGTATACGATTGCAGGGTTGATATCAAGATGTAGATGTAAATTTTGATATCTCAAATTTACAATATTTGAAACCTGATATTTCCCCCAATAATGTTTATAATATTATATTTGTTTGATTAATATTTGTGTTAATTTTTGATAATTCAAAAATTTGTGATACAAAGATACGTTTTATGAATCCGTTGCATCTTGTGTCGTTCGTGTTAACAAGATCCCCTGGAAACTCGGTGTATTCAAATCCGATGCTTTATGCATTATTTATCCGATATCGTTCCATCGACTGCGACGATGGAGATGGTCAAGGTAGAACATCGATTTCGCGTAGACCAACTTTTCTCGTCGAGGGATTTGAAGATACTGAAAGTTTCCCGGCGGGAGTCGGGACTTCAATATATCCTTGTATACGTGAACTTCGTCAATCTCCATCGCGATATCGATAGCGCGATATTGATATTGTCTCTCGTATAGCGTATGTTCATCCGAAATTTTCATTTATAGAAAATTGGAATACTCGCGATGTAAAAGAATCAGATAAATCTATAATTTATACAATGTATACAGGAATTTATCACAGTGATAGCTTAATCTGATTTTAAGTGCAGAGGAAAACGCGATAGAATACTTTTTGTAACACGCGAAATATCTTTCTATCTCGATACCCAAGAGTCGCTTTGTCGGCTGTCGCACACGCCGTTTGTTAGCGGTTGCGATCTTGTCTCGGCGATGCATCCGGCTGTGCATTGGTTCTCATGATCGTTCAAGTGGATAGAATGCCGCCGCGCTGCTGCCGACAAGCCTGACTGAGAACATCCCACGTCAAAAATGTAAGATGTAGTACCTATGTACGTACGTCAGGTAGCTAGAGACCGATCGATCGATGATACCTCGTTCCGCGGAAAGTGGATTGAGATTACGGGCCTCTGAGCTCGATGCTTATACCCGGATACATAACTACTTAGCTAATAACATGCTTAACATTTATATTAAGGGCTGATATCGTCTGGCTAGCGAGTTAAATAAAAGGCAACTGTATATAAGACGTCGGCAATCACGCGAGTAGTCATTTCGCCATCTTTTCTATCGGCAAAGCATAATGTTATGGGATACCGATCTATGTGTATGTTCCGAGAAAGACGATGAAAGTACCACCCAGATCGATCTGCGTTACATTGCTCATTTTCGAAAATTAAGCTATGAGAAGGAAAGGGCAAAACAGAATGTTAAACAGAAAAGTAGAACTTATAGCGATTTACCTAATTTCATTAATCGTGCAAATAATGTTAATATAGTTTTAAAACAAAATATTTAATTACTTTTAGATTTTAGATTTTAATTTATATAACTGCTTTTTCTTTTCGACGAGAAGCGAGGTATACAATATTGTGCTTCCAAGAACTCATTGCTTTAGAAAGATCTATCAATGCGGATATGTAGACCACACAGACGAACAAAAATTAAACATAATTATATTTTGTTTGCCAAAAGGGTCGCGCAACCGCCATGCGAATTTGATCAAATTCTTCCCGTAATAACCAACACTTTTTAAATAGTGACTCGTAAAGCGAATAAAATTCTTCACCTAATTGACTTTAAATTATGATATTTTAATAATGTCGACAGTTACCTACTCGTTGACATAATGTAGAATTAATGCAACTCGAACATATACACATATATAAAATATATTATATATGTACTTTGTATTTATATTATTTAATTTTTCTACACTTATATGAATTATTCTAGAAAATAGCCGCAATGTATTATGATCGAAGATGTTCTTGCAAACGCGATTACGTGTATAAGACTTAATCAGGTCATGGGTTTTCGTCGTATTCGTTGTTCGTCGAGCGTTAATTAACGACGCGCAATGGAGCGTATTTCCGCCAAAATCAATCATCTGTTCGCGTGCGTAACGACTAACAGCCTAATTAAAACAAACCGGTTGCGTGCTATCGTTGCGGAAATCTCGTGGCCTCGCTCCTCGCTCCTTAACGTCCTCCCGCGGCGTGAACTTATTTGGCACGGCTATCCGTTAATTACGCGCGCTTAAAGTGCACCGGAAGATAAATGAGAGTCACGAAAGAGACGAAAGAGACGAGAACAGTTGTAGAGACATACACAGTTGTTTGCGCGTTGCGAGAAAGCGACGGAGATCGAATCGGATATTCGAGTTGTCTCGAATTCGTAACGGGCAAACAGAATCAGGAAGAGAATGGGAAGATAAAGGCGAGAGAAGAGAGAGAGAGAGAGAGAGAGAGAGAGGGGAGGGGAGGGGAGAAGTGATAAAATAAGATCGAAAAAGAGGAGAACAAACGAGGAACGGCGTGAAGAAATATTCCAACAACGAGGCATTAATTACGACCAGCATCAATTACGAGTTATTAATTACAACGTAGATCCAATTACAAGGTTTTAATTACGCGCTAATTAATGCGTCTGATATAGCTGCGAAAATTTAACCGCTTGTGGCGTGCCAAACTCGCGGAAAATTCGATCGGGCACTTCTGTCCGATCTGCTGGCCCGCAGAAAGTTAACGAGAGACTTATGAGAGAGAATGAAATACGACAGTTGACGACAGTAATTAGTCGCTCTTGTCACTGACCGCAGAAGAGGCGCGCCCGACGTTCTTACGTTACTTCGTGCAAGTTTAATATTAAGCAGACCGTCCCGCGAGGAGTGAGAGCACGAGAACGTTGGAGGAAAAACGATGGAAGTGAGAACGACGATGGAGACGGCAACGGCGACGGCAACGGCGACGACAAGGGCTGGAAGTGTGTAACAAGGATTCCTGAAATTCCAGTGCCCCCCAGGGCCGCCGACGCCCAAAATGAATTTTCTAATTAAGATTCAGTCGCGCTGTGCTCAGTGGTTTGTGCCACCCTGCGCTCATGCGGGCCCCTTTATGAGATAATATTCCCTCGGCCCGGCCGTTTTCTAATGAGAGTAAATTATGTCAGTGCTATTCCGCTGGTGCGTTAATACATATGCATGCATGTTCACCATCGAATTTGATGGCTCGCGAATTGCTCGATCACGAGTGTGTTTCGATATAGATCGAACAATAATTCGGTAATGGTACGCTTAAGATAAATTATATATATTTCCAAGGCGGATATTTTTTACAAAGTAAAACGTGTCGTGATGTCTAAAATATATCGAATATAAAAGTTTATAGCTTTTTTTTATTAAGATATTATTTTTTAACCATTGAATTTTATTATCTTTTTATTTTAGATATTTTATTTTGTTTTTTTGCTATAACATAATTTTGTACTTTGTACAGTTTCCGGTAGCGCTAAATAAAATAAATTTTAGCAAAAATGTTTGCGGCGGAAAATCGATGGAATATTTTCCGTATCGCGATATTTATGCGTTCATATCGGCAGTTGGCAAAAAAAATGAAATAAAACAAATTACAGTATCGCACGTTTCTTTATTTAAATCAGCGCGATGGTGTTTTGCTGGCAAGAACCGAAGTTATTTATTGTATAATCGTGCCCTGTAATTAGAACGATTCATTTGACCAATTAGTCACATTCCTAGATGCGAGTTTACAGCGCTTTGCATTCACGAGATTAATGTACAAGTACTGAATTTCTTCTTCTAACCATTTTTGTACGTATAAATAAAATTTAATTGCCGGACACAGGTGCGACTGCGAAATTAAAATGAACTGACAGGAGACATATACGGACACATTGCTTACTACTACATTCCCGGAGAGAGGAACAGCGGCATTTGCAAATATTGAAGAAATGAGACCGGCGCGGGCGTATCTCATTCGCACTGACGAGAACTCTTGCCGTTTGTCTTCTTTACCGTTACTTCGACTACAATTTCTCTAATTATACTCGAGAAAATACTTCTTTGTTTGCACCGAGCAAACATTTATAAAATCACTGAGAAGGCGATCATCGTTGCTTTGCTAACTTTAAACTTACGACAAGAAGAAACGGTTACATTTCAAATGCCCTTCGTGCATTTTCAAGGAGCGCTATTAAAAAAATAGACACGACACTCATAATGAGTACGTTTCATGTTAGTCTTTGATCTTCCTTGCTTAGTATTTCGAGGTAAACGACAGTCAACCGGGGAACAAAAAATTTGTATCTTGCAAATTTATATATTTCGGAAAAATTTTCGTATTCCAAACAAAAAAATACCTAACTGAATGTAGATCGTCAAGCGTATTGGTCGAACGGATGAGAGAATGAAAGCTGCGGCACGGATGAGTCCGAACCATAAGCTGCATGGCAGAGCAAGCGACGCAATGTTTCATCGCGCCCTTTTTCCGGACGGGCCCAGCTTAATCTCCGTTCCGAATGCGCATAATCTCGAGCGAACGTTACATGGTCTTTCGCTTTTAGGACCGCAACATCGGAACGCGATTGGGGTCGGTCGCGTTTGTTTCCGCGGACGCGGCTTGTCGTTTTGTACGAATTACGGTCGGTTAAATACTTATTCGCGATAGAGACAATAAGAGAGAGAGAGAGAGAGACGGAGAAATAGAGAAAGAGGAAAGGATCGCGTTAATATGTTCGTTAAATGTGGGAAACCTACGATGACAGGCTGCGCATCCAATTCGCTGTCATTGTAATTGACGTTATCGATGTGCGCGCGACGGACCGTTTATTTTTGAGCGCCGATTGATCGACGATTGGGGACCAGCAGGCGGAGCTATCGTTCCCGTTAACGAAGCTAATGTACAGACGGATTATCGCCCGTTATCGCAACAGTAACACCGTCCCGTTAATAGTGTCAGGGAAAAGTTGATTAACCCTATCGACTCGCGTCACGCGGTAGCAGAATTCCGCCGCCAGTGGTTTTGCATATAGAAGATAAATTGGCTCGATCGAAATGTTGTAAAACTATTTGAAAGCGTTATACGCTGGCCGCTTTTATTGCAACCAATTTCCGTGTAATATTCAAAATAAGAATAAATAAAGTGATACAGCGAATACAAGCAAAAGCAAAATGCAGGATAACGACTAACAACGAATCACGAGTAATCTTTCACTAACCTTATTATCTCAATGATCGCGACGAATTTATACCTTTGCATAATTATTCGTTTGTAATAGATGCGACGAACTATATAGCCACGCTATTTAACGTATATAAGTATATTCATGAAAAATTTGATCATCGAAAGAGAACATATTTTTTCCCCTTTCTTCCTTTATGTGTCTTTCTCTCTCTATAATGTTTTTTAATGTCGCTAATATACACTTGATCCTCTACGTCGTCATTAATGTTATAAAACTATTTGGAACGAGGGAACAATGCGATACTGTGAAAAGATAAGCATTAGAGACCTTTATCGCGTGTATTTTGAAAATATTCTTTATCGAGATAAATGCGATAATGGAACCGATTCATCTGTTCTTCTCGTGTGAGAAACGTGCGTTTCTCATTCTATAGCCTCCGACTAATTTCGGATTTTCTACAGGGCGCTTCTTTCCCTCCTGCTTGGCGTGAACGGTTCGTGGACGAGTGAAGAGGACGATATGGGGTGGTTCAGACGAGATTATTCTCATCGATGGTTACGGCTTATGTACGCCAGACGCCATTAGCCTCCGACACAAAAAGCGTGCTGCCGCACGGCTAATACCGAATTCTGCTCGTCTTCTTATGGATCTCGAGCTGCTACGTTGCTCCGATGGAGCGAAACTCGTGCCGTTAAAGTCACCGTTGATGGCGTTGATTCATGCTCCTTTTTCATATCTTCCGCCCCGGATCTTACGAACTTCACAAGTGTCTTGTAAATAATGTTGTAGAATATTGTGCTACACATATCGCTATTTACGTACATTACAATTTATCGGCATGTGCGAAGAATTAAAAACAAGGTCGAGAACAATTTACAGTTAAACATACAACTATTTTGCAAAGCGAAATAAGATCATCATTAATTTTGTATAAATAGAGATGAAGAGAATAACTTTCTCTTTTATTGGCTTAATTCAGCGTCTCTCAACGGCGCGGCGATGTAGTTTTCCTTGCGCGTATAAACTTAATTAAAGAGTCAATAGGATCGTGCTATCTATCTAATGTCCGGATAGTCTGGATACGCCATGGGATTACGAAGCCTCGTGTAATTCCGCGCGCGTCAGACTAATCCGAAAGTAATTCCGTGACAGCCTGACAGCCTGATAACTACGCTGTACGGCTACGCTAATGGATTCCTCTTCGATAATTGTAAATCTGTTATACAGTGCGGGAGCGCTCAAAGTAACACTCATCGCATTGCCCGACAAGAGTCGTGCGGCCGATCGATCGTCTCGATCAAATTTACCGACTCGCGGCAGCAATTCAAATTCGATGCGCGTAACTCCGCCAATCTAACTTAGCGTCGCTTCCCTCTTCTATCTAAGCATTGATTCGATTATGGCATCGCGGACGAGAGCTTCTCTTACCGCATCAAACCTCCTTTCGAAGAGAGTAGGTACACGATGAGGAAAAATACTAGACAACCGTAATCATTAAATACTAAGGAAAATTCAAAGTAAGTGTCAATTCTAAATGTTACTCTCTGCTGTGTTCTTTAATTTTTATATTTGCAGTATTAAGTACATGTAATATTCCAATTTAATGAAAGTATAAGATGCGCGCAAAGAGACAAGTAATTATCACATATCTGAAAAAGAATTTAAACTGCGAAAAAGTGTCTTCTAAAATGTGCGTAAATACTCTTTTACTTTTTTTTTATTTTTTATGCTTCTGCATACAACATCGAGATTGATGCTTAAACAGTCAAACAGAGCGCAAACACTGATCAACCATACGCGTTACGAGTTTTAGTATTTTTGCGCTGAGACCATCGGTTATAGTAAAAACTGGTCGGAGAAACGGTGACGTTTGAAAATGTGGCCGCAGTATTTCGCAAGGTAAAATCTGGCTCAGCTGATCAGCTCGAAGCACTTGTGTCGTATGTACGTATGTACGCGGTGTCTATTAATGGCCGCGCGATTAAAACGGGTGGTTACGCGAGCATGCCAGACGAAAATAGACGTGAAGCAAAACGTGCAAACCTATATCCCCCTCTGTGTCCTCCCTGTCTGCGTTTCCCCCCTGCGAAACTGACGCAAAACTGCGTCAGCGCGTGCCAATTATTCTTTTCTGCACGTCGGAATTACGTTTCATAACGTATGTACTCTGTATGTTTTCAATTTATCAACCAGGAAGGCCGATATGTTTTTCGTTGCGCGAGAAAATAAATACGTGGACCTCGCCGAAAGAAAATAACCTGCGGTCTGTATGCACGTGCATTCCTCTTTGTTGAATGTCATAATAACGTAAATATTTTTATCTCTGCAGAACAGCTATTAAAGACCAGTTCAGTTATATCTATATAATGATATATTATTGAAAATAAATTACTTTTGTATTTAATCTTCGAGCTTTAGTTTGTTCTCGAGCAAAAACACAGTTTCTTTGATTTAACAACCATCTAGTAAAAAATTTTCGGAGGAGATCGCCTCGTCGCGTCTCGAGAGATCGAGTCTATGACGTCTGAAGTGATGTAATACTACATTGTTTTGAGGAAGGAGTATGAGAGGTGTGTTAATGTACGAACAAATAAATACATCAGTCATTTCCGATACGATGCGATGTGCGAGCTCGCGCTCGTAACGCGCCCGTGTTGACATGTATTCCTGGTGCTCGTTAAAGTCACGCAGCTCTATTTTTACATTTGACCAAGCCACCATCAGCCTCGTTCCGCTACATTTTCCAGTGTCTCTCCGGCGCGCTTCCGGTAGTAACCGTACCGATTAAATCGCAGCTGTTCGCTCGCCAATCCCCGAATTACGTAGTTTTTTTACGCAATGACAGATCTCTCCGCGCGAAAAACTAGCTTTAAAACGATCGGCGCGCTTCGGCACTCTAGTTTTATCCGATTATTGGCACCGCTTGACGCTACTGAGCTTAATTAGCTGAAATCCGGTCGCTGCCCTCTGATTCGTTCGTGATTGTGCGCTGTTGTCCTCGATATTCCGCCTATCTTCATTAAGAGAAAAGATATACGGATTGTTTTCAGACAATTCCAGTCGCAAGCTGAATATTGTTTGAATCAACACGTCATCCGATATACTTAATAAATTTTGCTGCCGAATTTTTCTTACGCAGTAATGAAGTAAACTTCGTGATATTAAAAGTTGATTTTATATTGGGTCACTTTGATTTTACTTTGATTATTAATTACGTTGACATGTAATCACATTTGTTTTACATAATGCTCCCTTTAGACTGTATCTACACTGCGGGAATAATCTATTGGGATCTGATAACTTATTGATCAGAATATATGTTGCATTTCACAATTTCGAGACGCGTTTGTCACATACTCTAAACTTCTCTGATAGCTATAGGGAAAGGGAATCGGAAACGGAGATGAAAAGTCTAAAGCGGTTGTGGTGGTTGGTTTCTCTCAGTGGTTTCGCATTAATAAAAGACCGGACAAACTTGGGTGAGGGAAAGGAGGATGCATGGCGTAAGAGCGGAGAACTGATCCGGGTTTAACGAGCCTGTCCCGAAGAGTCTCGTCGGTTCCTCGAAATCGACGTCGCGAAAGTTTTATCCCTTCGTCGAAAGCCACTCTTCGGACTTCCGCAGAGAAACCCGAGACTCAAGTCCGGAAAGACATCTCCGCACTGCCGCTTCTACCGTTATATATCCGGTTTCTGCGAAGAATTCGATTTGGGCTCCTTCGGAATCACCAGCATCGACAAGGCATCGTTATTGCCAGGCATGACGAATTTGTTACTCTCCTGTGTCAGGATAAATCGGAGATTAGGCAGTCCCGGCAGATGGGAGAAATTCGGTTTGATAGAATGTATAGGTATCTATATGTCGCAGGTATGATGCGATAAGAAGCGAAGAACGGCAGAAAGCAATTTTAAGCTTACGCGGATTACTTCGGCGAATAAAATTTGCGCAACTTTTCTATTTCTCGAGAAGTATATTTCATGTACTTCCTTTTATATTATTATAATATAAATAATTTACATGGTAAATAACACAATAATGATTTTTTATACACACACAAATCAGGATAATGATATATTCTTTTGGAATTTATGAGAGTTCAAAGGAAATTGTTTACCATTTGCAAATTTCTTTGCGTTTAAAAATTTCACGATGGATTGAGATTTCTTAAAGTAAATAAAAATGGTTTTTATTAAAATATCGCCGAGAAGAAATTCTCTCCAAAGAATTAATAATCTAGAATCAACTAGTTTAATTAAAATAAACAATTATTTGTCTTAAAATAAGTATAACATTAAGTTAATTACATTTATTTCTAGTACGAAACGAAAAGTAACACGCATATTATGAATTTGTTATTTAAATAAATAAAGTTTAATCGCATTGATACCTAATTTATATTTATATCTACGAATTATTTAAAATTATTATCAACACACACAGGCCATCAATCTTTCTTGTAAAACGCTATTCACACAGTGAACGCTATTCATCGTTCGATCTATAATTCTTGCACTTTATTCGTTTACTTTTTAGTACTACTTCTTTTTCCACGCCTATAAAGAACCGGCTACCTATAATTCCGTAAACGAGTTCGTTTTACCATTAACTAACTTTACTCTCGAGCGAATTCGGTCTTTTTTTCTCTCCGAGTTTTCAGACAGTTTCTTTTTTTTCAAACAGAATGTTTGCGCATCGATGCAACGAGCTAACTAGATACCTTTCAGATGGTAAAAAGGCTTGGAAAAGTAGGATGTCGCACGGCTACGGAAAACAGAAATAAAAGATATTCTTCGCGTATTGTAAAATATTACTGACAACATTCGCGAGTGTTGTATTTTTCTTTCAGCCCTTCTTGTTGCTGCCTCATTATACGCGAATAACTTCCCCGACGCATGTTGCATTTCGCATCAATTTACACGAAGATGAAACTACAACATATTTTCTTTCCCTTTCTTAGAACCGATTGTAAAAACAAAGTATGTATAAGAAATGCCGAAATCACTTATGGGGAAAATAATTAAAGCAATAATTTATCAGTCCAAATTTATCTATAAGAGCTCTTTTCACTTGTAGCTTTGTTGTGAAATTTCTCCAATTAGTGTAATTAGATGCTGCAGCGACTTCGTTTAATTTTAATAGCGTAAAATATAAATCATCTCTGCGTCAGTTTTTACATTGATATTACTTTATAATCTCTTGTAAATCCGTTAAAATAGCACATCAGCGGGCTCATTCCGATATCGAAGCTTTGCGTGTTCGGCGTATTTTTAATTTCTTGTTTCGCATTATGATTGTGCGATGCGAGTTTGCGCGATGTTACTAATTCTATTATATTTCCAATATGGCCATGGTACCTCATAAGACCACATATTTCAACGTTCAAACTTGGTAAGTTGTAATTGCAGTTCGTGGAAATTACTTGCCGTCATAAATATGACTTGTCAGAATGCAGCGAGTTGCGTCGTATTAGCTATGCAGCTCGGCATTTACCGGGCAAAACTTCGACCGATTATCACTGAGGATGAGAATCACTGTTCTCAGATTTACCACAAATCTTTCACAAAAGTCGCAAAATTGTTCTTCTATAATCTATATCATACGTAGTGCATCTTATTTACGAAAGAATGAATTACATGAGGTATTGAGAAAAAATTAATTATCTTGTATCCATTAATTTTTTTATAAACGTATTGTATGAAAGTAAATATGTTTCAGCTTTCAAAAAATTTATTACCACGCAATAAAAATTTAATTTAATTTACGAAAAGGGTTTTTAATAAAAATGATTCTTTAATACTACTTTTATGTTTTTAAAATAATTTTAGATTATTAATTTATAGCACGCTTATAAAATCACTTTAACACACTTTTAAATTTTGACATAATAGAACAGGCTATTGTGCCTTTGTGGGCGCACTTTGCCAGCTCCGGTCGTCACACTGTTGCAATGTCGTTGTATACATATTATACGATTTATCAATTCCTGACGAGCTATTTATGGCCGTTGTTTGTCATTCGTGACGTGTACGATCATAAAGTGATCTGTCGCATGAAGCATAAACGCTGCAGTCAACTACATACTACAACGAAGGAAGAGAGAGAATTCATATTTGCGGCTGAAGTACCGCTTGCAATCATCGAAGCTCTAATTGGCCTGCGCGGATCAACGTTAACAAACCAGTCGTTCTTAAAAAAGTAAAATGAGGGAAGCATGTTTATCACTTTTATTAGCGTTTGCAAAATAAGATAACTTAAAAGCAAAGCATATTATCCTAATACAATCATTCGCTAATCTACGCAAAATTCTCGCAAAATTCGAGAGAAGATAGAGATTGTAAAACATGTGATATGCTAAAGTTATTCTCGCCGACAGACGAAAGCGCAGAACAAGCCATCATCGAAGATGCACGATAGTTCGAATGAGTCGTAAACGTGTCACGGCGAAACGGGACAGTAGTAAATTTCGGCCTTTGCGCGATCATGAAAGTGAAGGTTATCTAAACGTCTTCGGCGAAAATCATTTCTACTAAACTACATTTACAGTAGGCAATTTTGATGAGAAGTCGTTCAATATAGATGAAGGGCCAGATACAGTTTACAAGAAACTGTTTTAACGAGTAGACTATCTATATAGTAGACTAAAAATAAAAACCAACGCTTTGAAAAAATTTTTTTATTTTGCTTTTTTGTTTATTTATTAATAAATGAAACAGTACAATTTTGCTTTTTCGTTTATTAATAAATGTTATCTGGATTGCATTGTACATGAGTCAGATGAACTAATATATGATGATGAGAGCTTTAATATTAAGTAGATAAAAGTGATCAGTTTGGTCGTAAATTTTCCATGTATAATCCTTTGTCATATTATTGAACTCTAATATGCTATCGATAGTGATTTCGTGGTTAACTTGGATATTAATTTGATAGTAATGAGTAGTGATATCCGTGAATTATTCGACCCGGTTACCTGTATTGCATTAGAAGATCAGTCACGAGGAAATAATAATCCGCTGCAAAATTTTAAAAATCTAATAGACAAAATAAACGTACCTACATACTTATTATTAATTTATTATTAATATCGAAATGTTTTGAACTTGATAATTCCTACATGGAATATTGATTGCGCATCGATTTAACAAAATTCAACATTTCCATATTTATTAACGCACCCTACGTGGGCACAAAGCAGTGTAATTAATTTACGCCAAGTCCGTGCGCGTGTATAGCGTCCATAACGATATAAATGTTTATGACAGATATGCCGCAGGCCTCGAATCGAGGAGGACCTAAACAGCATGCGATTAATTAAATTGTCGCTGCGGGCGGATCATTTTTATGTTGTGTCAAACCGTACCGCAGTACACACACACAAGCAAAAGAAACTCGGTCGGAATAAAGTGCAAAGTATTGTATTTCGACATAACACGTCGTTGCAAAAATCAATCGGAAGTATTTAGCTCCAATTTTTGAATCCGCTTTCAATGTCGGGATGTGCGCGACTGACTACTTTTCGACGGGAAGGTCCTTGAATAACCCGGTAGAGGCGCAGCGGGGATTTAATCCATCTATCAAAAGCTTTAACGAGCAATCGAGAGGGGGACTTTGTCGTCCCCGGTCGTAATTAACTCACGGATTGGTAGCTTTCCATCCGAGAAGCGCCGCGCCGCGCCGCGCCGTCGTTTTCCTCGCAATAATTGTGCCGCTGGTTAATTCGTCTCCGAGGGCGGAGAATCATCCTCCCGAGACAAGATTGACGTTCGCGCTCACTTGGAAACTTCAATTAATACGATTTTGCACGAGTAGTCGCGCAATATGGATACAGACATACAGATATCAGTGGGTATTGCTGATGGCATCGTACGCAATACGAAACAACTCCAAGTGATTGCTCTACGTACGTGTACACAAAAATTTACGGCACGTAACGCTCGAAGGGAGATTGCGCGATTGCAGCTGCATGAATAAGTTTGTGGAATGCTTCGGGATTAGTAAATAAATCGTATTTCTGATAAAATATTAGAATAGCAATAGCTACGTGCTATACGTGATATACATCGGTACCGGAACATATCAGCGTGCTTTTGCGTTGCTTTTTGCACTCGTGTTCGTGTTTTACTGCTCGTTCAGTAAGGCACACATGTATGTACGTACATAACAAGGACGTAGAGAATAGTATACTTTTAGCATGCATTTAAGGTGGCCTTTTAACTGACCGCAAATAGACGACGCGACCGCGACGGTCCAGTGGGAAACGAATTTGCTTCGACGCCGCTGCCTGTATTTCTCGTTCAATTTCAAGAGAAGGCACGTGGGAACTTGTACACTCTATAGAAAGTGTGTGTCGAGCCTTGAGCGAAAAAGCCTCTCTACCTGCGAAGATCCTTCTTTTCGAGAAGAATCGAGATATCCGTAGAAAATGGAATCATGCTATACACGCTTCCTCTATCTCTTTAAGTGTCTTTAATATATTTATGATATCTATAAGTGAAACGCGAGAATGGAGAGTAATTTTTTTAGATATACCTACATATCTCCGTAGCGATTAGACTTAAATTAAATTTTCACAAATGGAAGATTAATCGCGTAGTAATAAAGAAATAAAATTTATGCTTTTTTTTACAAAAGTTCTTAAAACTCATTTATTTTTTATGACAGATAGTTATTTTACTAAATTTATATTAACAGAAATTTTTATCAAATCTTTGTTTCCAGTTTTATACTCCGCGTATATATAAAATCTTGTACTGTGTGAAACGACCTCCAACGATGATTCCATCACCTGTTATCTCCGCGATATCGTACATAAGGCTTGCAAAAAGTAGTTTTACATGAAATTAATGTCTTCTTGATTATGCACATCCTTTTTACCGGCATGTGACGTAGACAATCAGCCACGCGAAGAGATAGCATAGCGAGTTGATTTATGGAGACTGCCGTGTTCGATTAACGCGCTTAGCCGGAGCGTCATTTTTAATGTCGTCGCCGGTGTTATCGTTCATGGGAGGTATATTATATTATGTTTAAGCACGAGAAATGATGACGGCCGTTTAGACAGCGATCGATTTTCGATGCACTACCTTCTTTGAGTCCCGATACCCACGCCTACCTATCTTTTAATGCCTCGGTCCTTCTCGACAAAGCCGAGCTTAATCCGACTATTAGATACTTAGGGAAACTGTCGGCTTCCCTCGAGCGGAAGTCAACCAGGCGATCGATAGATTTAGCTCTTTGCCATTCCTTCTTTCACAAGCTTTTCTCCTATCTCCCTTTTTCTTTCGCCGGAGTTTCGTAATTGGCACATGTTTTAAGGTGGATTAACCGCTTTCTATAGTGGTTTGTTTTAAAAACAAAAGCACTTTTCGCAATACGAATGGGACTCTTTTCTAATCTCCTCCAGATGCTTTCCGCTCGTAAGCAGACCCCCATCTCAAATCCGATGTCGACGACTAATTGGAAAGTTCGATACGGCAACCGTATGTTCCGTATCGTCAACAGTTTCGTAATGTCAACTTTTTAGGAGGAACAAAAGATGTATCGTAAGAATTCAAGAAAAGAAAGGATATAGGAAACAAATTGAAACTTTAGGACATTATTTTATTATACGTATATATCTTGCGTTTTATATTGGCTTTTATATAGTTAAAACTATAATTTCGTCAATAACGGAATTATCTGATTTTTGCGTACGCATACGTAAATATTTAATTACAATCATGTTTGAAATTCAAAATTGAAAATTAATGCGATCTCTTACTTTCTCTATTGTCGCTCTTGATATTGTATTTCCCACAATAACCGGTTGAAAAAAATAATCGGTGAGATTAGTAGGCAGTGCTATTACGTGCAGAGAAACACATCAATAACTGAAGCGTCTAGACTAGCGAGTAAAAATATCCGCATCGAAAGAGTGCCTTACATTCACGAACGGCATGAAAATTGCGAGTGCATCCGCGGGGAACGTATCCCGCGAATTCCTGTCATGTTATGCAACCGCTACAGTTCTATCCCCTTCCTATGAACCTACCGGGGCGAGCTCAATGGAATCCCAACGATTTCGCCGGACGTCGTTGTACGATATAACGACGAGCGGTTCACTCGTTTATCGGGCAAATGCTAGAAAAATGCCATATCGAGAGAGAGAGAAAAAGAGAGAGAGAGAAGCGTATAGTTTTTCAAGCGTCCCGCGCAATCGCGATCATCGATTTCCGATGACATTAGCTCGGCGACGTGATTTTTTAATTAAATCAATCGCGTCATCGCGTTTGAAATACGCGTTGTGCGCTTGAAGAAAAAAAATAATGAAAAAAGAGAAGGAAGAAGAAAGAGGTGGATCTCACCCGCTGATGGCTCGTTGGCGGACCAAAAATAAAACAGAAATTTGTAAGCAGAAATAAAATTCGCTCGCGGCTGTCCGAGCTGCAGCGTTGTGTCACTTCCAGAAGAAAAAGAAGCGAACATGGAAAAGTTGTATTGTGCCTAGGAAAAGGCGTGATACAATTTTTTATGAAAGTTATAACGCGTAGCGATCTGTAACGTATTGGATAACATGTACCTACTACATACCTAAGCGTAGATTAACATCGATTTTTAATACTTGCGTTTTTGCGAATCAAACGAACAAAAAAATAGAGAATAATAATATATATGTCATGATATATAGTAGCAAAATATTTTATGCTCTCGCATAATTTATGAAAAAATTATAAATTCCTAAAATGTTTAGAATATTAGACGATAATTTTATCACTTTTATTTAATATTGAAGAGAAAAGGAGAAAAGCCTACTACGAAGAAAAGATGACGAGCGGAAAATAATTTTTGTTCGAAGGCCGATGTCGTTGAAACTTGTTAAGGCTTGCGTTAAATCATGCTCTCAATGATCTAACCGATAATAATAATTATATGTCTTATAGGTCGTGCACAACTGGAGTTGTCGAGTTTGCCATATGGTTTGGTTTGAGGTAATGCGCAATAACTGCTATCGCGATTCGCGTAATTGGATTAATGTAACTTACAGCATATTTGTTTGCCCAGTTTAATAAAGTCTTGAAAACTCATAAATAGCGCAATCGAATTTACGTTACCGAAGGCATTACACGTCTTTATTTGAGTTTTATCGTTAGTAATGTTTTAGATAGAGATTATATATTTTTGCATGCTTTGAGATCGTAAAGAAATTCGATTTTCAAAAAAAATCTCATCGTCCCGCACTTTCTTGCAAAAATATTTTATGAATATATTACCTATATTTATCATTTATCTTCAAAGTATAATTTTTTACAAAATATACCTTTCTTATAAAGCTTTATTATAAATTTCTGATTGTAAGTTCTAGAATGTGAACAGTTGCATTTTTACGATGGTTGATTGCATGATCGGCCATCAATATTAAATATGTATAAAATCTCGTATAAAATTAAACGCATAAAATATTGTAATAATAGGATAATGTTGTTAGTTATAGTTAAGTTAACTGAAGTGAGACCGCGTTCGCTAAAACTTGGGAAATTTATAACAACTTCATAACTATATGCCATGAAAACAAATATTGAAGCTCCAATAATTTCACCGCATTAGTGAAAAGTTGTCTGTCCGCGCGCCGCGTGTACCACTGCAGCGAAGCTTCTTTTCATAAAATAAAATTCAATTCGTGTTTAAGTCGCCCGGTTATATTTATTCGGGCGCGTGGCAGCGACACGCGGGGTGTTATATTTTTAACGTACTGGACACACTTTCGATGGGCGCGTTAAAGCCGCTCGCTTATATGCGTTATATGCGCATTCTATTTTTAATTGCAACGTCGCGGACCGATTACGACACACCTCGTGATTTATACGCGCGTTCGCGCCGCACGAACACGCATACGCACACGCCTATCCCCCGAAGGCTGGCTTCAAACCAGATTGCGCAACGTTCCGCCGCAAGCACGAGGCAATTCGAATTCTTTTCCCAATTACCGAAGCTTTAGATCCCGCGGGCGATTAAGTGCCTCGATGCTCTTATCGCGTGACTCCGTTGCACTCTTGCATGAGGCGAGGACGAAGAGGACGGACGGCCGGCAATCTCGATGGAATAAGAATAGAAACCTATACAAGCACGAGATATATGCTTTTCTGTATAGAACTTTCGATCTTTAATCGTAGCCATCGCAGGGCACAGATTGCGACGGAATGACCTGGTTGCTTAAGCGAGTCTGCGCAAATTTTAGTCCGGGGCTATTATTATCCCCTTATCGGTTTTTAACAAACTTCGCGGTACGCGCGCGCGTGATAATTACCCCGATTGAATCGCCAATCCAGTAACGCGATGCGAAATACTAATGCCCTTCGAACCTATAATTTTATTTGTTAGAGATTGCAACCAACTTTAAACGTGAAATTATAAATTAAACAATTAAAAGGGAAGAATTAAGCGAGTTATATATCTCATCTGAAAATTTCGACCATGATCAAATATCGTTCACGAGAGGTGTCTCAACGTATTCATATGATCAATGATGTTGCAATACTCGTTTGAAATGTATAAAAGGTCTGTCGCATAGAAAGATATATGTCTTTTGTGGACATATTTGTGGACATATATGTGAACTATATCGTGCGCAAGGAAAATCAAAACCGGTTTACAATTTTCCTCTCGGAATCATCGTCGCGAAATATGGAAGTTCATTCCCACGTGCAGATCGCATTATCACACATGTTGTGTGTAAGATAATATGTTGCCGGAAAGTATCGACGAAAGTTTCCAAATAGAAGACAAGAGTGTACCGTGGAAGGAGAGGGTTTTTTTATAGAATTTTTTTATAAAAATTCGCGAAAAGATGGATTAATCGATTTAAAGAATTCCATAATATATATGTATATGTATAACCATTCGCACATATATAATCATCCTCTAAATCGATGAAAGATCCATCTTCTCGCGATTTGCTGAAGAACCTATTTTTTAAATTTATAAATTATATAAATTAATGTAATTTATAAATTAATATTTCCATTATGATTAAATATATTATATCAATTGAATGTATCATAAAATAACAATGTCGAGAGTTTAACGTATTAACACTATTAACACACACGATTCAATTCATCTTATATTCCTTTCCCTATAATTTTTAACTCTCAATCTCTTAGCGAGGCATAGGTATACGAGGATGAGACTTGGGGTCGAATCCTTCTTCTTCTTCTTATTCGTTTGCTTTGGCTCCTGCCTCCAGACGGAGGTCAATACGGCTCATAAATATCACAAAAGTTGTAACCCAACAATGGCGAAGCATGATAAAAAAAAACCATCAAATGGCGTTTCTAACAACGTGTCGCGGAAGGGCAATAAAGTTGCAAACTCAGTCCTGATGTGTCTGTGTGTGTGTGTGTACGTGTATCTATAATTGAACTGTGTAATTAGCGGCAACTTCAAAGTGTACGTGTATCTGTGTGTAATTGTCCGCGGTGTTTGAGCTCGGGTAGCCGTGGGTGTGCTATGCCCAAAGAACTGTGCGGATTACTTCCCCCTGCGGCCTCTGGGGGGGGGGGGGGGGGGGGGTCAAATCCGACTACACAAATCGGCTACTCTTACACGAAACCACGCGTCATCGATTTGTATTAAACTGAAATTTTTAATGAAAACGATTTACTATTATAAACTATTATTTTATTGCTTACAAAATATACAAAATATGACATTACTTTATGATGTTTATAACAATAATGAGAGTATAATTACGTAAATTCATGTATCATTAGAATAAATTGTTAACGAGAGAAATGCTGTTAGTTTACAATATAAAATACAAGAATCGAATATCATTTCTACATGAATTTATATAATCCAGCGATATTAATATCAGTTGTCAATTATCTTGTTCTAAAATATTTGCAATAATTGTGAGAGTCCAGTGTTGAATGATAAACCATAATTATCACGTATGTACACTCCGCGCTCTCTTTGCGTTTTTTTGTTATTAGCTTTTTTTCGAATTTGAATTGCGACAATTTGATTTCTCCGGACATTTCGATGGAAAGCCGCGACGAGAATCATTTCAGACAGGCGCGGCCTACGCACAGAGCATTGTAGAAATCTGCGTATTGAAAGTGTGAAAATTGAATTCTTGCGAGCGCAAGAGCGAATTGTGCCGCTCTGGCAGACTGCCACTTTATTTTCTCGCCCGAATGAGAACCGTGTTCATTCGTTTCGCGTCGCCGTATGCAAACGCGGCGGAGCGTGGAACGCTCCTAAAAGGCGCGACGAGCCCTTCCACGAGAAAGTCGTAAGGTCGACCCATGAATTTTTACTGTGCGATGGTACTATTAATTTACGGAAAGTGCTCGCGCGCCTTGTAGTGATTCGCGAGAAATTTGGTTTTTTATGCATGCATGTTATTGATGCACACGATCAACTTTTACAATTTAATTTAATTTTTTTGACTTAATTATTTTCGCGCGCACATCGCCACGCGTCACGTTATGTAGACGCATTCAGGTCTTAAAATCGTGTACATATATCATGATTTATTCATTTATATAATATATATATTATATGTACATGTATTTATGGTATTGTACTGTCAGATCGTAACATTCCTCGTGCTAGTCACGTTGAGTAATAGCAGGAATATACCTACGAGTATATACGTTTTGAGAGAAACTAATCTTGTACTTGCTGTCAAATTTTTTTGATGTAATAATGATTTTCCCATGTAAAAGATTAATCGATGTAATTTTCCTCTGGAAAGGTGCGTCACTATCGACATAGACTAACAAAAGCCCACCTAACGCAAATATCGACGGAGTATGGTTGATCAACGTCGAGCAATCGTTGCCGAAGCAAGCGTCGCGCAATCCGATGTTTGTTTTACGCTTGTTTTTAACCGATAAACCTGTCCGCTTCGCGTATAGTCCATTCATTCCGTAAACATCAAAATATCGCGCCCATCGAACTTGACGTCTGACGCACGCGCTGCGTCAGATAGAATTCGAACCGCGCCAGCCGAAACTCCAGCTTTGGCTTTTATTCTCTTTTTTGTTTTCCGCATCGAGTGGTCTCCCAGGTGGATCGTTGTTTATCAATCAGCTACATTGTGATCCACTTTCTGTGTTATTTCGTCCCTTGTCGAGCGACATTCGGAACGCATAAGAATTCTGCGGAGTTGGTGTCAATCGATCGATTCTTATATACATATAGGGGAAAGTCCGGCAGTACCGACCCTCTAAGAAGTTTTCATTTTTTTGATCAGAACCTATACGATATTTATAAAGTATCTTTTGAGAAATGATTATTGTCTTCCAACCTATCAATAAATTGAATTAAACACCCTTATATTTAGAGAATAAGAGTTTTATTGAGAAAATGACAAGTGTGTAAGAAAAATCCGCAACACAAAAAGTGGCTGGCTGTATCGGACATAGTAAATTAAGCATGTTATACAGTGCAATAATCACAAATATATTGTTCTGAATATTCTGATATGTCAGCACAGGCTTTATGCACCCGATAATTACCGATAATAACTGCTAGAATACATTTCTTTGGAGTTACGTAGTGATACCCGAGAATATTTTACCACAATGCAGCACACGTAATCAGTCAAACAAACATTCCGCAATATTACGAGCAAACCTGTATCGATATGAATTTGCCGCTCACGTTGTGTACTAGTATACGAATACTCTGCATCAGCTGCGATGGAGAGAGTGGTATCATCTATTATAGAAACGCTACAACATCTAGTAACCGATACTGCTCGCTGTCCGGTACTACCTGACTTTTCCCTACATATAATCATGCGCGATATTTACGAATTTTTTTTCATGTAATAAAATTTAACGACGCGTACTATATACCTACGAAAGAAAACTCCTGTAATCGCGATTTCTTCGCATCCAAGAAACCTGCTGACGAAATAAAATATAGAAAACTTAACGTTATTTTCGTATAAATTACTGATTCGAATATTTACCTATATTGATGAATAGTTTTAAAATTATTAAAACAATTTGAGAATATTTGCAAAGAGGAAATTGTAGATTTGCCAAGCAGTCGCCTAGCAACAAAATGTTATACGACTGATCGACAAATAGATAAAAACGGATTTGATCGCGACGCAAACGCCGGTCACCTTTTTCCAAATTCAACCCCTCTTCAAATTCACCTCGTTAATTGTACGTGTACGCGACGTGCAGTCGTTTTCACGGTGCTCGTTTCCGAGGTAATTCGGTTTAGCTACGTGCAAATGAAAATAAAGGAGAGACCTGTGCACGGCGTAGCAGCGAGACAGGTAGCAGTTGGCAAACGAAAAAACGAGGCGACGCGACGGGGAGCAAGCGGAAAAGCGAATAAAGCGCGCGAGAAACGATCGTACTGTTTCACGAATGTAGCACTATTCTATGCACACTTTTCTGCGAAGTGAGTTCCAAGGGGTTACAGAAGCTTACGGGATACGAATTTCGATGGTATCAAGGGATTTTGAAGCGCTAAAAAGGGAATGGTTGGAAAAAAGTGAGATTTTCGACATCGAAATGGTTGTATCAATGCAAAATGTAGAATGGAATATACAATACTAGTACAACATATATTTATAAATAATACATGAAATTTATATTAAATGTGAACGTAGTCAAATTTACGTTATTTTTACAATGATTACGTATGGATTCTCTTATAATTAATGTAATTACATTTTTATGTATGACATACTTTTGGATATATGAGATATTTTAAATGACAAATTACTTCGTGATGAAAGTCGATTTTCTTCAATATCACTTTTCTATGAGTATCCTAGATTATCTTAAAACTCTTATAGGGACATACACTTTTTATTCATTTTATCTTTATAGCTCGCTGCGACGTGAGTTTAAGAGAGTAAAGTATCTAAATTTCTTGGAGTGGAATCTCACTCGTTTGGAGTGAGATTGCACTCTTTGCGATAATGAAAATAGCGCCAGTGTAAATGGAGTGAAATTTCACTTTTCGAAAGAGTGGTTTTACTCACTGAACTCACTCTTTAGTTGGAGTGATTCTTCAACTCTGAAAAGAGTGACATGTTCCAAATAAGGATTTCAATATTCTTTTAGAGAGAGAAAATATTTATTTTACTAAATAATTCGACGCTCCCGAGCTACTTTATAGTATTTTTATTATGAGCGCGTGAAAGGTATGTGTGATACCTGAAGTAGGATCACTTCAAAGTATCAAAAGAAAGACACAGTACACAGTATATTATTTACTGTGGTTACTGGTTTGGAATTAAAATTTCGCTGCAGGCTTGCGTCTTATATTTAATGCGATAATGATTTTTGTTTACGAGAAACTCTGGCACGAGGTAGCCGCGTCGCGGCAGCGCTCGGTAGGTACTAGCATTCACGATCGCGGGGCGCTCTTTCACTTTAAGTTGGGTTGCAGTTTGGAGCGCTACGACTTTACTTTAAAATTTAGAGTGAAACTCTTCACTTTTTATCTTAAAGTGAATGAATTCACTCTATTGGGGTGAATATTGACTCCAATTGAGTGGACTGGTCAGTAACTCCATGATTAGAGTGAAAATTTCACTTTAAGAAATTTAGAGAATAAGGTGCCATTTATATGAATTATTGTTCATCGGAAAATAAAATCGTATCGCGAATGTTTTTCCATTATCGATAATACGTTACGCGCTCTACAAATTTACACGATTATCTCCGTGCTGATTAAGAACTAGAAATGTATATTACAGATAGCCAATCAAACACGTGTCACATAATCTATTCTATTATTATCGGCGAATAAAAATACGTTTAGTTTAAATTTTAAATATCAGCGCAACTCCGAAGAAACCGTATCTTGAATGAATCGAGACAGCGTTATTATATTTTTTTCGGAATCGAATTTGCATGCCAATTTAAAGCTGCGTGCGACGGGTGAGACGGCGCGGGTGCGGCGGGGCGAACGAATCGTACTGAATCGTGGATTTTGTTTCTGCAAGCATGCATATCGCGATCGCGCATTCCTCGTGCGCGTTGCCGGGGCTGCGTGATGCATTCACCAAAATACGCACGCAAGTCTCAGGCCCGTCCATTCGATTCCTCGCGCACGCACATGCGAGGCTCGCGCGCACATTCGTTCATTCATCGGCTCGATAATACGTTCGTGGTAACGCACGCGTCAGAGTGCGTTCTCTCGCGTGTAACGCACGCATGGCGAAATCCGATCGCGATCGACGTCCATCGACACGCGTCGATAGCGCACGCACCGCGGCTACCGCGAGTGGAAGTGCGCTCAAGCGCGACAGGTTGTCTCGCGCGAACGGAAGCTACACGGCGATAAGTTGATTTATGAACGATCGAGTGCGGCCGCGCCGGCTTGTTTTTTATCACGCGACCACGTTCCTCGTGGACGTATACTTATTTACTTATCGTATCGTTTTTACACAAACCTGACGTCTTTATTTCAACGTGAGAGCTCAGCCCGCGGATTGGATATCCATATAAGAATGAAGTGGAGTGACATTGAGATGATTTATCGTTTACGTTTCAAGCATCATTTTTCTCGGAGGGAAGACGTCGCGAGCGACGTCGTTGAATTTTGTCGACGGTTCAGATTCTGCAGCATTTGATTCTGTGTTGAACTATCGAGAGGACGTTCCAATCGAACAGGTAGCCTCCGTCATTGATATAAATAGATCGCCAGTAAGCCGATTCGTTTTTATTTTTGTTTTTGTTTGAGCGATTTTTATTTCGGTCGATTCGCGAGTGCCCGTTGAGCTCTCCCGAGTGCGCTTTCTGCGGGGGATATTGTTTTGTCAGTAATTGTGCTGATCGATGTGCCGTGCAATATTGATGATCCAGGGTTGTTCTTTGTTTAAGAGTTAATTTACGGAGCAGAACTAGATCGTTCGAGGCGTGCGGCCGCGAGGAAATATGGCGATCGAACAGGTTGGCGCAATTAAAATAGAACGGGGACAACCATCACGAACGAGGTTTGTCGAAGCCTATTGCCCGAGATGAGATTGGGAATCGCGCGCAGTTATATTTCTGGCACAACTCAGCTAGTTAAGCTAATATTTAAGATTCGAAGATTACGACGCAGCTGTCAAATGATGAGAAATAATAGTCGATAATGCGATCTCAAATATTTTGCTCGGATCAGCTATGCATTGCTATACTTGGAGTTCAGAGAAGCGTTAATAAAATGATAAGTCTCACTATAATTAGCCGAATGGAACAGATAATGAAATAATTAAGTAGTTTATTCTTTTTGAGGGATTTGGCACGTCCCAAAGATTTGTACCTGCGAATCTCCGCTGCCTTAAAGTAGCTAAGTCCCCCAAAATATTCTCAATATTCTCAACCGTCGCAGCCTTGGCATAGTGCTTCTCACTAAAGGCGAACGATACCGAATATTCGTGCAGCCTGCATACTTCGAAACTCGAAGAGTTCCAATATTCGCTCAGTGCTGACCGAATCGAATCGCAACTGCGATCTAAAGGACATTTTGCTTAAGCGATAAAATTCATTTTGTGCGCACATCGATACATGTTGCGGTGCACAAAAGCTACTAGCTGGCCGCGAAGTTAATCGCTTCAATTTCCTACCTCACGGCAGAATTACTTGAACTATTGAATATGACCCGAGTAAGTCGCGTGGATCGTTTTGGGAAGCGCGAACGTCGAACGTCTTCCGTCTCGCATAAAATCAAAGACTGCGACCGTCAGTGAGGATCTACGAAATACGAATTCTCGAAAACGAAGACCCTCTCGAACGCCAGCCACTGTCGTCGGATATTTCTGCTGACAGATGGCAAAGTTCACTTATTGTTCCGCGACAATGAAATGGAAACGTTGTTCATGGAAAGTGGAAGATAAAGTTGCCGAATTGAAATGGCTTGCAATCGCGATCGCAATGCGATTCAAGTACATGCGCATATAACGTACGCACATTCCGTTGTATCTATAAGAGAATTCTATATTATATCCTATATTAACGTGTAAACAGAGTCACTGTGTGAATAACAAATTCTTTCGCTTAATCAAGGGATTTTGTGAATGTTAAATATACCTACTCTGTTCATTACTCACGTTTATTATTTATTGTATTTAATCGTGAAATATGTGTAATGTGTACGATCGCTTGCATTTTATTAAATTTCGCCTACACATCTCGGGCCAATTCACATCTGTTTGAATGTTTTAATTTTTAATGCATTTTTAATTAATCATTAACGCGTATGTAATGAAATATCAGGGATCGAACGTTTTTATTTGTTAATATTGTTCATAATGACATGATACTTGTTGACTTAAGGTGAGATCGACAAGAGAGATAGACGTATCGATATTTTTCAATTTTCAATATCGATTGCTGCGCGTTATTATGTTATAGTGTGGCGTTTTAAATGCTAATACGCGGCTAGGGCGCTTGTAAATACGGAGCGCCTCGATAATCGATTGTACGTTTATTGGTTGTGCCGATAATCCAGATTGCCCTTAATCTGTGCATTCGGATGTTCGGAAATACGCTCGCGAGAGGATCCCCGATTGTAAGCAATATTTTACTGTAATCGTGGTTATATCGTCTATTTTCAACCTAAAAACACGGAGGCGTCCGCGGCTCAAAAATATAGAAAGGTCACGGAACCTTGCTATCTCTTCGATTAATTGCGTCCGCAAAGAACAGGAAATTGAATTTTCGTTTAATCGTCGGTAAAGGTTAGTAAAAAAAGGGCGCCTATATCGTCGCGTATCGCATAGCGAATTAATTCAAGCCGTGCAACGTTGGAAATATGTATGAGATTAAATCTATCGTTCTGATTCCCTCTTCTTTCACATCACGTTGATACACGTGGAGTATTTAAACTTCAATATTTGATTGGACGCTTTGTAATACAGAGAAGGAAAACTCGTAAGTAAAATTATTTAAAGAGACGAATTCAAATTTATGTTCCATCGTCGACTACCATCTTGTCGTTTAAAGATAAATGCCGACGGAATATAAAGAATTCAAGGAATAAATAGTTTGGATTATGCGACGTTATTGTTATTGATATCGAAGTGCAAAGTTTATTGGATTGCTTGCAAAGTGATTTAAAGAACAATGCTTCTTCAAATTTGTTTGTGCCAAAATTTGAGTCGCGATCTCCAAACATCTCTGATCCCAACGCATCAGGACTTAACGACGCTAAAATTTATTGGCGTGAAGTATTTATTGTGTTTTTTCGCATACTTTCGCTCGTAGAAACAACTCGTTTATCTACTCGCTTGCTGTTCGAGTAAGCGACATTCGCGCATAACATTTTGCGCTGCGTTTGCTCATGCATCTACGAATGTGAACGCATGCGAACGCACCCGTGCACGATGATATATCGTACGAATTAAAGAGTAAATCACGAGAACGATGATACCATTTATTGTGGCGAGCTGTGAATGTGGCGTCCGCGATAACTTTCCTCAAACCTTTGCACATCACATGTACATTTAATTTGTATTTAATACTCGCGGTTATTGTATTTGCGCAGTTGCACTAAACAATTGGCGCCTGTTCAAAATATTGCCATTCGCAATGTTAATTCGCTATTATGCATCGCCGGTAAAGAGCTTATCAAAAATTGCGGAAGTCAAAGGCGATAATCTCATAACGATAGTTGATATCTTGTAGTTGTAGATTTTACATTGATTTCGTATTTCAATTTTGCGATTTGGAAACCGCAAGTCGGAAGTTTGTCGAAAATTGACAGTTACATGTATACAAATTTATTTATATACCTACATGTGTTACATCTAACATGGGTAAATAAATTCTCTCTCTCTCTCTCTTTCTCTTTTCCCGGTATTTCTCACACGCGTACGACCGTCCATATCGAAAATTCGTCGTTACAGGTTCGTGATGGGCACCCGACATTCGTAAACAATCGTCGCGCCAAAATTCACCGATGACCCGACGCATCCTATCCCGCTCGCGCGCCTATACTAATCGGCTACGCAAATACACAAGAGCCACGCTCTCTCGTACGCTCGAAAGCCGACGTAATCCGCGGGCTGGTATTTTAATTGACAGACTAACGAACCTACGGACTGCCGCGCGGCGCGCGCATCGGGGCTACTCAAATCCTATAAATCCTGTCTCCCTATCTCGAGTCTTGAGCACTTTCTTCCCGAATAAACGCGCGTGAATCAGCGCTCCGGCACGCGGCGGTGATGTCAATCTTTGCTCAGCTGACTGACGAGATTGGCCTCACCTTCCTCGCTGGCGCATACGGGACGATCTTTCCTCGGCCTCGCATTCTTTCGCGCCGCGCCGGTGTAAACGCTCGACTGACGACTTTGCGCTTGCCAAGATATCGGTTGAGGAGGCGCGGCGACGGTAAACGCCGCGGTGCATCTTCTCTCATACACAGCCGCACGTACCTACGCCATGCCGATGCGATGTTATCACGTCGCTCCGAATCTGTCCGTTGCGAAATCCCGAAGATTTATGAGTATCAACTACCGGCGCGGCGTTAGCAGCGGTCTACTTTACTCGCAATGTTGATATTTTGCTAAAATATCACCAAGCTTGTACCGTTTTGAAGCGTGCGATATACATTCTTCAGCAGCAGCGTTTCTCAACTTTTTTTGGAGGATATTTACGTGTATATCGTTTAAAAAGCATGCGAGGAAATTATTTTACTCAGGAAACAAATAAATATAAATATTAAATGTGATATATTCAGCAGTACCTAATAAAAGCTTAACGTTCATTGTTGTGCTAAATATTAGTTTATTGCGTATTAAGGACGTTCACCGGTTATAATCGTAGCCAAAATTTTATACTCTAATCGACGTGAAAACATCCGACTATTTACGGTTACAGAAAACTTTTGGACAGTTCTGTCCCTCACACATAGAACAAAAGACTATTCTGTCATTTTTCTCCTCCAGTCGCTTCTTTACGTCGAATAATCGTGAAAATCGAGGTCTATTTATTATTGTATTTCTAAATCTAAATGGTCAATAATTTCGGGGTTTTTTACTAGTATTCCTAAAGTGTCCTTCTACTATATATCCGTTTTGCATTACTTTCTATAGATTCGTTAATTCTAATGATTAAAATTCAAAATACGAGATTTCCGTTTGCTTTGTGTATCTAATACATGGAAAAAATGCAATTTTTGATTGCGAATATCTCGACTTTGGTACCGGCCACGGTCCTTACAATTGAGGAGGTATACATATAGATAACACTATTAATAGCATATGGTCCAAATTTCAAGAAAATACATAGAAAATCGATTAGCCGGTGAACGTCCTTAAGTATATATTTAATGCGAAATCCGCGATAAAGAATCAGTATATACTATATATATATATATTATATTGCTAAAAAGATATATCTTCTGCTTGTAAGTTGCTCGTTTTATAGTTGAACTAAACTTTCGTTTATTTCATTTTTCAGTGCATTATTATTCGCGCAAGCTGAGTTACATTTATGTGATATTTCCTTCCGTGCCGCCAGCATCCATTTCCGCCGAACAGCGACGCCAGCCGAGCAAGAATTCGCGTTACAATGTCGTGCGCGATTGTGTCTTCGTTTATCGAATAAATAAATTCGCCGGCAGCCGGGTATTTTTCTCGAGTCTCGACGGAACGCGCAATGCTCGTATACGATAGTACTGTATATGTATTATACGTATAGCCTCGTGCATCCAATGTGTATCGCTTTGCCACTCCGTGACCGGCGAATTCCACGGCGGCTGAATCATCGAAATAAAATATCATCGATCGCCAGTTGAACGTCGATCTCCATGACTCCATTAGCAAAGAAGAGTCGTACTTTTATTTGAAAATCGTGACGCATCGACGATAAATTACACGCGCATGTAGCCGTTACGTGCATTTACAGGAACGCGATAACACCGTGAACTCTTCGTCTAAATCAGACTTTCGGTACGATCTCGATTGGCAACAATCTCTTAATTAATTTCAATTTTCTAATGCTATTTATATATTATCTGCGTTACATACAACAGCACCATTTTGCAACTTGTAAATAGATAGTTTGAAGTTAAGGATTTTAATTTTCCTTCTTTTTTCCGCCACCGCGCACCGTTCGCGTTTCAAAGTCGACCGAGTTGTTCTGTTCGCTCTCGTGCCCCGTATTTTTCTCTCCGAAGCGACGCGACGCGGCAACAAAGTATCGAAGTAATAAAGTTACGGCCACGTCGAGATTTAATATCCCACGTTCGTCGCAGCGGCGTTTTCAGTCGCGAGCAATTGGCAGCCGATATTACACACGAGCGTAACGGCCGTTATCGCAGAATCGCTTGCGTAACGACGCTAAATCATTGCACGGCGATCGAATGCACGCACGGCAGACGCGAAAAAACGCGGGCGGGCGCGAAGAATAAAGCACCTCGGCGCGGCGGTCGGCCTCGGCCGCGGAGAATGACTCGGGGATTGGAAGGCGAGGGACGCTGCATTAATTCTAGCCGGCTCCGCCACGTAGACTACGATCTACGATAAATCTCGATCTCGTTCTGCTCCGAGACGGAAATGCAACCCACGTGTACCTACGTCGCGTCGCTCGATTCGAACTCGCTCTGACTGCACTCGCGGCGATTTAACACGCGATATATTGTCCCTACGTGTTATTCTGTTACGCCAGTTACGCCGATATCCATAAGGTATACAGCGTATGATAAATACGATGTATCTATCTACGTGAAGCCAGTGCCAATTGATATTGGAACACATCAAGACAGAGCAGTACTTTATCTCGTTTGTAAAATTAGCCATTTTGAAGAGATAATTTTTAATATTTGTTCGTTACTCTATCTCGATGTTTCAATGTTGGAGCGGTGACGAGTATAAAATACATTTTTTGCTTGCTTCACGGTTCTTTGTATATAAATGCGTTTTGCAAAACGTAGATTTAACCCGCGATAAAAATCGGTAGCGTTTATAATTTTTCCAGCTTTGACAACCGTAGCCGGAATAATTAATTTAAATCTAAATAACCAACAGTTACGCACGCTCGCGTATACGCACGCGCGGTGTCTCTTTAAACGCAAAATGAAGTGTCTTGGACAAAAACTCTGCAAACGGAACACGATTCTTTTGTACGAATAGGATACGCTTGGCAAGTCACGAACTGTTTCGCGTGATACATTTTTCGTAAGAGCCTATTACGTATAAATGCGACGCGACGCGACGTCGGCGTCGCGGCCGTGCCTGCGTAATTCCGTACGGGTCATACTCTCTGGTCGCACACGCCGCTTTTTAATTATGCCAACTTTAAAACGCCACTGTTATGCGTCCCGAAAAACAACGGCTGTTTTAACAAGAATATAATTGTGCTTTTGCCTACTTTTCTCCGGTGAAATGACTGCTCCCGAACGGATATAAATTTTACAGACTTATGCAAGAGAGAAATGTAATTCTAGTATTTATTACGACGATTTCCGTCTTCTTTCTTTTTACTTTGGAGAGAATCCTTACGTAACGCCTTTAAGTGGCTAATCTGCTGAAAACTCTTCGATCCTTTTATGAACAGCGCTTGCACACTGCTACCGATAATAAATTCATCGCACTGCTACAGAATTTCGACAAGCAGTATAATATCGGAATGTTCGTTTTTTCTTGGCGAAAGTTTATCTTCTGCCGTAATTCAGTATATAGTTCCCTATCGATGCGACCGCGACGCCGCGAGTCATAATAATTCGCGTTTTCGTTTAATCGACAGTTCGCGGTCGAGCATTCATTTAATTAAATCGCCGTCGCAGTGGTTGCGCGCACTTGCCTCTACGGAAACTTAGGCAATTGGGGCGAAAAGTGCAAGGACAGATCGGAATACGATTAATAATTTATTCCAGGCACGTCGTTCGGCGAGTCGGCAACGCGGGGCAATCGAGAACAGGTGGGCGAGAGAAAAGAATCAAGACGGAACGGCGGCGGCGGCGGCGGCGGCGGCGGCGGCGCGGGCGGCTGGAAGGACGACGAGAGGGCCACAAGGAGCACACGAATCGCCAGCTGGACAGGTAAGGGAGAACCTGTTGAATTAATGTCAACCCTCCGGCATTCCATCCGGCTCTTCTTCCATATCTACCTCTAATTTGCACCACGCGTATCCAATATAATAGTTATTAATTTTGACAAGTATGATGCGCAATGAAATGGTGATTACCGGATCGAAAACAGCCGTCGACGTCGATGCGTATTATCCTGGCAGACTCGAAATGTTATTCACGGGTGTTTCCTCTATAATTACCGTGTCTACCGATCACGCTGCTCGCGCACGTACGACGTTTCCGCCGATCAACGTGTCTGTCGCCCGTAATTGAAATTGATCGGGAATTAACGTTGCGCTTTAAACGATGGTTTCCCAGAGTAAAACTTATTGATGCGCGACAGATGTAGTACATGAGAAATAATCTAAAAGATTTTAAAAGAGATTGTTCGCAAAATTAATTGATGTCTGAACATTTTCCAATCGAGATATTATGAACTTTCATAACGTGAAACGGTAATGTAAGTTTGAAAAAAAAGAGAAAATATGTTTAGAGAAACAAGCGCGAGCTTTGCTGAGAGAGTAAATATTTCTTTGAAAATAATATTGTAGAGATATAATCTCGTATCGGAAACAATATTTGTTGTTTGACTTATTGTTAGCGAGCAACGAGCGTACAACTCACGAGTGCGTAGTCGCAAACAAGTTTTGCCGGCGAAGGTGCAGTCGTTCGACGCTGACGGGAAACAGAATATTCTGCTTCATTAATTTAATCAGCTATTTTAGGGAAGCCGCGAGCGGAGCCGTCTTCGAAATTTTAGACACTATCGGCGAACTTTACGGGACGCCGCGAACTACACGGCTTCCCTTCCGATATAAACGCGAACAATAGTAACTTGTTTCGAAGTCGATAATACCCGTGGTATACGATGTAAGAATAGCTCCCGTCAAACGTGTATCTCACCATAGAATGCATCGGTTACACTGTCAGTGCAGCAGATTTATGCGAACTGGGTGTGTAAAGTTATCGAACCCTCGTCCTATATGTAAGTAGAACAACTAAAACTCGCAACATTATAATAACTTAGGGAGTCATTCTTCTTACTGACAAGACTCGCTGCTAAAGACAAGATATATCGGGAATATAACTTGTTAATGTTTTCAATTAATAATTATATGTACAACCATTTGCGCTTGCATTTGAAATAACAGCTCCGCTAATGATCAGTTTTTTATCAATAAATCTAGTGTTCGGGTTACATTATATTGAAATTATTAGTAACTCGAATAATGAGCATCGATACTATTATTAATATTTATTGTGTTCATTAATAAACTAATTGAAGCATGTGTTTACATAATGTTACGAGTATCAAAATGTGATAAATAACAATTAAATTTCCATTGTCCAATACTAAATGCATTTTGTCCTTTTGCAAAATATGAAACAGGGCATTCAG
Organism: Leptothorax acervorum; assembly: GCA_035220615.1. Classification (NCBI taxonomy): domain Eukaryota; kingdom Metazoa; phylum Arthropoda; class Insecta; order Hymenoptera; family Formicidae; genus Leptothorax; species Leptothorax acervorum. The sequence continues at coordinate 335,046 of JASTWQ010000153.1, read as the reverse complement.
AATTTTGCGAAAATATATAACTTCGCTAAGTGCTTAATATATAAATGAACGGATAAGCAATCAGAAAGTAAAATATTCGGTCATAATTTGTTGAGCTGAGATGGCCGCGATTTCGCGCGTAGTCGAGCTCTCTCAAGTTTTGCGCGTAACTTTAAAACGAGTTAAATAAACGACACTCGAAAACTTTCGGAAAATCGTTTAATTCGTATGGTCGTTATTTGATAACGATATTTGATTTGCTGTGAACAAATAATTATAATTTTAACAATTTTAAGTCGCATAATTATAAATTTTTCATCGATACGCAAACAACACTTTTTGTTTTTTTATTGTCGTAATTGTTTTCTTCAAACATCTCGTCGCTTCTACTTGCCAATTTTTGGCTGTCGCATTAATCCACATCGCAATGTCAAATTTGAATTTACTAGTCGCTAAAACGGACTGTACAAAACAGCACGAGGCAATTGTGTTGCAAGATATACGAGAGCTACTATAGAGGAACGGAGGAAATGCTTCGACAAAATATATTTCACTTTCCAAAAGAATATTATTTGCGAATTTATCGCGTGCGGTCGACAACTTTTACGGCGCCGTTGGCCCGGAAACGTTTACGTTTCATGGGTGTCCCTGCACGTTTGCCGCGGATTATCCAATTACGTTATCCGCTCGCCCAAACTCTCTCTCTCTCTCTCTCTCTCTCGCTCTCTCTCTCTCTCTCTTCCTTCTTCCTTCTCCCCCCTTCTCCTTGCTCTATTCCGCGGTTAGATCGAGATTTATCGATGTACTCTGCATATAGTTCTCTTATACCTATATTTGTTTTTTTTACTTTTCCCTCACTCGGCATCACACTTTCACCCCCGCGAGATAAGCGCTATCTTTTTGAGTGCTCGGAATGCTGATATGTACCTACCTCCACGGTTCAGCGCGATGGAATGCGACCTTATCGTCGTGCCAACTAACAAATATTCCGCGCGCGGTTAATGCGTATAGTCCCAACGCACACACACATTCGGGGTTCGGGGAAGAGAAATAGAGAGATAGAGAGCGAAGAATAGTGGGAGAGATTGCTCGCTAAAACCCCGCCGTGCAAATATTTACCGAAATGTACATTATTCTTTCTCTCCGCTTCGTCCGGCATTTGACATAGTCTCGGCAAATGGATTTCCCGACTGCGTTATGAAAACACGCGAGAGTATGGGAAGCGGAATGAAGAGACGAGTCGAGAAAGAGAAAACCATAACGTCGACTCCGTAGTACCTCTTTATTAAACCTGGGGATATGTAACGTTCGATTATCAGTGAATGCGCTGCCTTTTTTTACGGGGCGCCGCGCTGTGCGCTGTGGTCATAAATTGTTGATGTTTATGTAAACAGGGATATGACGACGTTATTGTTATGGCGTAAACTGTGTTTGTTGTTTGACACAGAATTTTAGACAAAAATATCATGAGAAAAAATGTATCCTGTGTTTTTTAACAAATGTATTTAAACAAGTCGATATAACCGTAGTAGTATAGATTATGTATTAAATTTAAATTGATTCAATTAAGATTATGATCTGAAATTGGATTGATGATGGTTAATTTTTATTTCAATTTTTTTTATCTTATCGTCAAAAAGGTTTGTGTCTTATGGAAGATAACTTTGTAACTCTAAAGGAGAGTATTAAAATTGATTTTAAGATTAATGGTATATTTTAAAGGCGCGTTCCACATATTTAGCAAATGGTGATGTAATACTTTACATGGCATAGCATAGTTTCGCTAGTCTTTATCATTGTTTGCCGTCGCGTAAACAGTATTTTCAATGGGTGTCGAAGTCCATGTGTAACTTTTTGGAGGCACTCTGACTTAACGGTCCATTACTGCTTCTTTATTTCACGGATACCCGGTCGGCGGATCTCATTAGTGCATTACGAAAATATGCGTTCGGGAAAATAGTTTGATCGAAGTCATGCCGGTCGCGGACTTTGTGCCTTCATTAAGGCATACCCGCGATAAGACGCGCGAATTTATCATTGGGTTGTGATTCATTGGGACGCGAATAATCGATCGCGAATAAATTGGGTCATTGTCTAGCGATTTCCAAGGTACAATGCGCAATGCTGTAATCTATTTTATAATTAAGAAAAAAGCCACCAAAGTGTTAAATAAAATCGGAACAAAAAAATTAACTATTAAATATCTATAAATAATATCTTTTTTTAACGATATATTTATCTAAATGTTAGCTCTCTCGACAACTTCGGATTCGATTTTCCCATAGCGAAATATCGATCAGCCCCGCAATAATAAACCAAACCACCCGCAATAATTTTAAACAAATCTCCCAAGAAGCCTTCCGGGTCAGAGAAGCGTGCATACTTTCTCTTTTCATTTCGAAACTGTTTACGGGGAGTATATCTGCATCCTTAGTCGAATATATGCAGCGATATTTCAATTAATGCGTCGATACTCATCGACTTAAGCGGCATGATCGAAAAATTGCTCGACCGACTTTTACTCCGGGCAACATCGATAAAAATGATAATTGACGTTAATTAATATCGAGGTCGCAGCCTTCTCACGGAACGGTATCGCCATCGGTATAAGTTTCAATTATAACGCCGGGACATCGTTGCATCATATCTCGTATGCGCGTCGCTTTTCGTCTCGAAGAAACCGGCGCGCGGCGCGGCGGCCAATTAAATTTGTCTCCTTACGTCTCGATCGGTCATTAATCTCCCACACATCGACATCTCGGACGTGACATTAATCATTATTACTCTCTTCGCGCTGGAAACCGTCGTAACACGTGAAAGTTGACGCGCGGTGATTTGTCTTAATTAACGATTATTTCACGGATTTGATTGCATTACCACGCCGAGCGTGACACTCGTCATTAAGACTGCTACCGGAACTGCGCTGTAATCCATGCTCAAATTTGTTCGTGGAAATCGCGCAATTAGCTGCGTTGAACGTGCCGCATTTACGATCGTCGCGTTTGTTTTCTCTCAAGAGAAACGCTCTCGAGAAACTCGAGTACCTACGTTGTCCGATTTAACATTTTTTTTTTTTTTTTAAATGAGTTAATAATTAGAGAATTTGAGTTTGTAGCAACTCTTCGTAGCGATTCGCAACATCTCTTGACGCGTTTGACCGTGCATTCGTGCAATCCGGTTTCTCTTTGGCTGCAAACGAGTGAATCACTTCCAAAATGATTCGCATTTCTCAGCGATGCGCAGCCATCTTGTCACATATATTACACGGCGGATAATCATTCGAAATCACATACGTTTGCGAGAATTATATTTACGATTTTCTCGGAGATAACTATAATTGCTCGCAATCCGCTTTGCTTACTAGTCATAGCTATTATAAACTCGGGCGGGGATTATACGTGTATGCATATACATATACTCTCGACGGATAATTTTTAAATAAATTCTATTCCACCATAATAGATTACGTAGAAACACAAAAGCCGGTACGTAACGATATAACATCCCTTGGATCAGCGGTGGAAATAGTGTTTTGTTTCGGATTATAATCAACGGAGGAAGTCTACACGAGGTAAACTTTTCTGACTGGTTTATGCCACGCCGTATACGTATGTACATATATATGCAGGCAGCAGGATGTTCGTATATATATCTTCAGGATAAACAGACGAAACGATTATTTTCAGCGGAAAAAGTATTGTACGAGTATTTTTCGAGAAATGCTCCAGTTAAATCAAAATATTAACAGGAGACCTTGAGAGTTAATATTCGATTTTTTGAAAATACAATACAGACTGTTAAGCATTAAATAAGCAACATTACTGTAACACAGTTATTAATTTGATTTTTGCGTCTTTGTATTTTTCAAAACTATTACCTATATCTCTTTTTTCAGACTGAAAATATCTATAGAGTTGTTTCTAAATTGAGTTTTGATGATTTACTCAATCTATTAAACTATATTCTATATTTAATTTCTTTTTTATTTACTTTCTTTGTTATACTGTAAAAATTTTTTTGCCTTTTACATGCATGACGCACGATCAAAATGGACCATTGAACTAAAAATCGTCGCTTTTGTTTATATTGAATATATTCGTATGTTCGAATATAAAAGTACAAATGAAAAAAAGAATGCCTGCCAGAATGTAATTTTATATTTCTTACAATTAGAGAACTATGTCTTTCCTGTCCGTTGCGCACCGCGAGTATTGTGACATATACAGCATTACGTTGTCGTGTACGAGGTCGCGTATTATACGGGACGCGCATATGAAAAGTTGTTGCGCGTGTTATCAACCATACGGGACGTAAAACGCGGCTAGATCAGCTGGCCGTGCGATAAATGTCATAATACATCTGTGGCCATTATGTGTTAACATTATGCTGGACAGGACAACAACGTGACGAGGCCACCAAGATGAAATTATTACAAGACGAAATATTACTTACATCATGTGCGTAATAAATGCCTTATACCTTTCCTTCAGATTTTTCTGGCTTTATTTAATATAGGTAAAAGAGTGGAAAGAATTTAAGATATTCGGAAATTCTTCAGATATAATATGACGTAATTCTCCATAGACGTGCGATTAATGGTAATAAAATGAGGAATTCAGAGTAGATAACGTAAAATATTATATTAAGATGTTTAAAAAACATAAAATTTTCACAGATTTGTTATAGTTTGTCACGCGCAATCAAGCGTAAGTTCGTACTCGTCAATTAGATTACACCCGTCAAAACTCCGACAGTTCGAAGGACATTATTCTCGTGGCTGCGAGCCCGAGAGATTCGGCCATTCTAATTTCGCAGTCGCAATTAGAAGCCAGCAGTGGAAACTTCGAGCCGACCGGAATCAAGGAAGCAGCGTCTTACCGCAAAAATAAACCGCCGTTAATTACGAGCTAATGAGAAGTCGTGGGCGGCGGGCGGAGGTGGGAAAAGTTCGGCCCGTTTCACGGAAGGTCGCCCACTTTCAACAATTTGCGATCTGAATTCGTCGACTTTTCCGACGTCTCGCTTCCCACTCTCCCCGACGAAATTACGTAGCAATAATCTCGAGCTTCTTCAGGTCGTCCGCTAATTGCGTTACTCGCCCCGAGTTTTATCGGCGATAATCTCCCGTTATCGGTACTTCAGAAGTAATCTGGTAACTTAGACGGATCTGAAATATTTATAATGGACAGATAACGTAGTAATTTCAGCAACTCCTTTTTTTTTTTTTTAATTTCTTTAATGTTGCATTAAAAAGAATGACAGTTACTCAATTCTTACTCAAATAATGCCAAAAATAGATACAAGATACAAGAACCTGTCTTTCGTTGTTTTACAAGGAAACGAAGATAGATCGTAAAAGTGACAGTTTAATAGGACTAGATAGGTGAAGTTGGATAAACACGAGATCAACAGGCTGATGAATGTTTTACCGTCCACATATTCGCACAAAAAAAGTTAAATAGTAAATTGAAAGAACTTCCTATCATTAATCATCGCTAAGATCCGATCACAAGAGTAGTAGAACAAAATGAAACAGATTGTGCAACAAAGCTACAGACGTCCGGCTGGCTAATGGCAAAGCTGGCTGGTTAACCAATCGCGGGCTCGTTATCGTCGTCCCGTAAATCTCCTCGTTACGAGTGCATCTGTAATCGCGTGATAAGTATTGTCGGACACGCTCCTGCGCCAGCGAGCGAGAATCTTCGGGCGTGAGACAAACGTCTATTAATAGGAGGATGCGCAGCTCGCGCCCAATCCGAATATGAATCAAGGATGCGTCGATAACGGCCAGCTCTCGAGAGAGGGAGAAAGATAGAGAGAATTACTGAGAGAGATGTTTTGTCTCGTGGGAGCTGAAAGTATCCGGTAGTATCCGATAGATTTTTTTGCCAGAAGCCTTGGTTGAAAATACAATATCTATATTTTCCGCACTTTTCCTGAAAACGAAGGCACAACTTTGCTGCGATTTGCAGCGATGGATACCGCGCGGACGAACGTACTCGTCGCTTATTAAGAAATCTGCATTTACTTTTTGATGAAAGTAAATGCACCCCTGAAGTTGACTCTCCGCGGGATAAAAGCTCTTTTACGTTTGTTTACAGTAGTTCATTCTCATCTGCGTATTTTGCATTTCTGTAGGAAATGAGAGACTAAAACAGGATGGTTAATATTCGATTCTATTAGTTCGGTAAACTCGATGAGACGCGCCTGTTATATTTTGATAAGCTTTTTATGTCAATTGCATTTTGTATTCTAGGACAAATCAACGTGAGAGTACGTTGACACTTGTGTTTGTGTTTTGCGACCCGCGCGCACAACCCCCGCTTTTCAATGAAATTTCAGTAAATGACGTTTTTATCGGAGCACGTTGTGAAGTAATTCTCTATCTATGATTCACTGTTTATATCATCTCTTTTAATATTGATCGCGGCAAAACAGCGAACGTGAGTATCAATATCAATATATAAACACAGCAGTGTATAAGTATACCAATATACATTACTTTTTTCCGTTAACCGTTTACCACGCTTCAATCGCAATTTCGTCTAATTCCATCTCAATTAAAAAGCGTGACTCGGCGCGTTTGATTTCCTAGTTAATTCAAGGACTACGCCTGACTCTCGTTGTAACTCGAAAAAGAACTTTCCTCAACGTTTCTTCACTATTGAAATAGAAAGTGCCGTCATTTGCTCCAATTCGCAAATTTCGTGTCGTCGTTGCGTCGCAATTGCCACAGCACATTGCAGCCACTTTCAAACGCAAGCGAAGTCCAAGGACCGCGCCATCGTTAGGCAAATATTTATTAGAACACGTTGCGCTGCCGACACTCGGAGATTTACATACATTATAATAAGCAAACAGAGCGCGAGTGTAATGCCGTTTGTATATTTTCGGCATAATTAGCGGATAGTAAAATCAAACTCTCGCAATCCGTTAAAGCCTTGCCGCCATTGCTAATTGAGAAATCACCTTTGACCTCGAGTAGTCCGCTTCCTGGAAACATCTCGGGTGATCAAAGAGACGCTTTACCTCCTCGAACTTGAATCATCAATATTGATCCGCGGTGACGTATCCTTCTAACATCTTAAAATTCCGAAAAGAATTTTAATCATAAAAATAAAATTAACAAAATTTTGTTGATTCCGTTTTACTGTTAAAAAAATTTTCTGATCGAAATAATTGTCTGATATTATATGCAGATTATAATTAATTTTTTTGTATAGTATAGAATAGGTGCAATGTGATATTAATTTGACGTATTTATCGGTTATCTATATGAATTCGTTATATAACTTGTAAAGCAAGAAATGTTGTCGCACTACAAATTGCACCGTCTAATGCTCGACTGACTCCATGTCAGCAGGTGGAGAGTCAAAGATCAAAACAGCGTAATCGCTGACGGTGAAATGATTTACAACGGATCGTTACGGCTTGCTTCTAGCAACTGGCGATTAAACTTTCCCGCTGTGATACCGACTCGTGACAAACGGCAAAGGATGAAAAGCTCACGCTCCGTCCGCGTCGCGTTTGGACGACGCGACGGCCGGCTCTCGCCGACCTGTTCAAGCAGTAAAACGCGGGGTCGACGCGCGTCATCGTAACTCGACTTACGAGGAAATTAGCTGACACGTCTAGCCACGTGTGTAGCGGGCTTTTGTATACCTTGTTCTTTCTCGTGTTACACCCACGAGAAACGGACGGTCCTTCTCGAAGATGCTCAGACATACCACTTGAAACTCTCTTTCTGTTTCTCTCTCTTTATCTCTGATCTCTGTGTCTCTCTCTTGCTGTGATCATGCCTTGCCAGATCCAAGTATGGTCATCGACGTGATGCACGTAAGCTAAAACGATGCTCGCGAATACCATGCTCGCATGCCTTTCAAGTGATGATGATCTCGTTCGCTTGCCGATGGTAATTTATCGGCATTGGCATAAGCTCATGCCTCTCACGCTCACGACACTTTGCCGGTCCATCCGTTCGTAATAGCCTGCTCTTTTTGCCGCGGTCTGCGTTTTTGTTGTTTGCGAAAGAGGGAGCGGCCGGCCTCGTGAATTGCCCTAAATGCGAGGAAGCGCTTGTCATTTTTCATTACTGCGTCGTGTCACGCACCATAATAGCAATAATAGTAAGTCGCGCTATTACGGGTGGTTAAACGTGAGGAATTATCATGGGATTGTTATGTCATTGATCGTTGCCGCTCGGAGAACATTAAAGGGACGCGACATGTTAGAACATGCCGCTCTTGGATCTGTTCATTAGCGGCTGATTAACTCATTAGCGTGCGCGATGATTGTTGCAGGAAATTTTTAAACAATTTCTTTCTCGATATATGTATATTATTTTAGTAATTGTACATTTTGAGCCAATTGTTTGAATAACATTTTGTCTATACATGTATTTTATTATATATTTTTTAAATACTCTGTAAATTAAGTATATTTCGTGAAAACTGTCTTGTAAACAAGTTTTTTATACTCGACAGTGACATACTTCGCGAATCAAGTTATCAGCTAGATTTATATCCTTTACAAAACTAGCTGAATGAATACTCCAATAACTATTAAAATTGATGGATCGTGATGCGAGGAATTCGCATGCTATGTGACAGATGGAACGTACAATAGTAAAGACCTGTAAAGATACGTTCATCTATTGACGAACACACATATACACACATACATGCATACCGCATACATACATACAACGCGAGATCGCGTTTTGAAGCCAACAATTTTTACGTTTTTTCATCCGGTATTATCGTGAGAATTTCTCATCTCTATGGATGTAAGAAAGAAAGCAAGAGGAGAGAGTTGGGTGATTATTCGCGCGCGCTCGTAGTCGAAATTTTTACAGGCCACCGAAGCCGCGCCAAGTCTCGATTAAAAGTATTCCGCCGGTTTATGAAGCACATCGACTTCCATGCTGAAATACGATTCTCGAGGGTGGAAAATGGACTTCTTCTCTTTCTTACGACGTTTGCTGAAGAGTAATCGACCCGGGCGCCGCGCCGCGCCGGGTAGGTTCCAATTCTTTTCCTCCGCTCGCCCTCCGGCTACCTAGAGCGCGACTGCGGAGCCGTGAAATAGCCGTAATTAAAATAGATGTAATCGGCCACAGTAGCTACGTGGAAAAGTACACCACCGGTGCTACGTGGGCATTATCCTAAGCACGAAGCTTTGTCCGCAGCGCGCACACGCACATACAGACTACTTGTTAGCACAAGTACTGGGAAACAATTTTGTTTTATCCATTTAAGCACTTTCGTTGTTCGCTACGCTCCATTGCTTTCGTATGCGCTAGGTAATATTTTAACGTCATTGCTCCAACGAAATTAAGCTCTTTCGTTATCATCGCTCTGAATTTCTTTTATGTTACAGCCTTGAAGGTGATATTAGTAGTTGAATGTAAAACCATTAAGTGACTGGAAAGTAATGACTGACTTTATTTCATTCACCCGCGTTAACTCGCTCTTATAGTCGGTAATAAATATTTTATTGGATGTTTATCGGATCCGTTATTTATTTTGTTGGGAAAAATTTATTCGTTGAGTTTTATTATTATATTTTATATATTCGACTACGTTTAAGTGTTATGCATGCACGATACATATACGAGTAAGCATTGGACTGTGCACCGTGTTTTACGAATAGCAACTTTCGGCGGACTGGCTCCAAGAGTCGTATCCGAGACAGAAGGGAAGAAGGTGAATTACCATGTAGGTACTTTCAAGGTGGCCGAGAATATTCTTCGTGATTTATTGGCGACGTAAATCCGTGGCAACGAAGGGTGCAAGGAGAACGCAAGGGAAAGACGGATTGTAAGAGTGAAATAGGAAAAAAGAGACGAGCGACGGGGGTGAGAGAACGGAACGGGCGGTCGACGGTCGAGGGGAGGGAGACAGGAAATCTTTTACCCGAAGGACCTGCTTCCTCTTTGCACTCGCTACAGAAAGAGACCATTATGAGGATCCACGGGGGAAAAGGTTCACGATTGTCCCGCGAATATATTGTTAAAATGCAGGCAAATGCGCATTCACGAAAAAAGAACGATGTGAGAGTTGGCAGGAAATAAGAAAACGTTTTCTATATGTATCAAACTTTGCGGAGACTTGTGTTTTGAGAGCGGGAATAGAGCGATTGATTGAAAAGTCTTCCAATTATAGTGAGAACGTGATAATACTTAAACATGAATGAGATAGTAACGATATTCTAGAAAAATTTTAGTGATATTACAATTAGCGGTTGTTTCTAATATTAAATTCGAATTAGTTATGTAACAGGTATTGGTAATAACTAATAACATAAATCAATATAAAAAAGTATAATTACAAGGGATAGTGCTTTGGTACGAATAGATAGAGCATAATGTTTTCTTCTAACATTCGGCCTTGACAGTGCCGAAAATGTTGTCGATATGACCTATCAGAGATGTCGTAATTCAAGATTTGAGAATTGCCGCGGTAAACCTTTTCCATGCCAGATAAAAACAGGAGAATTCAAAGAATTACGTTTAGTATCTTTGCTCTACGGCCGTCGGACGAAGGACAGAGCTAACATCGTTGTCGTGCGTCGTAACGTGTTGAGTGACTGAAATGCTCGAGAAAGTAATCTGTCCCACTTTTCACCCTTAACCAGCCTAGTGACTAGGGTCTTCTGAAAAGGAATTTACGAAGCCTTCTACACATTCCACGTCTCGTAACTAGAGTGAAACCAGGTATATAGCGATAAGTGAGCTAACTCTGATCCTCATCCTTACCGGTACCATAATATTTCACGAGACTAGCTTGATTTATGTTATATGTAATTTGAATGAATATAACTGTGACATCAAAATCGAGAAGTGTCGATTGATAACAATTTTTCAATATTAATTACGGATGTGATTGTTTTATAAAATTTTTATTGACATTTTTTTCTCTCATATGCACGTAACATGTTCTTGTTTAATTATTTAGGTATTTATCGCTGATAATTTCTTCTAATCGTACAAATAAGATCGCGCCTTTCCTTCCATCATTATCCCCGATTCCATCATTATCTCGCGTGTCATCTTTAGTAGAAATTTATCTATATTTACGTCGTTTGTAGACACTGCACAGTTGACGCTACAATCGCAGCGATTCGGTTGGTTGTGTCTGAAAGCAGGATTCTCTGCATATCCGCTTATTACACCTTCACCAACACCAACGAAGGCGCTGAAACTATTTTGATAGTTTACTGGAAATGACACGAGGATCTTCTGCTTGCGTTTGCATGTGGCGTTTTTGTCAAAAATTCAGATATCTTTTTCTTTTTCCGTGACGAAAATATCGCGGCAATCGACATAACTTGGAATTATGACGAGAAAGAATTTTACAACTTTTTTTTTATAACGTAAGTCATATTTGTCATATGTCACATGTTTTTCTTGGATACTCTCTGCAATCTGACAAGCTTATATTGGAAACCTGTCTTATGCAAGTAACACCGAAGAAAATACTGTAGTCATATGTAAGCATAGCGAATCGATTTAATAAGGGAGGAAGCGATGTTCTGCTTAATCGATTATTCATGGATCTTTAATGACATCGATTACCTTTTGCGACATCTGAGACGTATAGTGCTCTTTAGAACTGGTTTCTTTTTTTCTGAAGGATAACATGTTGCAACTAAGCCGCGTATCGAATAACCATTGAAGATTATACTATCGAAGATTATAGTACAGTATCTTTCCAGCACAAAAAACAAGAATATTATTAAATAGACTACTAATAAAAATTATATATTACAACAGTATTGAAACATTATACTTTAAATAGGATAAGTAGCATCATAGTGCAATTTCTATCCCATATACATATATGTTACTATTTGTCATCATCTAAGCTTTCTATTTTAATATGGTATTTGCTACCTAAATACATCGCTCTACTTGCCGACTCGTGTCTGTCATTCATGCTAAAACGTTCTATCCACGTGAGACAAATCGCAGATCGTTATATTCGTATAAGCAATGAGAGGCGCAGGAACGAGTCACAGCCTCGTCGCGAATTCTTCACGCTTCACCGCGGTCCGGACTGAGCTGTTTCCTCGTCGGACGACTCTTAACGATAACAAGCTGCCTGGAAACAAGCGCGGTCATTCGCTGTAAGTAAGAAAAATCGAGCGAGGCTAAGCTTCCGCACCACGTATACAAACCGCTAGTTGCGATGTATCGTAAATGTGGCACATGTACCAAGTAATGAGCAGGATCAACCACATATATACAATATATAATATACAATATACATATATATATAGCTGGTCCTATATGCGTACACACATATACATACGTACACACAAAAGCTACAGATCTCTTTATTTTTCCTCTATTTTTTTTTACGAAAATTGTCAAGAAATGTTTGATAATAGTTTTGATGTTCTTAATAAAGTAATATTGATTTTATAACTAGATGCTGTTATAAAACATTTTGTTACGAAACTAGATTATAAAATATAAACTTAATACTGCGCCAAGTTATATTACAATTGTAAAATACAATTAAAATCCAAATATGGTGATATTTGCAACGCATTTTATGTTACTTTATAAAATATTCAATTCTAAAATATTTATGTAGAATAACTTTATTTATTTTATATTGAAACAATTCTCTTCTTTTATAACGGCATTAAATTCTCATAATGTCTTGCACGACTGTTCGCGGCGTTGCAAAACGTTTAACGAAGAATTGCGAGAAGAGTGCCGCATGGAACATTGTTCGCCAGAAACTTCACGATGTCTTCCCAGGGACGAGTTCCAGGGGTTTGGCCGACTTCCGGCCACGATCGCCCGTGAGTCCTTGTTCATGCGGAATCCACTTCCGCCCGTATTCCGCTGGATTCATGAGACCAGTGGGATATCACTGACAGCGCGAACGAGGTCACAGGGTTTGAGGATTTTCATGATAACGAATTAGTTACGGTACAGTTGTTAAATCCCGATGATATAATTTTATAACAGCCGGCCGGATTTTAGATTTTAAATTATATTTCGAATGTTTGTGCAACAGACCGTCTCGAAATGTTCGCACATTTCGTAAAACTACTTGCTTTTATTTGACATGATTCTGTTAATTTTGCCAGGAGCACAGGTCTAAAGATATGAACGAAATGTAGGGTTTAGAGAATATTCAAGGTTCTTATTGCCTAAATTATTTATATTACATTTTTTGTACAAAATAGTAATATTTTCCAATACTGAAAAATGTTTGTTTTACTTACAATAATATTAGAATAGTCAGATGTAATAAAATATTTAAAGGGAATTTTAAATATAAAAAATCTTTAAATACCATTTTTTCAAAAATCACGTCCTTCATTGCACTAATAAATCTATGTTTGACGATATCAGCGAATAATCTGAGATTTTTCACACGATAACAAAAATTGTCACGTTGTAAAGAAGATTGATGAGTTTTCCGAACCATTTGTCAATCAGTAATTCATTTTCTATCCATTTAAAATATTAAGAATTCATTACGATTATTGTTATCATTTACGATTGTTAGTGACATACCTTACTTCGAAAAAGATTTATTTTGTTGAAATTTATTTTTTAGTAACGTTTTATGATTTTATTACGGTTTTGTACCTATAAATTTTTATGCGTTTCCCTTTCTTTGAAAACTCCGTGTCGGTAAGCACATTATTATGAAATCTTATGAATATTACGCCAGATACATGATAGGTATACATATACAGATTGGATAGGTGTGTTGTTTCCGCTTGCATATGCAACATAAATATGAAAAATAATTTATGAAAATAATTGTTGATTCTACGTTATACATTTGTCAGTATGATTTTCTGTTTGAATGCATGTGAATAAATGTTTATCGAGTTGCAGATTGTTTCTGCAATTTAATTTAATTATGAATTAAAAGAGAGAGAGAGAGAGGGGGAAGGGAAGTTAAACCTATAACTCAAATGACCTCGTAAAGCTGGTACATAGTGGCGAGACTCGTTGTTTCGACAGAACTGTTTACACCCGCGACGTTCAGCTCCGGCGCTTAACTCCGGCACACTCGTGGGATGGAAAATGTAGCTGTAAACCTTCGGGGCATATAATGACCCGTTCTTAACCCGGTCGCAGGAAATTACCACCTCTGCCTGAAAGAGCGATTTAACGAATGAACACAAAGGTGTACTTTGGAAAAAAAGGAGGATGATGATGATAGGCTCGTCACCTTACAACTATCAACTTAAGCCGATGCTCATATTTATATTTTGTATTCTACAATTCACAAAATTATTCGTATAAAATTTAATATAGTATACATATATAGTATATATATGATAAATTTATTGAGATGTGATCTTGGTGAAATAATGAACCAAATTTATCATAAGTTGCATCAAAATTTTATAAATAATAATTCTAATTTTTATACAATTCTTGTTTACGAATAACAGTTTGTATATGATTTCTATAGTTATATATAAATATAATTATCTATTCGTTACCATTACTATAAATTACTATCTCTTTTTTTCCGAGCTCTCTATATGAACATTATTTCAATAGATGTATATTTTTATTTTTTGTTTTTTATTACAAAGTAATACTGGCCTTTTTTAATCTAAACAAGATAAACATTCTTGCAGCTCCAGTAGAATGCGCAGTTTCTAGTGGAAACAATACGAATTATGCAACTGTCGGGTTAACTTCTGGCGACACGAGTCACCACCGAGTGCTTTTTTCGATAGCAAATATAGAACGACATAATGAGATTCATTCGGCGGCTTGGCGTTTTGTAAACTTCGATTGAATATTTGATGAGGGGGCACGATCTCGCATCGCGCCGCGATAAAGGTGATTCACGCGATCGTGAATTCAATATCCCGAGAAGTCGGCGTCATCGTCGCGTCGTTGCCGTTTCTCGGCCGCGAAAATCCCACGGTTCTTCACTTCTCGAAAATTCATAGATTCCGACGAACCGACCGTCTGGCGCTGAGCTTTACTTTCGCGAAAATCTTCGCCGCTTAAAACAGCTCCTGCAACGATCGATGTGCCAGATATCTCGTTGCCGATCTACGAGCTTATAAGGATAAAGTTTGTGTCCCGCGAGTCCGATTCTCGTAACATTTGCGCACAGTACGTCGTTATTCGCAATTTACACTGTTATATATATATATATATATAATTACATTTATTACAATAGCAAGAAATTCGAAATTTAATCAATTTTCTTATATATATACATATAACTTATAACTTATTTCGGATTTATTATTAATCTTAAAATAATATATTATAGGTTTTTATATATGTATGAGATAATCTTCAAACTTAATTAATTATAATTGATAAAATTGCAGATTGTATATATGAGAAATTGGATTAATGACGAACTGATTTGAAAGTTACGCGGAATAATCTACAATAGAGTTCGCAACATGAGGGCTCCGACTTAAGATCGCAAGAGAATGAGAGAGAGAGGACGTGCTGAGAGCAAGTTGATCGACTCTGGTGCAACTTAAATAAGAGAAGCACAGTTTATCGAAGTTCAAATCGTAAGTGGAATAGGGTTGATCTTCACCATGGCAGAACTTACTGTAGTTCGCTTGTCGGGCGGCATTAAGTAATCAATTTCGCCGCACAAGCGACGTCTTCTTTACGTCGATTGGGAAGCCTCTAATTAATTACCCAAACTTACCCGCTACGCATTCTCTTTCTTTCTCTTTCTCTCTTTCTCCATCTATCTATCTATCTCTTTTTCTTTATTAAGCTGTGAAGCAATCGTATATTTCGCAAAGTTTATCCACTTGAATGCAAAGTGTCGTCGTTTTCCGATCATAGTTGATTCACTGATGCTATTCACGACTCTTATTCTATTTGACGCGAAATTTTCACGTCGAAAAGTTCGATCGGGTTGATGCGCCACGAACTTTCCTTTAATCGTTTCGAAGCGCTTCTCTAAGTAAATATTGAATCGAACTAGGGAACTATGAGAGTCAACTCGGTCGTAACACGCCTTCTTAATTAAATTTATAATTATATAAAACATAAATGTCGCTTTTTGCCATTCTTCCTTGCGAGTATTTAGAGAACTCTCTCGCAGAAATCACAAGCATGATTAATATGGTTTGATCTTACTACTTACTTAGATATTTATTACTTTGTCATTTCATTCCATGCCGGTTAGAAAAAATTACTCGAAAAAGAATAGCGTATTTTATCGCTAGCAGTAGCGGACACAATTTGGCAATTTTGTTATAGAATAAAATGTAGTATTTTTTTTTTTTATTTACTTACATTGCGATTCTACATGGCTCCTCGGGCAATCTTCTGCTTCCTGTCTGAACTGTGAATTCATGTATAAAATACCAGTAATTCGTCATATATTCTTCTGTCATAACGCCGAACGTACCGAGTAGCATCTGCCGTTGATTAATTCATTAATCTGCTTTCATACGCCGAACCCATTCTGCGATATGGTGGAATTTCGTGGTTCAATTTGGTAGCTCAACTTCCGCAGGTGCGCACCGAGGTTAGAGGAGGAGAAGAAGGAGATAGCGGGACGGCGATTAGGGAGCCAGCAGCGAGGGCTGAGAACGGAAGACAGGGCGGGTGTACCGCCATTTGTTGGCTCGTAACATTACGAGCGTAAATGGGTTTCGAAAGCCTGAGATGTGGGTGCCGCCAATGAAACGAAATTAGGGGGACAGAGGTCAGCGGGGTTTATGCGCGGCAGCCGACGAGAAAAGAGAGAAACATGCAGGAGCGTGAGGACGAGAATGGTGCGAAACCTTCTCTTTGATGACTCACGACGACAAGTCCAGCCTCAGGAGGCACATCGTCGACAAGTTTAGTGGGCGACGGCAGTACGTGTCAGCATGATTTCACGATCCCTCGTAGAGAACCTTATAGAGCTCTTTCTCTCTCTCATTTTCTCTCTCTCTTTCTTTTTCTCTTTTTTCGTCCCTTTCTTTTGTCCTGATTTGCAAGTTGCTTTCGTTCCAGTCGGCTGTTTTTAACTTGCGAAGCAGTTTTGACACGTACGAGGGGAGAAATAAAGCGCTTCGTTGTCTGTTACGGGCTGGACATAGATAGACAGATAGATGGAGATTGATTCGAAATTCTGGATGTGTAGTCCTCCTAGCAGATGTTACGAAATTGATTGATTAATAGGAGGAGTAACATTCTCGTGAGAGTACCTTCATAGCTAGTTCAATCTTGTCACAATAGTAAGTATAGGTATATTTTTTAAATATATGCAATAATGCATTATCACGCAAGATGATAGATTATTTATTTAAACCACAGCTAGATGAGAAAAAAATTGAGTATAATAATTTATACACGGTTTAATTTCTTATTGAGTAGATTAGTTAAAGTACTTAAGCGACATTATTATTCTGTCACAAAAAGTGCCTTTTGAGATTACAAAAGAATTTTCTTCTGGAACTACGAAATAAATTTTCAATTATCCATCTAGGCAAATGGTTATTTTGTTAAATTTTTTGCATGCTGCAACCGATTTTGTAACTAAGGTCTGTTAAAAGGTTAAATAGTGAAAAGTTACAAATATTATATACATTTCGAACTTTATTAACAAGCTTAATATTGATTAAATTTCAACGACGAATTTGTTTCAAGCTTGCAACAATTAATTAACAATTTAAATTATTAGTCTTAATCTGATAATTTTAAGATCGGTTAAGCGTGAATTTTCCGTAAGAGACAAAATAAAAATCATCATTCGCTGTCTTCTTTGCAACTCTGATGACTTTACCTGAATCTCAAGATTTCGAAATTGTCGAAGGAGCATCCCCTATATTCCTGATCGACTGATTGTGAGATGCGCGATTTTTCCCGAGACAAAGGGCGAGAGGCGTGCCTCGGCCGAGAACGAAAAATCGACGCATCGTGCGAGGGGTCGAAAAATTTAACATTACGATTCCTACCGTCGGCAATACCCGGGGTTACGAAGACAGGGGATGGCAGGGAGGAGTGGGGAGGAGAGAAGGCGCATTTCCATATATAAACGGCAGGATTCAGCCGAGTCCTCTTTCTCTCCTGGGTACTGGCTAAGCTCCAATGTGATCGTGGGTGGTCGTTCTGGTGTGAGTGTGTCTGTGTACATATATACATGTGTGTATGCCGCGGGAACGACGCACCGTAGTCAGCAATTTGGACTATCCGATTTTACTCTTCGTGAGGATATCGTATCCCGCGCGCCGCGCGTTGCCGCCTGTTTGTGTGTTCGTAATCATACATTGGCGGTTACACCACCAAATCTACATCGCTGCGGATAGAGATGCATGGAAGGCGAAACGTGCCGACCCGCGGCTACGAATGGGAGCGTCAGTCCGTTCGAAACTTGCAAGGAAACCAAGTAGGATCGCGGAGAAGAATGGAAAGCGCGCGGAACAAATCATTTAGGTTGTAATATTGTATATTATATGAATGTGAATGTTGAATACTTCCCTGAGACGAACATGAATATTGCGATATGCAAACGATCGAGATTGAAACGATCCTTTTTCAATATGCTTAAGGCTTAAAGAATGATATAAAAAGACAAATGAGTCATCGTTATACTTGTCGTATCATACTGGTACACTTTCCTTCTTCAGATTTTCCTAGCAAATTATATTGCATTAGAGATATAGAATCTACTATATAGTGATACCTCTTATCTCTCTGCGTTGCAATCAATGAATAAACACAATGATATGTGTGTCGCTATTGGTTGAGCGATTATAATCGCACATATGCAGTATCGTGTGTATTTGAGATAGGCGAGATGCACCTGCGATATGCTCACACTTACGTGGATGCAGGTGTGCTAATTAAACGATAAACTATAATGATAAGCCTTGAACTTTAACCATATTGCGAAGCTATAACTTGCGCTTTGGCACGATATACTACCTATATTGTACGATTTTCATACATTTTCTTGCGGATTTATGGCATTCTGTAAATAATTTGTTCTGTTGAGGACAATATGCAATGCTTTCTACATCAAGATACAATATTTATATACTTTTAATGAAAATAAAACAATGCTTTTTGTCATAACTTTTTAATTTATAACGTTAAATTAAGTAATTTCAAACATGGCATGAAAAATTAAACTATTATAATAAAAATTATAATATTATATTACAAGTATAACAATTTCAAAATAATGCGTGATTGTTTATTCGTGTTGTCCATGAAAATGTAATTTATCAAAATTCTTTAATTTTCGCCATTAAATAGCTCACCAATTACGTTTCAATTTTTTTGTATGCTTTTGCAATATTAATTATAGATGATGCAGGCATGATACAAAATCAAAAATTTTACAAAATGCCGGCAAAACGTGAGAGGAACTATTTATATTCTGTTATGCCCGCTTATTTTCAGGCATTTTACAATTTGCCTAATACGACCTAGTCAAAACACATCTTTTTGTTAAAGCAGAGAATAGTTGGTATAAAAAGTACATATACAATTTTATATATTATATTAGAAAGCATGAATACAAAGTATTTTCTGCTTTAACCATAATTGTATCATTATAATTGTAAATATTATTTATTGAATGCGTGGGCGAGGGGGGCTCTGCCCCCTGTACCCCCCCCCCCCCCCGTGCAGGGGTCGGTGTAGAGTGGACCTCGCTTCAACTTGCAAAGTACATGCGTGATTTACGTAAGTACGCGTGATGTAAAATGCCTGAAAATAAGCGGGCATAACAGGATATAAATACTTCCATTCACGTTTTGCCGGCTTATTGTAAAATGCCTGGGTATTTTACAAAATGCCTGATATTGTATTATTCCTGCGACATAGATACTGTAGAAAGTTATATATACTTATATGTATATATGTATATCTGTGAATTCCGTTAAGAGACACATAATAATGCACACTTGGATTTAAACTCGGAAGGCAAATGCCCTCGTTTCAATTAAGTCTTTCGCAACTGTGAAACGCACACTTGCACTATCGCTTAAATGCGACACTTAAACATTGGCGGCGACGTCGGGCGCTGTGCTAATTAACGGATAAACCTCGATAACGCCGAAAGCGGCTTGCTTGACAGCGCATTCATGCCCGGCCTGACGTACATTCCATTTTGCGGTTCTGGGCTACCTTACTCCCTAGAGTGCATGCTAATATCCGATCACGCTTCCGCAATCGCTTATCGTCGCTTGACGATTATTAATTATCGTCAAGCCTCATTATCAACGAGACGGCTCGGACTTCATTAGATGAGAGAGGTAACAATCCTTGCGTCAGTGATAACAGATCTGGCGATTTGGCACCTTGTAGACCATCAGCGTTCCTGTGTTTTCGGTAATTGATAAACTCCGAGCGATCGCGATAACGAAACCGTTGAAGCTTGAAGCGTTTGAAAATTATTGTAGTTATTAATGAAACATTGAGGGAGCGACAATGTAATTATCGAGTCGAATTATAATTAGCAATAAATCATAACGTACTGCGCATTTATCGCCGGCGACCGAGCGTGACGGACTCAACAGCCAGTCAGTAGTGAAAGTCGATTTATCGTCAGCCTTGAGGAAACGGAGAGTAACAACTTATTTCGTGCTTGTCGTCGTCGCACTCGAAAATCCAGCAAATTTCTAGCTTACAGTATTTTATGAAATAACTATATCAGCTAAGAAATTACGAATCTCTCGCATGTAATCTGTCACTTAATTATCATTTTTCCACAGACAATATACGTCGACACATGTTTTAGTACTAAAAATAATTAATTTTAATAACCGAGGTATACAGGGTATTCGAAAAGTGTGGGACCCCCTAAATATCTCGGAAACTACGCATTATAGAAAAAGATGTTTTATATAAAAGTTGTAGGGTTTAAAAAGATCTATTTACTGACTTTATCAGTTTGACCATAGGTGGCGTCTCCCAGGTCAGGTCAAGATTACCTTAAATTTTTTAAATGGAACCCCCTATTTTTTATTGCATATTTTTATAGCCCTTGTCGAGACGTTTTTAAAACACTATAATAAAGCTCTCTTTCGTTAAGAATTTCCTGAGATACTTCAAATTTTGTCATTAAATTTTTAATATAAAATATGAAATATCTGGTAAAGTAGCTACTTTTCGATGACTTTACCTTAATACTTTTATACGTAGAATAATGAAAGGAATCGAATGTTGTAAAAAAGAACATAACAAATTATGTTAAAAAATTTGATTGCATTTAGTAGATGCATTTAATTTTACAAAATTGCAAATGTATAAATTAATATTATTATTTAATTCCTTTTATTATTCTACGTACAAAAGTATTAAGGTAAAGTCATCGGAAAGTAACTACTTTACGAGATATTTCATATTTTATATTAAAAATTTAATGACAAAATTTGAAATATCTCAGGAAATTCTTAACAAAAGAGAGCTTTATTATAGTGTTTTGAAAACGTCTCGACAAGGGCTGTAAGAATATGCAATAAAAAATAGGGGGTTTTATTTAAAAAATTTAAGGTAATCTTGACCTGACTTGGGAGACGCCACCTATGGTCAAACTGATAAAGTCAGTAAATAGATCTTTTTAAACCCTACAACTTTTATATGAAACATCTTTTTCTATAATGCGTAGTTTCCGAGATGTTTAGGGGATCCCACACTTTTCGAATACCCTGTATAGATACATAACATTATTATACCTATGTAAAATTATTAATTAAAATTTTTTAGATACAGAATATATTTAATGATGTAATTTCTTCATATATTTATGACAATTGTAAATATGTCAAATAATCAGTGATAAAAAATAGGAAGGATTATATTTTCCCGCGAGATTATGAATAATTTTCTTTCAAATAGCATTAAAAAATTGGCAATTTTAATTATTCTCGCATCTATTTTTTCCTTGCATATAATCGATATATCGGAAAAAAAACGGCACAGATCGGTTCCCATATAAATTTAACTTTTCTCCGCTTATATGCAGAGTTTTAGATATCTCAGGCACGACGATTTCTTTCCGCCAGATTTTTATCGAGGCGATTTAACGCCACGCCGTAGTAGAAATCGTCTCTTCGAGATGCATCCGCGACTTTGTGCAAATAATATAACCGCATTTCTAAAGCCTGTTTTATAACTGAAGTGTACACGACGATTTAACATTTAAGTATCATCGCTTAAACGCCTTAAACCTTAAACTACGAGTTCTGAGATAAAAGAAAGCTATGTATATAATATAAATACATATAGGTACCTACTATATCTATATGTGTATACTTATATTATTGATTATATTTTATTCCCATTCCATTTTTCTTCGGACATTGGCTTTTTACTACTTACGTTATTTCGAAATCAAGAAACTCTTTCTTTATTAAAAGAACTTTTTATAAGCCAGTATTTCTTGTCGAAAATTTTCTTATGATGAAATATATGAATTAAGAGCATGAATAGAATTTTAATGCAAGTTATCATTATCGCATATATCAAAATAATTTTACGGTTCGAAAATGCATATGTATTTCGACACTGAATCAACATTCTCATCTTTATTATATTAACAAGTTGTACATTCTCTATATCGACATAGCATATTAAATTAAATTACTTGAGATAGAGACGGCGAGTTTATTAATTTTAGATTGTAGCGCAAACGTGTCTCCCGAGTGTAATTTATACCTATCTAAGAATTTACACCACCAAACGCAATTCCATGGAAAATTGCGGCTTTTGCATAGTTTACATTCGAATCTATTCTATATTAAAAGCAAATATTATATATGCACACAAGTTTCAATTTACAGTCTATAGTGCTTCTTATCAGCGATTTATTGATTTGAATATAATGTTTATCATTGAAAGTAGATATCTACAAGAAAACATGTGAAAGAAATATAATAGTTTTATTTCTTTGTTAACATGCTAATATCGTATACCTACCGATATAATGAACAGATTTAATGAAATACCAGAAATAAATTTGATTTTGGACGAGATGCTATAACATTTTCGACTTTAATTAAATATTAGCCAATATAGATAGAGTTTTATCCTGAGAAAACTAATCGTGTAATTAAAGCTTAATTGCATTAATTAATAATTCTTTTGATTTAACTGAGTTCCACGCTTGTCTGTGATGCAAATCCGGTTTAAGCAAACTCTCAGATTTTTTATGTCTTATACATAAAAATGACGTCGTTCTTGCGAAATGTGAATAACCAATGAATAAAAATTATCGTATAGAACGTTCATTGTTACCAGAAGGCAGATATTAAATTATAACTGATTTGCTGTAAAATAACCACTACTCTTATATTTAAAATTTTATCGTACTTTTAGCATTTATAGGCGAAACTTTACACTTTTTCTATAAAATTTCCTAATTATTTTGCTGAAAATTGTCTGTCGGTTCTTCTAACAATAAGTTTATATACACGCAATTAAAAAATCGCGTTGTCACACTTTATTTTAAGATTATTTTGCAGAATGTCACCCAAAAAGGAAACATTGTTGAATTATTGCTATATTGTTAAGAGAATGATTTTATTGATATTCTATTCCACACATCTAGAAAAATATATAGCATACACGTCCACAAAGTTCTAACCGAACGGTTACGATTATTTTTTCTGTGGCTGCGAATTTGCCTACGGCTCGCGGTTGAAATTGATTCGTTCGGTTGATAAGTATGATATTCGTTAACAGACGCTTGTGATTCGGCGTAAGTTTCTTTTTATTCTTTATTTGCTCATTATTTCATATAATATAAAACGTGAATATGATCTTAACTTCAATACAATTATGAAGGTGTGGAGTAATTTTTAAAAATTCTGGCACGACTTTTCATTAATTGTTGGCTTTTTGTAATAAAAAATCCTTATAGAATTAATTAAGATTTATTCTACATTTTATTTTTTTGAATTACATTTATTTAGGTTAAATTACATTTAATGTGAAATGCATGATAAATGTTATTATTATGAGATTAACATATAGTCTTTTTTTATATTTTTACCCAAGATTGAAATATAAGGCGTTTTCTCGCTTGCGTCACCTACCCACATCTCGCGTTTATTGTTCATCTCGTGTTTTCATTGATTTTGATGTTATATGTATAGTTGCCTCGTCGACTGCACTCGGTAATCCGCCGCACTCGTGCGTGCTCATAATAATAGCGATCCTGACATTTGCCTGCGATTTTATAATGCGCGCACGTCTGTGCGACGACTGCCGACTGCGATTTAAATGGGGAAACGAACGTGCATCTATTCGACGATAATAGTGTATGGATTGATGAGTTGAATGCGTTGCTCCAATTAATTCGTCGCGCCGCGCCGTTTCGATTATCATTTGATTTGATAAAGGATTGTGGTGATGCCTGGCAATTACAAGCGAGGCGTACGCATTTATTTTCGATGCGATCGACAGTGCAGCAGTCGAAAATGTTATAAAATATGGAGAGCGTAAATCGAAACGGTTAACGCGTTCGTTGGCAAATTATTAACAATGAACTTTTGTCACCTATGTAACCGACTGTCATTTTTACTATTTAATGTTAAAACCACGAATATTGTTAAGATATACCTATTTATCTCTTTAAATATAAAAGAGAAGAACTTTGATATATGTTCTATTTCGGATGACGTCTCTCACGAATTTTTGATGTTACTATTCTACCTGCACTGGAACGTACTAAATATTATAGCATCTCGTCGTCTATTTAAAAATCGTCACGGAGAAATTATAAATCTGTGAGTCAGAATCGCTATTACGTAGTGGAAAAATTTGCGCGTAAAATTATACGTGTCATATCTGTCGGGTAGAAATAATTTTGTTGGCCACTTTACAGCGACGTATTGTACATTGTACGGCAGACACGTACATAATCTACATAAAAACAGACGTAGTCACGGGCGGCGGATAATTTCGTCGGACGGCTGGCAAGCGTGTTGAAACCTCATTTTCGGAAAATTTGCGTGAAAAATGGCGAGTTCACTGACAAGCGCATATGACCGCAGAAATAATGGAGGTGGAAACCGCACCATAACCATACGCGCCGTGTAAATGCTCATAAATATTACACGACACTATACGCGCGTCACACGAGTCCTAATTAATACGTTTATTGCGAAATTCTCAAATAAAGTATTGTGAATTAATTCAAGATAAATATTTTACGATACGAAACGACTAAGAGAGGTCTAATTCAAAGATAAATATTCTACAATATGTCAGCACGTTGTTGCGCTCATATCATATTGCCTATCACGCCTTTCTTAAATTATTACATAAGGCGTTACATATATGTATATACTCACATATGTAGAAGAATTTTTCTGTTACGAAGAATTTCAAATTATGTAGATGATTCATTTAGGGCAGATGATCACTAAATGGTGCTAAACGGTAAACTTGTTATTCTGAATGCATCCTTTGATTGAATGTAAGAGGATCAGATAGATCGTATCATCTAATACTATAGAGCTCGATAACTTATTAATATGACTGACACATACCCGCATCCGCACATATTGGCTACGCCTCGGCGAGCACTTAATGACATTTCTCAAGTTGCTCGGGGCAATTCTCCCGGCTGTGTCATGGAGGGTGTACGACACACCCTAATAGATGTAGGCTTAATACGTCTCCGGCGGCGAAATCGCCTTATCCGAGTATTATGTACGTCCATGTATCAACAATCGCGTACACATGTGCATATTCCATCACGCAAGCAGATGCAAATATCTGTGCCTGTTTGTTACATGGTTTTAGGATAGTATCTGTGACACGTTACATCGCGAACAAGCGTACCAAGTTATCGCTGTTACCTATTAACGCTAAATATATAGCGTGACCAAAGTATTCTTGGAGTAGTACAAAGTAATTTCATAATTATAAAAATAGCAGTAGCACTTTAACACGTACTCTGTGTTTGAAATCGGCAAAAAGACATTAATTCTAAGCTGACTATAATTTTGAGCGGCAAAAGAGTTAATAATTAATCAAACGTAGGAGCTAATTCGCTCGAGATGTTTAGCCGGAAACAGTACGACAGTTTGCTGAGGGTGGTTAGTAGATATCGATTTAACACATCCCGGACCAAGCTTAATTATACCATCCCTGTGCGACACTCGCGCGTACAATGCACATCTAGTGTACTCACACTCGGATATCGATAGTATCATATACATACGAGTGAAGATGTCCCGTGTGTACCATGTATGTACGTATCTGGTGAATTCGCGAGAAGGAGTTAAATTCTTGTTAAGACGGGATACCGGCAACGTCGACGAGGGTTAGCTTGTTCCTACGGACTCGGAATCCTTCTCTCTTTGTGTTGGTCTCTCTATCTCTTTTTTCTCACCCCGCAGGCGTTGATGTCTCTTTTTTCCTATCTCTTTCTCTCTCCCTTTCCCTCCCTCCCTCCCTCCCTTTGGATGATACAAGGCACCGGCTGGTTATAAGGCCAGTAATTAACAGGCGAGCCATGGAACGAGAGTTCCCTTGTGCCTCTGTCATCTCTCTCTTTCTCCCGCTACCTCTCTTCCTCTTTTCTTTTTCCGTGGTGTTTTTATCATTTTATTTTCCAAGTCCTTCCGTCCGCCTGTGACGTAATCTGGGCGAAACCTCGTCCCTCGTTCTTTTTGTTGTCGCGCATGGTGAAATGCATCTCCCTACGCGACTAGATTTCGCAATTACGCAGAAAAGTTACCACGCGACTCTAACTTGTTTCCAAGGAAAAAGGATTATCATTAAATTGTTATGATGCACATTAACTGCGGTCATTTAATTATGTATATGAAACATCCCTTGAGGAAGAATCAATATTGCATTAATATAACATTCTCTTCTGATATCGCATGTTCTAGATTCACTCCATAAAATATTGAGATACATTTTTTTCGATATTTTGCGTATTAATAAGCAACGAGTTGATACAAAAAGCATTTACAGTTCCGACGAATATTGGCCGACGAATATCGCCCACTATTGGTCTCGTTGCCAATTTCATTAAAATTGTTGTGCGAAGGTTCCTATTGCGACTCTTGTTCGCGTGTTACGCCATCGTACGCCGATTACCGCCGCGTGCTGGACAACGACGCCTCTGTCCAGCCTCGAAGATTTTACGAGCGATATGCATACGTGCGCGCGTAAGTAAGGACATCCATCGCATCATGTAGATGTGCCGTAAACGGCGTCGTGCGCGATTTCTCGTAAACCACCCACGCGCAGACCGATCGACGGATGGAGTCGTCCGAGGACGTCTCGTGTAACCGGCGTGTAAATTATCGGTTATCGATCTCCCTTGGCAAATTACCTGGTAAGCCGCTTAAGTGTTCGTAGACTCAGGTAAGAAGACGATCGGCGGTCAGACTCGGGAGGGAGGGAGGTTGCTTCAAGGACACGCTTCGAAGCCTTTACCTGCCTGCAACGTTATCGACCTGCACGTACAATCACCTGAGTGCGGCTCGCGACAATCGAGGAAAACACAGCTGTCGCGAGTTCATTCCGAAGAAAATGGGATTGATATAGCTACATGCTGTTCGATAGACGCGGTTATTTTTGCGTCGCGGTGGATGGAAACACCGATATCATCGCTTTATAATGCACATAATTTATTTTATACTATGTTTCTCAATGATCAGAGAACACATACACATTTTAATGCAGATATTTGTTTACAATATTACTGAAGTGGTTAGCATAAGCATATTTTAACATATCGAATATTGCGACGAAAGATATTAATAATACTTTTGCATTTTACATAGTATCGCGCGAGTGCCAAGAATGCTACAATCTACGTACTACAGTGTTAAAATCGCGCGTGCCTTGATTGCGTACATAATATAGGTACGTACAAGCATCTCGAATTATACGGTGATTGGTGCAATCTCACGATGTAATCTATATAATTACGGAAAATATATTACGGGATCGTAAACCATACAATTTGCTTAGATCTACAGTCACGTCGAGTCATTCCTTTCTTATAGAGCAGAAAGATTTATTTAATCCAATAATCTTCATACGGGCGCAGATGGCACGAAGGGATATATATGCGGTAAGTGGTCTCTTATCCAGTCAATTTATTCGAGATTGACAAGTCGATTATTAAGACACTGTCCATGTGACTCAAAGAGAAGCGATCAACGTCATTATTGCACGATCAAGACGCAAGATTTTTGTGTCACGCGCGAAGAATCGAGATAATAATAGCAATGACAGCTGCAGATAATTTGGTGCACTCGATCGTGGGCGAGTGCGCGGTCACTTCAAAAAGGAAACATATGATCGAGAACAGTTATCGGACGTTGACTCTGCTGTTATGACTTCTAGACCTCTACTATGTGAAAGACGAGGTTACGAGATATGACATAACATATGAGAATATCAGATTGGTCA
The DNA here is from genome assembly GCA_035220615.1 of Leptothorax acervorum. Lineage (NCBI taxonomy): Eukaryota > Metazoa > Arthropoda > Insecta > Hymenoptera > Formicidae > Leptothorax > Leptothorax acervorum. The sequence goes on along the minus strand of JASTWQ010000153.1, from coordinate 306,701 downwards.
TAAATTAATAACAAGTGACTAAGATGGAACGTAAATCATACTTTCAAATGTGAACTGATTGATCTTACAAGCGATAGAGTAAGTTAACACATTGTTTCTTGGCAAGTAGGTACACCTACTGGAATTTTTTTTCGAATTAGACAATATAAACGTTTTTAATAATTTGTGTCTGTATATGATGCGATAATATTATATATACATATATATTTTTTGTAAAGTATATTACGCATTGTGATACATATATGTAAGTTTCACATAACAGATATTATCAGATATTACCGAGAAATTGCTGCTTAAATGTTCTATAGTTCTCAGGAAGACGAATGGCATTCGCGGTATCGTAGAAGACAGCATATTTCCTTTTCTCCGTAGATATAGATCAACGAGAGGTCATTCACGTAAGAAGCTAGTTCTATTTTGCCCGCTCGCTTAGAACAACCCGCGATGCACTCGGCCGTCAATTAGTAACAGATCCAGTTGCTCTAAATTGGCGGCACGTTTCGTCGGCGTTTACCAGTCCGACGATCGCCACTAATTGGCATGTCAATGATTCCGTTACGAGCATTGCGCAATATTCTCTGAATCGGCATCTGGATTTGAGAGTTACATTGTATGCCATTCTCGGAGTGCACATAGTTCAAGAGAATCGGAGGGGCAAGTTTCTAGATATTCGGAATGTTTCTTATTCTCTATCTAGTTTCGCAGTGGCACAGATTTGAATTTTCAAAAATTTCCTATTCCTATTATGTTCTGCTTTTGCTCCGGTTACGGCTCACCGAGCAATCTTTTCCGAAGCAATATTGTTCATTGGAATTCACACAGCCTTATCATGCATGCGATATTCTCCGAATATTAAATTTTATCATATCATGATTTTTCCGAACTTAAGCCGTTTTTCTCTTCTATAATATGCACTCCACTTGTAAGTATGATAATAACGAGAAGGGCGATGTTGGAAATCGGAAAAGTTTTTACACATTTGTAATTTCTTTCTTACATCAGCGGTCAGCTATATCTATAGTTAGAAATCAAAGCTTGATTAAGCTACAATTATTGATCACTAAAGACCAAGATCGAGACAAGACCTCTTTGTTATTTGCGGCATTCGGAGTCAATCGATGTTCTTTACGTCGCAAGTGAAAATGGTGCGCAGAAAGGGAAAAAAATTGTAGCGTCTGTCCTTTTGAAGAGAGAGAGAGAGAGAGAGAGAGAGAGAGAGAGGGGGGGGGGAGAGCGAGACTTCTCCGAAGGTGGTTGGCCACATGCCAGAATCAGCTATTTCTTCTTGGGCTGACCGGCACACTGACCCTGGACACATATCCGAATCCCAGTTCCGAGACTTCCCCCGACAGCTCACGATGAATGGACCCCGATCTGCCCTCAGGATGCCGCCGTCGAAGTGTTTTTCTCCCTCATGTTGCCTCTTCTACATAGTGATGGGTCTGACTTGAAGTCCGATTTATCATTTTCCACGCTGATCTACACGGGGCACTGAGTAATTATTATTTGATACTTTTATTATTTGACAATTCTAATTTCTGTAATCGATGGATCTGCAACTTTTACTAAAAACGATTTTATTGCTAAATAATCGGATAATTTTAGCATTTTTGTTTAAATTAATTATTTATACGTAATGGTTTTCCGCCTTATCTTGTTGGATTTATTTCAGAAAATAACATTTTATAAAATGTATAATTTTTATCAAATTTACGTTTCTCATATAAAATGTGCGAAGAATCGCCCTACTTTTCCAGTTCAGATTTTAATAATTAATAATAATAATTAATAAATTTAAGACCGCTTTTACTTTATGCTAAAATTGGTAAATATCTATAAAAGGTCTAACTTCACCGATGACCTTGACCTTGACATATGTTGTCAAGGTCACCCTCTTGAGTGACCTTCAGAAGGTTTTAGGCGGCGGTCATTGTTCATTAAAAAGTTATTAACAAAAAAAAATTGAAAAATGTAGCAGTTATTTTGAGCACTAATAGACATAAATGACTGATATTTATGTGGAAATAGTACATGTATGAACGAAGGAAAATTATTTAAAACAGTGAATTGTTGGTATATTGAAAGAAAAGTTATTTAAAGCAGAGAATAGAGAGTATGTGCTTCAACTTACAAAGCACATACTTGTAAAGCGCGTCACTAACCTATTGGTTTTGTCAATAACCAACTATTATTTGCTTTAACAAAGCTTTAACATGCTTTTGCCATGATTAAAGCAGAGAATATTTGTATTCACGTTTTCTAATACATAAAATTGTGTATATATAATACTCAAAATAACTGCTATATTTTTCAAAATTTTTGTTTATAACTTTTTAAAATAAACAACGACCGCCAGCTAAAACCTTCTGAAGGTCACTCAAGAGAGTGACCTTGACAACATATGTCAAGGTCAAGGTCATCGGTGAGGTTGGACCTTTTATATATATTTACCCTAAAATTATTAATAGATACGTTCCTGATTATCAAGTTTGCTCAGATTTTATATCTATATCATACTCGATGCCATCGCTATTCGTAAGGTGTCTTAATTCGCTGAATTCGCGCGAGATTTGTGCGATATTCGTGCCGAAATAGTTCTCCCGCGTTGTTTGATCTATATAGTTCCCGTGTTTTTATTGTGTACGCATGCCGCAAAAATTTAAGTACACAGAGCCAAACAGATGAGTATCTTCGGAATAAATCATTAAGATTTACGTTTCGGTTGTATTTACATCTATTTTTGCGAGAAATTCCTGTGTACATATTGCAATGGCTGCGATGTAAGTAATCGCTGCATGAAGATAGATTTTTAGATAGAAACAATTTTTTAACGTAAAGGTGTTTGATTTTTTGTCGAGAATAAACGTCTCTATTTTCGAACCGAGAACTCTCGGTTTTTTTATTCAAGTCCTTGCATTATGGCCAGTTGAACGGACGCCAGATATTTCTCCGAAATTCGCTCGAACGTGAACTACAACCCGCTTTCGCGTACTCAAAAAGTTTTCCGCGCTCGGAATGATGCCAGTTAGTAGTTTGTTCGTAGACAAAATGTGCTTCTAGAGTTCTTAGTATGATTAAACAGCGTGATTTCAAGCACGTGTTACGTCAAATGCGAGTAATATTTTCTATGTAAATTTTAGTTTTACGAATGTATTGCATCAGACATTAATCATTTTTCTCTCATTTAATGTCAAAATTAAATTCATAGTGTATATATAAATCTTGATACGTATTTCTGCTTTAGTTTTAATACTCATAGAAAACGAATAACGTATTGCTCACTGTTTCGGTCTGCATTTAAAAAATCTTTGAATTAATCATTCGGACACCTTGTTCAAAATACAGACATTACGGGATACGTGCAAATGTTGATGTTCATTACGTTCGGAAGTCACATCCGACTCGTTGGTAGATACGAGATCAGGATAGAGAATCCGAGGATTGTTCGTCCGAAGAACATGTCTGTGCACATGTAAGAGAACAGGGGTAGGCACCTTTTTGTATGCAGCAGCTCTCGAAGCTGCGGCATTCGAGATCGAATCCGGAAACTCGCGGTATAGCAGTCCCCACGGAAAGGTCGTGGACGTGCGAGAATGCACGACTTTACCGAGAATGCGCATACATCCGGTGTAAAAGCTGCCAAATTGCCGGTCATGTTGCTCTTTTCCTACTTGGCACTCGGTGATTATCGCTGTTACGACGCTGCTTCGCAGATCGTTTCTAAACATCGTCGCCGACATTCGCTCACCATTCTGGAAATTCCAATGAGTATCGCGGTACCTAATTTTGTGTCATTATACAAAACGAATGTTGGAAACGAGCGTACGAGTTTGAATAAACGGCAAATTGACGTAAGCTGTCGAATGAAAAATACATTAGGCAAAAATAGCTATGTAGAGATACGTGATGGGCGCGAAATATGTGAAATACAAGGAAAATGACACAATGGCTAGTAGTGGAGCAATATGTTTATGAAATATGCACGGAAATCGATCCTAAAGTAGGATCTTCTTTAGCGAAAATTATAGCGAAGTAACTATAACTGAGCAGTAATGCAAAATTAATAATCTTTCAATAATTCATAATTTTACGTAACCGATCATTGAATTTTGCATCAATTTTTACATCTTTGGCTTATCCGAGAGTCTTCACGAAGAATCCCGTCTTGCACAATCGCGAGCAATGGCGCACCGATAATCCTCGCGCCATCTTAAAAGGATATCTCGGTGCACCGAAGCGAGTGAAACTTCCGGCAAAGTGTACTTCGACATTTACTTTGAACGGAGTTGAGAAAAGTATCTCTCATCTGACTCGCCCTACACGTTATTTTTTTGTCACCGAGAGAAGTTCTTCCGGTTTCGTGGAAAGTTCCGGGACGACGGCGACCGAAACACACAGAGGTCGAGAATGCTGCTGGTCTCTGCTCAGATCGATTTTATCCCGGGCACTTCGAAGACAGAATTCAACCACTTAAAGTCTTCGTTCAGAGCAATTCTGCTCGCTGCCGTTCCACCGAAAGAAAAATAGGGGTGACTGAACGGACGGATGGTTCGAACGGAGTTCACATCTATCCGGTTATCTTTTGCTGGAGTAAGATAAATAGGATGGATGATAACTCGCGTGATTTACCAAAGAAGCGATATAGAAAATGGAAATCGTTGGGAATTGCTTTGTATTGGTGCGTATATGTGTTATAGCTCATGAATTCTCACTATACGCGAGATGCTTTAAGGTAGTGACCGATCAACTCTCTGACTTCTTCCATCTCGTTGGATCTCACTGCGAAAATAACTGAAAATCATTCCAAAAATAGAGGAAGTGCAATAGGTACAGATCTTACCGTGAAATCAATTAAGTTATCCTTTTGAACGATAAAACAAACGTACATACAATGAAAACGATTGAAAATTGGTGGTACGTTGCACGAAACAAATAAAATACCTTTTTAAGCACAAGGTAATACTTTAGCCGTGCGGATTCTTTTCCAATCGTCGCTTTTCCATTTGATTCGTACGTCTGATTTTAGTTACATAGCAAAACAATCACTATTGATTGATACAAAGCTGAGGGAACTTTTCCTTTTTCCGTTGTCCATTACAAATTCGCGGAAACGAGCATTGCTTCGAATTCGCGTAAGAGGCACGCTGGGATAAGCGCGGATGCAATAAATATGAATGAGACGGGAGCACGAGTAAATGAGGACGCGTAGAAGAGCGAGGAGCAAAGAGCTAAAGAAGAGGAGGAGGTGCGGAATATTGGTCGGAACAGAACAGTAGTAGTGACCTGCGCAGACCTGCGTGCGCATCCGGTCAGAATACAAACGCTTCCGTTGCATCGCACCGCACCGCACCGCACCGTATCGCATTGTTCCGCACCGCACCGCATCGCGCGAGCTGCCGGTATTTTTCAGCCGGCCGGAGGCATAAATTGCTGAAGAGCGATGGGCCAATTCTCCGCCGGAAGATTGACTGGCCTCGCCGGCTTCTATTCGCCTGCTTTCTCTCATCTGCGTGGCTCACTGCATAACCGCGACTCTCCCGTTCGCGCTATTATATATGCGAAAACATTCGGCGCAACAAGCGACGATAAAATTTCCGAGTCAAGCCGCGAATGCTCTCAGATTGATTAGGATTTCATGTAATTTACCGCGCGTTGTCTTGCGACGATAGACGACGCACCGAGTGTATAATTGGACGATCTTATTACAGAAAAAATTCGAATACGAAAATATAGTATTGAGCGAACATATACATATATGGTAATAAAAATGTCTGTTATACATTTAATTATATCAAGTTGTATCAAGTCATTTTTTTGCAATCTAATAAAATATTTAAAAAATAGTGTGTAAAAATTACCGTATAATTGATAAGCTTTTATTGTAATATGAATCACACATAATCTCTCTTAATTGATTAACTTTATTGATACAATTCTATTTATTGTTAGTGCACATTTTTGCGTGAATAATTTATAATAATTATTAAACAAAAGTATATAAAAAAGAATAAAATAGGTATGGAATTAATTTTTCAGCAGAATTTCTTAATGAGGCTTTCACAAGGTTTTTCGTGATCTGACATTCAATTAATCGCAATTTGTTACAATTATATTATTATTACAGCAGTAGTAACATGAAAATGTATTGTACGATATAGATTATACGTGTCATTGCAGCGAAAGATACAATGGTTGATAGTAAAATTTGTACGCCGAGTAATAAGTTATTTCTCTGTTTCTCTCTTTCCCCTTTTCCTCTCTCCCCCCCCCCCCCCTCTCACCCCCTTTTCTCTTCTCTTCTGTTCTCTTTTCTTCTCTTTTTATATCTCTTCATATTCCCAAAAGATTCCGAGAGACCGTAATTAACCATATTAATTTATGGCAGACAGCGACCAGCTTCTGACTGGTTTTATTAGTATTACGGCGAATTTTATCCTGTTAGTCACAGCCGTGCATAGAAAATTTGGAACAATTCGATTCGTAACGAGATAGATATTACTCTGTAACGTTTATTTACGATAATTCTTCGCGCTTCATGTCGCTATTGTTGAGGAAGTAAAAATTTAGTTTTCACAATACAGTAAAACTTCTTAATAGTCATCATTTTCGGATTTGATAGCCTCTCAATAGTCCCAATAGTTTACGTATGCGTCATTTAAAAATAGGGGCAATAGAGATAAGAGGAGGGGGGGGGGGGTAGAAAATTAGACTATTCAGGGGCTAGGTTTAATAGGTTATGCGGAAGAGGAAAACTATTAAGGGGCAATTGAGGGATGGACTATTAAGAGGTTTTACTGTACGTTCTATAAAACTGAGCAAAGGCAAGAAAATTGTTCAAGTTACCATCAGTTGTTCGTGTGATATTAATGATAGTTAAAAATATAATGAGCTCTAATATCATTAATATTTGTATATATCTTATAGTGAAGATATTAAATTTATCAATTTGACAAAGAGAAAGTATAGATAATAAAGAGGTTTAATACTATTCCATGATTTGCAAAATCGTGTGTGCGCGCGCTCTTTCGGGTACTGCTGAAAAAAAGTTATTAAAATGTATCTATCTTAATCGTTAAAACTATAAGCCGATCTCATGTGTCTCTCTCGAGAGAGGCATGAGCGTGCAAAATGTTAAGGCATCAGACATCACGCGCATGTCCAGACGAGCGGAGGCCGCCGCCAGACGAATTACTCCCTCGTGCGAAAAGATTGCTCGAAAGAAGTAATAATCATCGGCCATGCGAACGTATAATCGATCGCCCCGAGGTGGAACTCGAGGCGAAGTGGCTCTCTGGGATAAAGCGATAAAACAACGAAGCGAGAAGGGGCAGGCGATTGGAGATGGAGGCCCTGGCGTAGCAGCGGCTGGCGAGAGGATTCCCGAAGACCTTAAAACCGACGACCTCCTTTTGATCCGACCAAGTCGTGGTCCAGAAGGACAACGATGATGGCGGCGGCGGCGGCAGCGGCGCGCGCCACGACGATATTCTTCTCGTCTCTTCGCTTCTCCTTCTGTCGCTCGCAAAGCGGTGCATGATTACGAAAAAGGTCGATGCAAAGCCGCGCTTTGCGCGACGCGCAATAACTTACGTCCTCACGCTGATGTCGCCCCGCATTGAATTCTCGCCGAGCAAGAAAGTAGTGAGCAGTGACAATCGGGAGGCGAGATGAATAATCTCGCGACGATATAGTGAACGCGTTCTTATTATTTTTTTAAGCAGTGGTCCACCTCGGTCCATCTCACATCGGTGGTCATAATCTATACCATAATATCCAATGTGCATGTACATGCATGAGAGCGCAGCATGACGAAATTTGAAACCTTGCTGGAAAGAGGCGAGCACGATCAGCGACGCGGGGCAATCGCTCGCCACATCGCGCCAAATATGTATATCTCTGAGATGAATTCAGCTGAGCCGGCCATATGTGGCGAACGTACACAACTGGAACCGACCGGGTCGAGGTCCTCTTCCGGTCAAAGACACAAAAGCGAATTTTTTCTTCTTTTCTCCTTCGGCCTTTATCTGCTGACAGACCGTGCGTATTTGTTTGACGTACACTCCATACTACCATCTTGTCTTCATATTTGCTTTGTCATTTCCTGCGAGGGTAAAGATAATTAGGAATCGAATTCGGCTTTAGAGATCTAGCTTCGTAAAAAACAAGTTTATCGTCACGACTGGAGGGAGGACTGTTCGCATAAAAATATTTATATATAAGAAGAACTTTATTTAAATCCCTGTAACTTAAAAAATTGCGCCAAGTTACGTCAAAATAAAATAATAAAAGATTGATGCTGCATTCCCATTTAACTTGGCATGCACACATTACTTTTCGAGATGCCTCCATAACACGAACGTGACGCGCGATATTTCTCCGCGTCAACGACATTTATTCCATTTTCGCGATGTTGCCGTTCGAGACGCGTCATCTCGTGCGATGCGAGACTTTGCGAGGATCGTGTAGGATGTATTCGATACGTTCGAAACGTCCGATAATCCAAACTACCACCAAGGGAGATCATGCATTAATCCCCTTGATTACACATATGTACATATATCGACGTGTTGCAGCTTGGATCGATATTCCTCGTGCGTATAGGTATACCTACATATGCACCTGCATTTCAGCTCGGATATGTGATCGGAAATCAGGAAGTGAAACTGACGTACGTATCATCTTCGATGCTGATCTGCTTGTGGGCGCGTATTAGCAAATGCGCCGCGGATATATAAAGTCATTTTTATAGAAGCACACATTCATCGTTTCATTAGCATTATTATTGCAGGGATAAGTATCAAACTAGTTTTTTTTTAGTTTGTACGTTTTTTTAGGATATACTGAAACGACTTAAATAAAACGTAATATATTTTTTCAATTAATGACACATATTCACTTATTATTAATCTTTAATATCGTCGTTTATACTGATACTAATATATGATTAATTTATTGTCAATTTTGACCTGGTCCTATTTCTAAAAGAAAGGGATAATTGAGCAAGACTAATTGGAAAGTTAATTGACATCCATGAGAACCACCCACGTAAATGGGCCACATAATTTTCAGCGCAGAATAATGTTGATGTAGGTATACATATATGTAGGTATACAATGAAATCTCGAAACGAGCTCTTGTCGCATCAAGCTCGTGTCATGACGTACAAAAAATCACTTTTTCACCCCTTCACGCGGTAATGCTTATGCTAATTTTTATCGTAACCCTAGCAATACATTTTACAGGATTCCCTCGTACAACCGATCTCGTACTAACGGCACGAGTGCACTGGAAACTGGTAGCGTGTCGATACGATATAGCGGCAATATAGTGCGACGACTGCGAAAAGTGTCGATACAGTCGAATACGGGTGACCCTCTTTAATTTGCATGCAAAACGGCCCATTGAGCATATTGTTATTTTAATTGGTCGGGTCGACAACCACGCCCAGGACAATGGCGATTCGATTATATACGCATTCTCTCGCAATTTTTAGGACTGACAATGAGTCGCGAACGCGATAGGGAAAAAGATTTATTCAGCGCATTTCGTCCTCCCCGTCACGGGTCTGTTGAGTTTTATTGCGCAAAGTAATTTCTTTCTTTCTCCATTTCTTTCTCTCTCTCTCTCTCTCTCTCTCTCTGCATTTCTCTCCTCACTTCCTTTGTTCTTTCAATTCGCGCTATCGTCCGATCGATACACGTTCGACGAGAGACGTGTCGGCCAACCAACGATCGCGCACGCAAAACGCGCGTGGGCGATATTCGGCGCGTTTAATCTTACGATAGCGCCTTGCATAATAAATTATTATAATTTATGATAATTAACGGCGCCTGATGCGAGCGTGATTCACGTCGTGTCTAGATTCTTTAACATCTTAATAGCGACACTACCCGTTTTCGTTACTCCTTTTTATAGCGATCAATGTTCGAGAAAGAATAACTTTAAAAAGATACCCATTTTATTTTGTATTTTCATCATACTTCTTAAGAGTGATGACTTCATATATATGTTCTTTAGCAACATTCTTTAACAACATTATATTTACATACATATAATATGTATACGATTAGCAAAAAAAGCTTGTATAATAAAATGCAACCAAATATTATGACACGCGTTCCTACGCGTTCGCAGGCGGAGGAGAATGTTGGATTATAAAGTGGTACCTTTTCCACTTTTTCTCATCGACCCTTGCGTAAGTAGCAACAACACACATTTCTTCGTAACACGTCGCGGCGCGACGTGTCGCGGTCAGATATACTCCGGTGCTTTACTTTTCGAATCTTGCTGTTCGACGTGGCACAATGTATGACTTCGTAGCAGGTGACAAGAGAATAAAGGCAAGGCGAGAATATAGCACACGATTCTTCATACGATTGGACAAAAATCTGTGTCGTGGGACACCGATCATAAAGTGCAGCCGCATCTCGATTGGCGGTGGAATTACTTTGTATCGTGTCGTCGCGTGAGGATGCACGTATGTGGATACGGTACGGCAATGGGCTATCGGGGAAAAAAGCGCGAGAACGTGGTGGCTGATATAGATATGCGGTACGCGTGTTGCGGTCCACCGACTTATTTGACGAAGCTATTCAAAGCGGCTGGTGTCTCCGTTTCTCTTGTTCCGTTTCGTTCCCATCTCGCCTCTCGCACGCAAAAGCGGGGTACCGTTTCAATTCTCACGCAGACAGAATAAACCATTGTTAGATTGGTTTTGGCTTTTTCGTCTGAGCGCGCATTGAGATCTCGTAGTTGACTCAATAGAATGGCGCTATAGATGTACGAGTATCCGCAAACTCGATACCTTACACGCAATTTTTACGCTCGGTATCTTTTTACCAATATATAGTCGTCCCGAGAGTGCACAGAAATTTTAGAACTTGAATCTTACAATTAGATGAACTTGGATGCAGAACTTCTCATTAACATTTAAGATGAACGAATTAATTGCGAAATGTAATTATATGCGCATTTAACTTGAGCTACCAGTAGTACATATGTATACACATACATTTTTTATAGGTATATATGCATGTATATAAAATGGTTATTCTAGTCTCTTTTACGTATATAATATTAGTATGTAATATTTATAAAATTGAAAATGCGCATTCTGTTCAATGCACACGTAGCGGAATCATTAATTATTGCTAACGCAATTACCTTCATTGTTAAAAATATGCCTTACACACACACACACACACACCGAATGGATGTATAAAACGCGATTATTAATACGCGTCATGAAGCGCGTACAAATCGCTCGCGTGCTAATGGATGCGATCCGACAAAAAATAATCGAACGGGGAAGAGATTAATCGACCGATGTTGTTGCGGTGGGCGCAATGAACGGCTCTCGTGAACGCCGATATTAACCCTGCGCTCGCAGGACCTCTCTTTCAAACAAGACCGAGCGTCCGCGAGAAACGACTGGAATAAGTTACAGAGTCGCTGTGGCAGAAGAGTGGCCACTGCGATGTAAGATGATTTCCCAAGTGATTCTCTCATCTCCTGTGACCTTCATCCGGTCTCCATCTCTGCCATTTGCCGCCCTCCCCTTCGCTTCGAATTACTCTATCTAATCGTTGAGACGATTCTGGAGGGTCGATGTATGAGGATATCTCATATGCAACACTCATGTTACAAGAACGTATACATGTCATGTTAATGAGCATGCAGTGAGCCATGTCTCTAGTAGTCTAGTGCCATTCGCCCGAAGGTGTTTAGAATTACGAGGAAACTGTCAATAGCGTGCATGCGATTAATTGCAAATAATGAGCTCTCGGTAAAGTTTAATAAGTTAATATGTTGATTATGATACATAAAAAAAAATTAATAAAGGATTAATCACACAAACTTTCAATCACAGTTAAAAATTGTCATACTCTCTGCGATGGCTTTTATATTCTTGGGAAAGTTAAAATTTGTGGTTTCGCAAATTGCAAAATCCCGGAATAGATATTAATTTCCACTAAACAAGATTTAATCGGGAAGCGAAGCGAGAAATATCCGTGATGGTCCTGCTATTCCGCGAAATCCCCAGTTTTCGCTGCGCGCACATTCGCCGGCCAACTCTGAAACGCGTTAAGAGATTATTCCCTAATTCTGCGAGAATTCCGGTAATTCGATAATCGAGTTTCTCGCGATCGTCGCATAGCGGAAAATCGCCGCTACGAAAGAGATGAAAGTGGCGAGATAGCGGGACAGTCCAGTGGAAAAACTATTAGGGCATTCTCTTCGTCCAAGTTCCATCTATCGAATTAAATCGTATAATTTTATCGACCGTTCGCACTACAAAATTTATTGCGAGTTGTGGTCGCGAAAATAAATGGAAAATACATCATCGTCGAAACGCGAGGAGAGTTCGACGCGCGTTACAATTTTCATCGGACCTCCCTCCCTTTCACTCTTTCTTTCTCTTTCTCTTTCTCTTTCTCTTTCTCTTTCCGCTGGTCCATCTTATATTTATACGGGGCTTTTACAACTTCTCTCGGCGAGAAAGATACGAGCTCGCACATTATCAGTGGCAATGCAATTTTTCGCGTAATGTTCGTTACACAGTCACACTCTCTCGTAAATGTCGCATTCGTAACGGATCTCAGGTGTTATCCGCGTGAGAGAGGTTTACGAGGGTAGATCAGATGCGCCTCTTTTGGCACACGTCGGCCCTCTCGCAATCCGCTTTTATTGGCTTCACGAGGCTTTTCTCGCGAACAACGGCAGACCCCGCTCTATCGTAGACCCTCGTGCGAGGAGAATATACACAGATTTGTGTGCTATTCCCGCCGGATTATTCGCAGATGTGTGTCTCGCGTAAACATCCCCTATAACCCTTTGCGCTAAACGAAACACGCCGAGAGCGTGGAGCTGACGTTTCTCGGTAGAAACGAGCTCGTTATCGCGTTGCATTGCGTACTTCCCGCGTGACGTGGTTACTATCTGTTAATTATTCGTTTTTCCCGCGCAATGTTTATTCGGTCTCGAGTAACCATGTTTTGATGGAACTAAAACTTCCGTTTTCGCTGGTCGAATAAATTGAGGTAATTATTTCTCATTTATTTACTATACATCGGCGAATTCTCTCTCTCTTTTTTTTTTTGTTAAATTAAAATATGTATGTAGGTGAATATTCGTGCTTTAATGCACTTTTATATCAACTCCCGCTTTCGAAAATAATGAAACTTATTTTGGAAACCAGTGATATTTTCCAAGACCAATTAATTCAACCGTTACAACCGTCTGTGTTCCATAACAGACATATTTTTTGGTTCAAATTTTCATCGTCGTTGATTTAAATGGGCGAAATGAAACCTTTTGTTCTCTCAAACGTGCGGGCAATGCAACAGCATTGTTTCATAATGTACAACACGCGCTGTTTGTTTTTTTTTTATCGAGCGAATCGTCGAGGACTGATATTAGTGAACACGAGCATTTGTAACTCGCAATCATGCTACGCGAATGACCTGAAACGCGTTCTTCAGAGAAAAATGAAGGCTCTCCTGCGAGTTTTCGCGACTTGCTCGCGTAAAGGGCGACCTCGCACCGCGCGCCGTTAAGAAGCGCCATTGATAAAAAGTTTCTTGGCGAAAGTGCGGTGCAGCGGAGCGCACGTATTCCCCGTTTCCCCGAGGTGAAATATACAGAATCTCACGGAGAGGATCCGGAGGTGCGCCAACGGCGCGAGCGAACGGACATTGTCCTTTTTCCTCTCAGACGCTCGAGACGCTTTTCCCGTCATTCTCATTCTCGCTTCCCTTTCTTTTTCTCTGCCACCTTTGCAGACTGCCGCCTTCCAGTGATAATTGCCGTTCCGCCGAATTTATTTCGAGAAATCTTCGCGCAGCTCTCACCGTAGTTTCCTGCAGGATTTTTCTCCGTGAAGCGCCCGATAGCGTGACTTCCAATTAAAATGAATTGCTCGGAAAATTAGTATCTTACAAGAAAAGAAATATTAAAATATTATGAGTTATTCCTTAGTGTAATGGTGCACATTGTACTATTTAATAAGATTATAATAATTTTGAATCGTTATCGATCGCAAGCGAAAAAATTTATGCAATACTAAAAAGGCTAAAAGGATTATTGTACGAATTCACCGAAGTTTATAACAGACAGAAAGAAAAGAATCAATGCAGTTTTAAAACACGAATGCGAAATGGATCTCTTGAAATCGCGCGCGCGTTTTTTTTTAAATACAGAGTCAGACGGATTATTTTGATATCAGTGGCCGCGACACAATCGATAATTCGGTTAACAAAAATTCTACGGTTATATATAAATTCAGAGTTCCAGCTTATAATTTTCAGACCAGGTAGATATCGATTTGTTTCCGTCGTCTTTGCGGTGCAGTCGCAACAGGAGTATATACATAATACATGCTCGAACGGAAGGAATACGATATCCGTATGTCATTGCTATCCGAATGTCTCGTAATCCGATTTCGATGAAACATGTCTGCTTGGCATCGTCTACTGCGTGGGATTCTTTATGTCTCCTGGCAAGCAAGGATACGTCCGAAACACCTGGATAAACTGGGTATAACCTGCGTGATATATAGATCTTTCTCCAAATAGTGACGAATTTATACGAGAATGTTCTTTTATTGGTGTCCAATTTTGTCGTTATATAATCGATATAATTGTATATATTATAAAGACAATATTCTATTATATGTATAATGCTAAAATATTGGAAAAAATATATATAAGCTAGCAATTAATCGAAAATTTACAATTTAGATTACGGCGCGGTATATTGATCTAACATATTGACGATATCGGTTATAACGGATGCAGGTTTTTTTTTTTTAAATAGCTTCATGCACAATCGCTTTCGGATGCGAATGCTTCATCGTGCTCGTGCTCGTTTGCCTGCTATGTCCTCGAAACATTCATTTCCGCGTTGCTGGCCGATTCGTTATCGATCGTTGCGAATCGTAAAAATGCCACGAGCACGCAATACAGAGAATCCCGTTTTTGAACGGGGTTCACGAAGCCGCTTAACGCGCGGCATACCGTCACAAATCCATCGTCGACATAATGTATCCTCGACCGATCCGGTCGTCGAACTCAAAAGCCGCTTGCCAACGGAGCCAAGTGGACGGCGAGTGAACAGAAACCTTGGTTAACGGTGCAGCTCGCGAATATCGTGATTTCCCTTTTGAACTTCTGCTATCAGATCGCAACAGAGATGCATCAAGAATGAGTCAAGAGCCGATGCAAAGGTACGTAGCAAGAATTAACGATTGTATTCCGAGATGTCAAACTCTGTGTAAAAAAAAGTAAATACGAACCCAACATGGTTTCAAGGTAATACATAAGAAGAGAATTTAACTAGTTTAAAATAATAGGTAGTAATTAATGAAAAATAATTTAACAATATAATAATAAAATATATTTCACTTTACTATATCTCTTCCTCTATTCTCATCTAGAGGTAGACCTCTTCTTCCGCAACATTCAATAACATAATACTCTCGGTACATTCACTCTTCCTTAAAACATATTTTTATACATATTGCAGCATGCGTTCTTGTTGCTCTCAAGATCTTTCGTTTCGTGACAGGCGGCGGGCTTGACTCTCGATATTTCGCTCGATGGTCCGTTCCTTTATATCTTGATCGTTCATGTAACGCGCGAGCTGTGTCTTGACAGGCCACCCATACCCGCAACTGTCAAAGGATTCGACGGATTGCGATATACATTATGGGAAGAATGCACGACTGTCGTTCTTACTTTGCGGCTTTGGCGCTGTCGAGTATGACGCGGTCGTACACTTTCAACGGACCGTCCTGCATCCATCCAGATTCCAGCGACGCGTGCATTTTATTCTCCATCCGCCCGCGAAGCGCCGGAAGACGACGACGACGCTTCGCGTATTTCGTAACATCAGAAAGTGCTCTCCGCCCTCCGGCAACTTCTTTTTGTGTAAGTGCCGCTAGTCGATGGTATCTCGCGCGACGGAACTGTTTGAGCGTCTCGAAGTGCTCCAATCGACGTTTAAATACTTTAAATCTTCACGTTTCGGATTTTATTAAAATGACATTGAGAGCAAGATTTTATATATCTCGCCAAGAACGATTTGCTGCTTCCTGAAAATTTTCTGTTTGCTGAGATGTCAGAAAATCGTCGTGCGACCGAATGCCACTCTGCGGGCATTTAAAATTAAAAAAATGATTTTTACATGCGTTGACGTGCAATACGTAATTAAAAATATAACAAAGCATGTTCCTTATCAGCTTGAAAGCGTGTGATATTCGGTATCTACAATATCTGAAGGTAAATATGCAGAAAGTGGGCAACCTCACGGATGACGTTCATCTTGACATATGTTGCCAAGGTCATCGCCCTGAGTAACATGCAGAAAGATTTAATTGTCGGTCGCTGCTTATTCAAAAGTTATTAACAAAAAAAGTTCTGAAAAATATAGCCGTTATTTTGAGTACTAAAAGACATAAACGACTAATATGTATGCGGAAATAGTACATGTATGAACGAAAGAAAGTCATTTAAAGCAGCGAATCATTGATATATTGAACAGTCTGCCCCTCTGCCCTCGCATATACTTCGAATATTCACTCTTTATAACATATAATTTTCAACAAAATAAAACCATTCCATATTCATTACTACTCATTTGAAGAAATATTTAATGATAGATTACATGAAATGGGATACATTTTTAAAAATAATTTGTTAAAGCAGAGAATAGTTGGTATATGAAACGTACATATTTATATATCAACTATTCATTGTACATATGAATATGTACTGTTCATATACCAACTATTCTCTGCTTTAACAAATTATTTCTGTTTCGTTAACTTCGACGCTTAATACCTGTAACAGAAATAATTTTTTAAAGCAGAGAATAGTTGGTATAATACGCCAAATAACTGCTATGTTTTTCAAACTTTTTTTGTTAATAACTTTTGAATAAACCGACCGACAATTAAATCTTTTTGCATGTTACTCAGGGCGATGACCTTGGCAACATATGTCAAGATGAACGTCATCCGTGAGATTGCCCACTTTCTGCATATTTACCTATCTAAAGAGTAGGTATTTGAATCAATAGATACACTTTTTAAAATCGAAAAATCTCGTTATATCATTAAAAAAAAAAAGTTAAATGTTATATAACGATTCGAATATTTTTTTTATTGTTAGATTCGTCGAGTTTCGTTCGATTTGGGGCGCGTCAAGTTAACAGGTCAATTAAATTATTCACCGAGTGTCAAGTGTCGCTAAGAAAAGAGTAAAGACGCCCGTGATCGAGCACAACGGGGTGACAAGTGCCGTCGTGGCGATCGGAATTGATGGCGTTTGAAGCGGAACGATAAGCGTTAGACGTAGGTAGCCGTGAACGTAATGGAAAACGTCAAATAATCCGATAATCGTTCTATGATGGTGCCCGGAGCGGCAAGTAGAAATACAAATTGAATTCGCCGTTGGAGGCTCTAACCGGCCGATTAAAAGCGGGGGAAATTAGGTTAATGCCGGTCCGGAAAGCCGACACCGTTCCACCGTCGCGTCGTGCCATGTCACGGCGTGTCTGTGTGCATACGCACGCTAAATGCAGAATGCACATGCGACGTGGTGCACGGTGCACGTACGAGAGAATGGCCGAGAGTCTTCACTCTCAAGGTCCGGATGGCTAAACTCGACTACCCGTATGATAATCGCCGAAAACAGTGATGTAACTATCATGTTCCAGAGTATCAAATTGCCACAATCTCTTCTCTTCAAACCTATTTTGTATAACACGTAGATGTGTTAATCGCAGAAAATATGCGGATTACATAGATGAATACATTGGTTAATCTGTTACGCGAAATTACATTCCTCCCTTCGCGGTCTTCGATTGAGTTTCATTCGTGTATGCAATCTGTGTGCCATTGGAATTTATTCAACCGTTGTGGCCGATGATTGCGATCTTTTTTTCTTTTTATCTTCTCAGCATGCACGCACGAGAAAACGATGGAAAACATCGTCAACGCATGAGGCGGGCAAAGTACAATATTTACCAGCGGTACGCACGTTTCTCATCGCGGCACTATTGTATTCGGATTACCGCCGTTCTATAAATTCGTTTTGCCCATTGTACACCAGTTAACACTGCGTTTCGCTCAAAAACGTAATGAAAATAATGATCGCGCGAATATATAATCCTCTTGTACGTGGTTGCTCGCGGTTTGGTGTATCCTATACTATACATGAGTCGGGGAAACATTCGGAGCAAGCGGTGTACAAGGATTAATCGTAAAAAGTAGAATAGAATAATTTTTTTCGTTAAATCCAGCAACTGAATGAACAGAAATAATATCTTTGTTGCCGATTTACTAGAATGTCCCACTGTTTCAGTTATCATGAACACTTTATCACTAATCCAATTCTCTCCCTTTCTCTCTCTCTCTCTCTCTCTCTCTCTCTCTCTCTCTCTCTCTCTCTCCTAGTGAATTACATATTCACTCTATCGAGATATCACTTGTTTCATAAATTTCAGAGGGTTCAGCCCACAAGAAAGTACAATTGATTATCGTATAGTTTCTAGTTTCTACAATCATGAAGCGAAACTCGTATGCCGCGCAATTCCCTTAACGTCTTGACGCGATGCGGCAATCTAGGAGTACTTTCTGTCCGGGATATTGCAATTTACGCACACGACACGCTCGTACTTTCTGATTTATTCTCCTAATATGCGCGATGTAGTGTTGTTTATAGCATTAGCGATTTAGCGAGAAACGGCGCGACACACACACAAGCGCGGCAACTATCCGCGAGAATATTAGAGACGTGTCTCCGACCGGCGATAATTATCAGCCCACCCGGTGGTATACTCATATCACACGCCAAAGAGAAGAGAAACCATCCGACGATGATTCTTCCTTTCCTCTCGATTTAATCTTACCGGCATCCCGGTGCGGCGACGTACAACATAAGCTCTAGTACGCGCCCACCTACGCGTCTCGAAATCTCGGTCTTAGTCCTTGGATAACTCCGTTTCGCGGGGCTTCATTAAGGAGTGTAAATACGGCGGTATGAAGCCGCGAGTGTATTTGTCGAGAAAGTAAATCGAAGACGTACGCGAGAGAAGCATCCGGGATCCCCGACTTTCGCCCCGCGGCGACAATATCCTTTCCAACCGTTCCTAAGAGAGCCATTCCTCCGTGAGAAAACTCCGACGATACCGGCTACACACAAGTATGCGTGCGCGCGATCGTATACCTAAGCAGATATTGCCGGGAAGTTAAAGCGGATTAGAGGCTCTCTCGGAAGTATCGACGCTATCTCGAAAGAGTGCATTTACTGTTACAAATAAAAATGAAACAAAATATATATATATACATATATATTGTATAGCGATTGCTCCTTCTTCGCCTTCCCTCTCCTAATCTTTAATAACGCTATGATCATCGTGAAACTGTCCGGTCTCTTTTATTTGTATGTTTGCCTGAAATGTGATAGGAACTCGATCGCTATCGATACCATGAGAATTGCTTAGGTTTTATAAATTATTATTATAAGGAATATACATATACAAAAAATAGTTTTTAATAATAATAGTTTTTGTATCGCAAATGTCTTGTATATCAATACGTTATATGTGATTTACGTGTATTTATGCAGTTACGCATGACGTCGTCTCTTTATAACATTAATTATTATAACTATCGCCTATAACTTGTCGCCATTGCCAAATAGCTAACAAGCTATCGCGGATTTATATGAGAGACATGCTATTGAGCTTGGTAACTAAAAAGAGTTAAAATGCATCTTCAGGCGCGACAATGAGAATTTTGATGACATCGTGACGTAAGTTAACTTGCACCACGTCGAGCTTTATCGTCGCGCTTTATTTGTCTCGATGAACATGGTTTCGTCACACTTCAACCGTAGGCACCTTTCTATGCGAAAGAAGGATACGTGCAAAGGGAATTGTATGCGGGGAGGATGCATTAAGGATTCTAGGACACGAGGAAGAGATAAGACACCGCGCGCACCGCGCGCCGCGAGCTGCAACGCCAGGATATGCAGATATCGGTGCATGGCGCGCGCATAATGCACACGGTCAATTATTTCCGTGCTATCGAGCAAAGGACTCGCGGAGAAAGAGTGGAAGGGGGAATGAGAGAGAAAACGAGCGGCGAAGCGAACGCGGAGAACGTTTGTCTTTAATAGGTTGATTTTTTAATACTTCGCTGAGCATACGCGGAATACGTGCCGACGAATAAGTAATCGGATGGGATTTCAGGGCACGACCGCGGAAGATAAAATCCCGTGGTATGGGTGGAGTACGGGCGCGCAGTGTCGTGACCGCGTAACGCGGTCAGTTAATTATTTCGCTCGCTTGGCTCTACCAAAAAAAAAAAGAAATAAGAAAGAAAACGAAGAAACGTTTACGAAATGAAATTAAAAATTCCACTTCCGCGAAACTTATTCTGACCGCATTGCGAAGATTTTCCGCTCTCGAAACCGTAACTCATGCGTTGTATACTTCATACATTTTAATAATTATTGCGATGTAATATCAATTTCTACGTGCTTATAAGTTCTCGATTTTAATCGGGTCTCTCTCTTTCTCCGCATCTTTGCGCTATGGTATTTTTCTTGTTCTTGTCTCGATTTCGCTATGTATATTCTCGAAAAGTTCTTTCTGTTATTGTTATATTGTAGAAAGATATTCTCTCTGTGATCTTTCGCTTTCCATTCCACGAAATCGCGAAGACCGACATTCCTTTCATAGACGCGATACCTATTTTCGTCCACTTTGGACTTTTGGAGACGGCCGGCTGCCGCGCGACCCGAGAGAATTCCGAGTCACAGATGAGAGAAAGAGAGAGGGAGAGAGAGAGAGAGAGAGAGATAAGAGATGCGCCGTGATGCAACGTCGACGATATGCGAATACTAAGGCACATAATGCACACGGTTAATTATTTCCACGATTTCGCGCCAAGCACACTTCGGTAACTACTCCCGCTTTATGCCGTGCCATACTCGAACCTCGAACGTTTGTTGCCCGTTCTACCGAAAGGCAACGGGATAATGGAAGGGACGATGAAGGGATGAGGTCTTGTGTTCCGATAACTTCCACGATTAAATCCCTTAATTACGGCACTCGTCGTCGTGTTCCTGGAAACCGGTAAGCGACGTCCGATGACCCTCCAACGACCAAAATTGCGCGAAACTTTGTAGTGCTTCAAAGACAGTTATATCTGACCAGATGTGATTATCGTAAACAAATATCTTGAGAAAAAGGTACGTGCGAAACCGAAATAATCTGTATTCCTGAATATTACTTCTTTGAAAGACTTTCTTGCTGCGTTGACACTTGATTACTTGATACGGCAATCAAACGCCCGCGCCGCAGGCGCAGTATATAATGCCTCTCGTTAGAGTCCGATATTAATCTATTTGGTGCAAATAGAGAAGCTAACTCTACCGGTATTGGGAGCTTTTGCAAATCGTGCAACTCGAATATTTAGTGGCACTAATTCGCTATCAAGCTATATGATATTATCGCGCAAGTTACATCGGGGTCGCGGCGTGCAATTCTCGCGTGTAATACCCCGGCTAATCGAACTTCATTGGCACCTCCGCAGGGAAGAGAGCGGCTTAGGAAGGAGGCTCTAATATCGCGATAAATTGCTTCTAGGTTAATTTCCTAACGACATTGCCCTCTAGCTAACGTGTTATTATATTAATTAACGACTCGTTAACGTGCTTTAAGTGATGCCGTCCCTCTCTCTTCCTCTTTCTCTCTTCTTCTTTCGCTCTCGGCGATTATGCAAGTCTGACATATACATAGTATATTGCATTGGTGATAAGACCGCGACATGTCCTCGACAGCGCGAGTCGTCCTATTATATTTATGTAATTCGCCTCTTTTGTCGCGCTAATTATTTCACGTATTAATTAAAATCGCCTCCGTTGGGATGCACGTATGCGTGTACGTGTCAAAAGAGTGTGCCGAGGATGGTCCGAAGAATATTACATTAGATTCGCGTTAATTAACGATATGCGCGTCTCCCGGCGCAGCCGGGCGTTGGTAAACATTCATATTCTGTATCGTCAGTGTACGAAGAGAGAAAGAGAGAGGAACGGATTTCGTAATTTATAAAACGCTCGTTGAACGACAAGTCGCATTACTTCTCACCTCGTTAGTCGCGGACGTTAACTCCTCATTACGACATAATGAAAGAACATTAAATAGCACTACCCGTATTTCGGATTCTCGTCGAGCAAATGTTGAAACGCACAGATTTTCAAAAGATTGAAATTTGCGTTGTAAATTTATTCAGATAATGGCGGAATAACTTGCAAATATTTTCTTCCGTATATTTTTCCTGATTTCCTGCGATACCTCTTGGATCTACGCATGATTTCTCATATATAGCATCCAAATCACCATTGCGCGCTTAATCCGAGAAGACAGAATATGAAAGATACTTATTGCTTGTCCTCTTACGTTTCACGTAAAACGAAGACGCAATAATTGTTCTATCCGTAGACCGTCGCCGTCAAAGACGTCTGATACCGCTAATAGACAGGATTCACTAATTACAACTGCGATCGCTAAGAATTCTTAGGCGATGAAAAAGTTTCAGTTCCATCGTCGTCAACGCGGCTCGTTCTTCCAACAGAAAAATCGCGCGATATTTCAACGAGGTCCTAATGTGTTTGCGGTACGCCGCAATTACTTCGCATTTTAATTAAAGTTCCGAGGCGATTCATCGGCGAGGACCCCGCGTACACTTGTGTGTACTTTGCTAGAGTTGCGGCACGTCATGGGGAACTTTGTACACGGCGGAGCCCGCGGGAACGCTGTGTGTACGCAGGCACCTCCTCGGGCCGTGACGTACAAATTAAACGAGACTCGGAATGTTAATTACTCGATTACCGTGGCACACGTGCCACAGTTGCATGTGCGATTTATGATGGAGACGGGAGACGGGAGACGGGAGAGCGAGGGAGCGGGCAGGCGCGCGGTGTAATTGAGGCTTTAGCTTCGCATTAATAGCCGCGAAAGCAGAGCCGCGTCATTCGGCACCGAGCGTTCGATACTAATTGAGAGGACTTTATTAAAACTCCCTCCCTCCATCATTATTATCAATCATTTAATAGCGCCGTCGAGCGCCGTTTAGCATCGGAGTGCACACGCAGTGCGCGACGTCACTTAATTAATTCGCCAATAGCTTACCTTCGTAATACCTCTTGCATCGTCTCTTAATTCGTGCAATGCGATAATCAGTCGTTATTTATTGATTCGAATTTCATACGCATAGCTTTTACATTATGATAGAGATCTTTCAAAAAACTTCTTAACGATTGCGACAGCCGAAAGCTTTTCGAACGTAGAAAATGAATCATCTCATATGCATCGTTCCAACTAAAGAAAACGAAAGACTCATGAAAATGTTACGTAGTTAAAAGTCAAATAGCACTACTGTACAATGAAACCACCGCGTTTCGCGGTGCTCAATGGATATACGGTTAATAATACCGGGTAAAATTCACGAAATAAATGTCCTACTTTGCGGGCATTGTAACGGCGCACCGAGGCGATATTTCGCGACAAACATTGCTTCCACAGCACAACGCGGGTTTTATTAACGCCGACTAAGTCAGTTGTAACGTTACATCACAGCTTTGCATCACTATAATTGCCCGAAACGCCGTACTTAAACGCCTGATGACCGTGCGCGCGCGCACGCGGCCGCTGTGCGCATAATTTTCCATTTAATGGCCTCGTCTTCCTGACTAATTTCCCTCAAACTCCAGAGCGCCTGTTATGGACCACCTGCCTGGAACGGCCGTCTATAAACCTGAAAATTCGAATTTCGCCTCTCGGTGACGCTAACGTGTGGTCGATCCTAACGAATTGTATCTCTCATTATTTTTGCAGATGTGTACGTTGTACAATTGAAGATTAATAGTACCACCATAGTTCGACCAGTTAGGTCGAATTAAACAATCATTTTTGTTAGTTATTACTGGTGAAGCAAAGGATTATTTTCTGTCTTACATATTTCGTGTGTGTGTGTGTGTTAGGTATTTTCTCCAAGATGTTACATAATTATTATATCTATACAAATACCCAGAGAGGTAGAGACTATACTTCTCCGACAAACAGAATCTTGCGTTATTCTCTGATATATGATATTTAATCAGCGATATTCAACTCAATACTCGAACTTTTGAGAAAACTTCTCGCGTTTATTATTAAAGTTTCATTTGTGCTTTAATTTATTTCGAACCGCATACCTGAATTATTTCATACAGCGAGGAAGAAAATTGTTCCTCCACTTGAAAATAACGTTCTATAACATTTTGATGTTTTTTCCTTTATCGGACTTTAACAGGGAACTTAGCGCTTTTATTGCCGTTTAAAGTTTATTTAATGATCGGTCGTATAATACGTCTACAATAAAAGTTAATGAACAGCGAGATTAAGTTTCCGATTGCTCTTTTTTTTATGTTTACAAAAATTGCTAATCACAAGCTAATAGCTGTTACGGTCACGCGTAATATCCACGAAGACGTCTATTCGACGGGCAAAGAGCGCAACTCGTGCGCGCTAATGGATAAACTTCGTCTGCAAGCCGCAAATTAGCTTTATCAGAATGTCGCATGTATTCGCGCCTCGTCTTTACGAGACGGCACGACTATTCGAATGCTAACTAACTACTTGCTGTAGCGGCTTACACGTGGATGCGGGGGCGCGTAATTGCGTCAGTACAGACGCCACGCCGCGCCGCACCGCGCGAATTCGTCCGCGCGCGCGACAGACGGTGTAGCCGCATAAATGGATTAAAGGTAAAGTCTAGGACGCGCTAATAAAATCTCTCGTCCGAATTAAGACGTTGCCGAAACGACCGACCGATAAGAAGGATAATGGCTCTCAAGACTCTCAAGAGCATGATTTCATGGGGAAAGTGCCCAGGAGAAGTATACCGAACTTGTTCGGGATGATGCGTTATCGAGCGACGCTCTTCCTGGCGATATGACAGAGGAGAATGCCTCTAAACTTCTGCCGAGAACTTCCAAGTTGATAAATCACTTTAACACTAAAACTTTGAGCACGTTGCATCGAAGAAAGAAACCAATTAAAATATTCCCTCACATGTACAACCTATCTTTTGTACAATACAAATTTAGTATATTTGTCTGGAATGAATGATTCACTAGAGAGTCGAATGTCCTTTTATATTCAATTTAAATTGCTGTTATATATGCTGTGCTTGTTGCTATTGTATACGCGGTTCGTGCTTCACCCTTGAATAAAGTCACGTCTAACGACGGCTTCCCTTCGCTAGTCGCTTAGCATTCGCCTAAGGTCCCTAAGGATGTGCGAAAGAACAAAAATCGACTGACGTGGTAATCGTTCTCGCATCGGCGGCAAGCCGACGAATCGCCATTTATCACCGAAAGAATCTTGACGAAACACACAGCAGGGGAGGTGGCGCATTATCGCGCGCGCACTCACGCACTCACGCGCTTTCACGCACGCAGCCACCTACGTGCTGCTACGTGCCCGTCACTCTTCGCTCTTTGGGCCTCTTGATAGTCTCCGGAGGAACGGTCGACCCTACACGTTCGTGTCTACAGACGAAACGAACGGGAGAATGAGAGAACGAGTCGCAAAATCACGGTCGGCATAAATCTTCGTCCACGTGTCCGCTGGGGAAAGGCGCGGATCATTTGGGAGAAAGTGAGAAAGAAAGAGAGGAAAAGGCGAGGAAAAAAAGACAAAGATGGACGGCAGAGCAAGGTTGGCGTGAGCCTTTGCTTCGTAGGACAATGGGATTAACGAGGGGCACCTGCAGCTGGCCGTGGCCTGCAAAAGTACGCCCTGTCGCGCAGCTGTCACGGCTTCTCTCGAGATCGACGAATTACTTTTTGTTTAGCAAAAGGGATAGTTCTTTGAAAAATATCATTTGGAACGTTACGTAAGTATACGAATATTCTAACTGCTAACATAAAACTATATTTAATTCGCAGTTTTATATCCGACTGCCGACATTTGCGAGCATGCTCGCTTTCGCTATCCTCGCTTTCCTCGATAGCTCGATATGAGATTTTTTTAAGCACTGCTTTTATTCGCACGTTTACACTTCCAACGATTAAATTTCTGTCACAATTCTCGCTCGCTTATCTTTCGAGAGAGTGCGACACGTATCAGTGGCCCAGCGGCAGCATTCTCTGCGGCATCGGCAGTATCGGCGAAAATTCTCTGAAAAAACACACTCGAGATTCATCACTCGCTTTACTCGCGGATATTCTCGCGAGATTTCTCGTTCGCGGCACATCCAGGATGAAACACATCGGCAGCCGCCCGTTAAAAGCGCCGTAACCGTAAATCGATCGATGTAATTTGAATCGTAAAAACCGTAATTCTCGCGGTTGCCGTTTTCTTGTACCTATGCTGCCACGACCCGGGAATTTTCTGCGACTGGCACGTGACATTTTCCAAAGCTCGAGAAAGCTCGAGCGCAAAATGGTGCTATCCATTAAAAGAAATTCCACGGTGATCGCACATCGCCTGTTATGGCGACGGGATGAAAGCAAAGTACCAATGGCGGAGTAAGCGCTTTGTCAGCCATTTCCCCCGTACTTCTCTAAACCACATCGACTCCCTTCGTCTTTCGCTGTCACGTGAACTTGGTTGTAATCTACCTCTAATGGCTATGAGCTGCAGCATATTTATTGATTAGGTCATTAAGTGAGAAACGGATGTTCTATCTTCGTTCCCCCATTGGGAAAACTCGGAGGAAAATGCGCGCATGAAAAAGAGCATTGGCTTCCTCTGCGATTCTCTGGAATTTTACTATACTGCAGTTTCAGTATGCTAGAAATTGAACTTTTATAATAACAACTTTTAAAATGAATAATTTTTACATCATATCATGTTACATCATTGCGGCATGTCCTCACGACATATTTTAAGGTTAAGGATACATACTTTGATGATTTGCATTTTTTATATAATCGAATTGATCATCTAACCAATAGTATCTCCTACAATGAAAAAATATTGACATAGAATGGGTCACTTTTATCTAGTTAAAATTTCTTCCGATATGAAATTTTTTGTAAAAGATTTCAGGTAATACCGAATTTGCGTTATTTTTAATCACACTAACGGAATTAATATAAAATAAATTACTTTTCAGCTCACGCATATATTATGAGAATCTCAATAATGAGTTTATCGCTGAAGTTATTATTTAAATTTAACTTGCTGGTATTTATGATATGATTTGGGAAAATGCAACATATTGACATTCATGATTGCAACCATTCATTAGAAATCATTTTGCTAGAAATTATGTAATGCGTTTTGTACATTTAGCTTGTTAAATAGCAAATTAATTTAACAGTTGTTGTAAAACATTTGTGACAGTTTTAACACTCGGATGAAATGTTTAATTGTCAGTGGTAATGTCTCTTACAAATAAAATGTGATATGAGTAAAGCGAAAACAAATTTAATAGAATGAAATTAGTGATTTTAAGCTCAAAAGGGCTCGATTCCGATAACTTTGGCGCCTTGATTTGACGGTGGTTTCTGGTAGTATTTTTTACGCTGAACAAAAAATTATTATAGGTCTTATAGGGCTAACTGCTCTAGTTTTCGAGATATACAGTGTTAAAGTTAAAAATAAATAATATATATGAATTTTTAAATAATTTACTTTAGTTTCTAAAGCGACTAAGCTGAATACACGCTTGCCTATACTAGACCCAACCCAATTGTTGTGTGGGTGGAAAAGTGCATGCGTGGATGCAGTAGCTGGTTCTGCCCCCTTACGGGGACAGAAGGCCGAGGCTCCCCCCCCCCCCCCCCCCTGTACGGGGTCAACGGGGTAGACCTCGCTTTACAATTTACAAAGTACATGCATGGGCAGGGGGCGGGCTTCACACGCAGGTCGAGTGATAATTTATTTTTAACTTTAACACTGTATATCTCGAAAAGTAGAGCAGTTAGCCCTATAAGACCTATATAATTTTTTGTTCAGCGTAAAAAATACTACCAGAAACCACCGTCAAATCAAGGCGCCAAAGTTATCGGAATTTCACCCTCCGAAGTATTGAAGCATTGTATTAACCGTATAACGCCTTCATGATTACCTTTGATGTGACGTTTCACTTTCCATGTTTCCGCGAGAAGGTTTTAACATCAGTCACACGTAGTCATAACATATTTCAGACCTTTGCATTCATGGCGTTTGCTGTGCTGTTAACTCGCTAATTGTGCGCTTTCAAGCGCCATATTCCTCCTCCTTCTCTTTCTCCTCTTTGCCCATATCCTCTTAATCCTTTCGACTCGCGTCCCGCTTTTCGAGACATCGTCAAAACAACCGAGACGCTTAATTAGTCGTCATCCCGTTATTTAGCTGCCGTCGAACACTCCACCGTCAAACGTTTCGCTAAGTACAGACTCCATCCCTCAATTTCCCTCGTCTGATTTAATCGGTAATATGACCTCTCTTGCGTTTGAAGAATGTGCGTAGATTTTGAAAAATGGGGTTTGATGTCGAATGTCTAAAGTATGATGTAAAAATTGTAAACTGTCTTTCAAGGTGCCGTGAGAATTGTGTAGCTTGCTGCAATATCGTGTTCTTCTTCCGACGAGTTTGATCTTTGACCTAAATTTCTTGTAAAGTCCCGAAGAGAAATTTAACGACAGATAGTACAAGACACGTGACACTTCTTTTTGGAAACTTAGAAAATCTCGCATCTGCGGCACGCGTTCATTCTTTTATACCAATAAATATTATAGTTACTATTATCTTGACAATTAAAATTCTCAAACTTAATTGCAATCTGAAGTCTTACGACAGTCTCAAGTAAGTTATTATGATCATGAGAAGATTACCTATATAATATTAGAAATTCTCCTATTATTATACCTATTTACTTTCCAAATATGCGGACTTTCCTATTCGCTCTTCTTGTTCTGTTTATTTCATCTTCCGCTGTGGAAAACTTCGCTTTTAAAAGCTAGGAGCTTGCGGCATCTGCGATCGTAATTACCCTGCTCAACGTGACGCGTAATATCGCATAAAGACCAACGGAAGTGGCGAGATCTCGACGATTACGGTTGACGAGATCGTAAGAGCGTGGCGACGTATCAAGAACCTTTTCAACATTTTTCTTCCACTTACGTTGCGCTAGAGTGTCGTCGTCTCGTTAAGATGGTTAACGCTCCTTGGGATTTCATTAGCTAGCAAAGAGTTCGTAAAACCACAAACATCGTCGCTTTTCTTTTAAGAATGTTGAAATTTGAAATGAGTAGGTATGATATATACAAATCTTTAAGGAAGAATTAAGGTAGAGAGATATATACACAGTATACACACATATACTGAAAATGTTATATAAGGTATAAGCTTTGACATGATATAATTTATCTAAAAGGAAAAAAAAACAAAATAAAATTATCCACGGAATTTTTTATAAGTTTTTTGCGATCAAATCTATTCTTTAGAAAGCTACTTATTTCCTAAAGAAATTTTGATATTTTTTGTTATAGTGACGCAAGAAAAAATTTTTGCACGTCATTGCCGGATGCATTATTCCTCGTAATGCGGGCCGAGTAAGAAAAATACTTCTCCTCGAAGTCTATTCTTACATTTCGCGTAAAAGGCGCAGAGCCATAAAAGTAAAAGGCAGTCGCTCGCGATAAGTACGTGCCCGATTCGCCTTTTTTCTCCACTGCGACGCGGCGCGGGCGCGACAGTAAATCATTCTTTGCGAGACGCGACGCGCAACGGCTCCTCTCGGAATATGCGCTCCGGATCGTTGGTAACAGCCGAAAGTGTATCCAGGAAGTGTGATGCACAACGGGAGAAGCGTCGAGTAAATAGCACCATAACATGGAGCAAGGGACGAGTGTGCACGTAACCTGAGTCATTGCGGTTTTCGACTACAGACGACCGGTAAAATGTTTTATGCCGGACGACGCCTTCTTACGGCTGTAAATACTTCAGTATTACGAGTAATATACTTACTCGACGTCGACGACGGTAAAGGACCTTCGTGTTCAATACCTCATAACGTCAATACGCCGAAACGGAGTAGTAAATATATGTATATCAGAGCAACGGGGCCAAGACGACGATGCCAAGACGATCATGGAGCATCGACAATTGGCATCGTAAAATATTTTATGGAGCTTAAGAATTGCGACCGGGCCGTTAGATCACGCCCTTTGCGTATACCTATGCATTCCGCTTCTCCTGTCTCCCGAATGACTTTTTGCTATTCTTTCACGCGCGTAGTTTTTCGCTCGCGCGCAAACTCGGTACGAGACTTCGAGCGGTAACTCTTTGGTAGTGCACGCTGATTTACTTATTGTACAAGCCATAAACTTAACTTTGCCCGGAGCTACTTTCGGCATTACGCTCGCAACGTCGACGTGATATTATAATACTGCATGTTTAATGACTTTGTTATTCAGTTTCTTTGTCGTTTTAGTATGCTGCGACAACATGCTCTCTTACTTTCGATCTTTAGCCGTCTTATCTTTTTTTCTTATTTCTCTTGTAAAAATAAACGAAAAATTCGCAGAGAATGAACACTGAGCACTTGAAATTTGATATCGATGATGTGTGTCGATTGACAATTTTAATCGGCACAATTTACGACGGCGGAAATTATTTTTCTTATTCGCATTAATTTCAGAAGGATATTATTGAAAGATTATCTAAAATTCTAAATATTATTGAATAAATAAATATATACCTAACTATGCCTTTTTGAGCAACAGAATATTTAACAAATATTTAACAATATTTAAACAGAATATTTAACAAATAACAGACCTATTTAACAAATAAATACCTCTTGTGCCGTCATCCTCAATATTATTTCACATACATTAAGGATATACATTTACTTATTAATTCAAAAATAAAGTCCAAATTAATTTGCTTTACATTATTATTAATTATAACTAAAAAGATTGCGAGATGTCATGCCGAGCCGTCGCGTCGTTATAAATATCTAAATATGTATGTTTAATTCAAACAAGCTCCGAACACATTCATATAAATCATATTACGGCATATTATTCGATATTCATGCATACATATAATTATTTACCAAAATGCATTTATTCCGTCGTATTACGTTTATTCCCACGAATTTCAACGCATGCGACGGACGGACAGCCGTGGCCGTTTCGAAAGTATTTCACAGACAATCCCTTCATTGAACGTCCGCAGTGTGGTAGCGTTTAATACTTTAAAGCGTTTACCTCATTCGAACGTATCTTCGGTAGAAGTAAAGCTTTCAGTCGTCGATCAACGGCAAGAAAAGCGCGACGGAAGGAGGGGAAGAAGGTGAAGCAGAACGAATTGAAAACGAAGGAAAAGCTAATAACGGAGCCTTCTCTTTCCACGCTCACGTTGGCGGCAATAATCGGCGCCTCAGCGCGCACCGTTGATTTGAGGCCGCGTAAAATTGAGCTCTCCAGTTGAATTTATTCGGTTTTATTGAGAAAGAGAAAATGGCGGAAAATCTAAATTCGCCGAAGGAGGCCTCAAGGAGAGGGGAGAAGGAGAGATAAGAGGTAAGAGAAGAACGCGACGCGCGTGATAAGGGTTTTGTTAAGCTTGAAGAAGTGGAGTTGGCTCGTAATGCAGATAATGGGTAAAAATTACAGCGAGATAAATTTAATCACAACCGCCAGCGTTAATGTGTCGTTGATGGCCGCCAGTTGATGTGTCCCATTAGCGGTAAATATAATCGTCGCCTTTCTGTAGATACGACAAAAAGCGTCATTGCGTGCGACCTCTTATTACGGATTTATCAAGAAGATCGCGGATTATTCGAGCAGAAACTTGAAATCCGCGTAATGATTTGCTTGATGAAATATCATGGATATTAAGATAAATGTTTCCTTGAGGCTTATGAATAATAAATTATGGTTACCTATATAAGTGTAATGCCATGGTTATGTATGTGTATATGTAGATATATATTATAAAATATTGTTACAAGTTTACATTGTCTCTCTTAAAAACTTATTGACGCGGCAACAGAATTAGCTGGATAAAAATGACGAAGGTAGCGATATACATATATATCCCGCGGCATATTTATCGCGGAAGGCAGTCACGGGCGAGAAGATTTACGTCGAACGTTACGCAAAGCGGCCGTAACGTTGCTTCAAGGATCTAGGATGCAGGGAACCGGGGTGCTCTTGCGAGAGTCAATTTCGAGCTGTCGTAATACGTACGTAGAGGGTATACGTAGGGGTGTGTCGCGCGCGCACCACCGCTGTGTCCCGCGCTGCAGTATTTATCGCCGAGGCGTCGCGTCGCGTGAAAAATCTACGCCGATACGAATATTCAGCGCGCTCACGGCAGTCGCATTTTTCCTTTACCGCGCCCGCGCCGGTCAGAATTTACGGCGCACTTTCGGCGACCAACATCCGGGGTGTCTGGCTTCGTGTGTGAAAGAACATAATCCCGGCAAGCACGATTGTCGACGGGGCAGTGCGGCTTTGCGATGTGCGAGCTTCCACGGGCTTTCGACAATCGGCTGGTCATTGAGGAAAATTGCTACCGGCGCAGCTGCGCTACGGGACTAAGCTTTCGCGTTCTACTTCCGAATCCTTGCCTTAATGCCTCACGACGACGTGTAGAATCCGGAGACGAACTCCCCGAACGCGCCATGAGTGCTGAAACTGTCTGCTGAATGGAGTGTCTCCTCGACTCGCGGAGTGGCAAACGGCGAATAATCTCGGCTTATCTTTTCAGTGAGAAACGGCGCATTGAATATCAGTCTCTCGCCTGGAGGGCGTATTTTGCGATTTTCAGCTTCCGGTAACGAAATGTCTACAACACTAATACTATAGTCTACACCGGGAAAAAGAGAAATATATATGGTATATAAATATGTATAATGTATAAAAATAAATACTCCAGTTTGTATGTGGAAGCCTGTCAAAACAGCGACAAAAGCATCTTTCACTCTGCTGTTTTATTAATGCGTAAAATAATATACGTTTATATTATCTAATAAGATGGGATACCACAATGCATTTCTCTGCATGTGTAACGCTTCATATACATGTCCTCTGCGAATTGGAGGAATAACCAACTAAGTTAATACCAAGCCACGTCAAGCACGTTTGCCGCATAGCCAACTGCAAATAACCGCAGTCCAAAGTACATGGAATTACAGGGTCTGGCTGGATGGACTGACGCGTAACAGCAGGAAGGCGGGAAAGTGCATCGAACGGCACCGACCGACCTACCTACCTACCTACCTACCTACCTACCTACCTATCTACCCACCTGACGTGCTAGAGTTTAGTTCGGACCAAACTGCCGGACATCTGTTGACCGGAATTCCGATGCGGCGCGTAAACCGCAGCCGTCTCGTTCGCTGCATCCTAACGCATAACGGAGCACTACCGCGAAATCGAAATAACCACACATCCCGCGCCGTACGGCCTTCTCCCGTTCTCCGTCCTCGTCTTCGCGACCACGCTCGTTCGTGTCCCGTTGACATCTTGTGGCACTGCCGGCACCCCATGTTTCCGCGTAGATGATGTCGACGCGGAAATCAGGCCGTTGGAACATAATACAAACGTTCCCGTGTTTCCCGAGCACTGTAGATCGCTTTGCGACTGTTAAAGCACGAATCTCAACTTCTCAACTTCGTCTCGCATTGAATCAATTGAATTTAGAATGACGCTTTCAGCTGTTTCCCGCAAGCTCGTTTCGACAGATTTTTTAGTGGATTACGATATATCTATAAGACATTTTGCCGTATTTACATATACGTTCATTAATATAGTCAACGCATAATTAGCATATCGTTTTTTTTTATTATCTTGGAACGTATGGAGATGACAATGCATGTCTGCATTATTACGAGATAGATTTATATTCCGGATACACACACAAAATTAAAAAATGTGCATTTTACATTATGTAAAATAATTTAAAAACGTAAAACGCTTTTGCTCGTATATTATTTTGATCGGAATGGCTAATAATAATAAGTCTTGCAATTATGGATGCATTATTAAATCTTTTATTTTACGTAACTAATTCCAAATAGAGAATATTATCTGAGTATTTATGTTTAGAATGTATCGTTTCTGATAACACATCGGCGATGTTGGGCTCCTAGTATCTTTATGATCTTTATGATAACTGTAACGACTGCATGCACAAGATCGTATAATGCCGAAACGTTTATTGAGCCACTCACGCGACACTTTATGGAATCTGGAAGGTACTTCCTACGAACGATTGCGACTTCCGACTTCCGAGAGGGGAATAGTCGGAAGATAGCTGATAGACCATTCATTGAGTTTCCGTTGCCCACGTTAGCTATATCGGAGAATGGACGACTGGCGATCGAGGGATCTGCCGGCAGTTCCGCCATCCTTGAGACCCCGTACTGGCATACTTCATTCGACGTTCGGGGCTCATTGAGAACTTCCGCGAATGTGAACGAGTCGCGATTTCGAATGGAATAAATATCCGCCTTAATATCGTGTTCCCTCGCTCGACAACGGCTTTTCCTTTTCAGTCTTCGTCTTCGGAAAGCAGTAAAGTAGGAACCTGATGAAATAGACATTTTTCGTTCTGTAGTATTAAGTTTCGTTGGCGATGCTGCGCTACGAATTGTATGCTTGCGAACGATCGTTGGTGAATTTGTTGTGACATAGTGGAAACTCGTAAAGTTTGCACATATAAATTTGAAACGTCTTGTTTATTCGTTATATTGTTAATATTGCATCATACTCTGAGAAAATATAAAATTTTTGTAAATGGTCTAAAAGAATCGTATTACGTTATTCGTATATATAATTTAGTTTATCTTTTAGTTTAATTATCTTTCTATACAAATAATTTGAAACAAATTTTTTATTGTTCACGAGCAATTTTATTTTTTTTATGGTAGTAAAAGAAAAGAATTGACGAGCAACTTGCACGCAGCGTATCAGTTTGAAACTGCGTAAACTATCTTCGTTGTTGAACACGTATCGATCGTTACATTCATGGCGTATTTGTTATGGATGATTGTACTGCAGTGATACGACCGTCATTCCATAGCGAAGCGACAATAGCTTCTCGTTTACGATCGACAAGTATGTTTCAACGTTCTTGCGCTCACTTAATGCAACTGCTACGATAATCGCGATTGAAAAGATATTCTTTTTATTTTTATAGCCACATGTGGCATAAGAGGTCCGAACTTTTTGCATGAACCCTCAGAATCCAATTCTATTTCACTTATAGCACTCTTATATCGTATTCCATTCGACAAACATCCGGCTTCTTTACTCGATAATCCTAATCAGATGTTCAATATCACGTATTGGAATTCGCAATCCTTTACAGTTACCGCTCGACATTTTATATATCGATGTACATTTTCTATCTACCGAACTGAACAACGGAACAACAAAAGTTAAAGCACCTTGAGGATTCTTCCCATGCATAGAGGAAAACAATTTCCGATTTGACATAAGTTTATATTAGAGGATTTGTTGCGAAGTCTGTAAATGCATATTTCGTAAAACCAATGCTGAAATTGAATTCTGCTTATGTATAAATATATTTTATATAAAAATATTTTTATATATAACTGTGTTGAGGCGTATAAAAATAAATTATTGTTAAATAATAATGCACAATATTGCGCAGATATCTTTTTAGAAAATGTGAAAAGTATGTGTAAAAGAAATTTCCATTTTTGGTTACAAATTTGATTAAAAATATCTTTGTAAAGGATAAACGTGCAACTACTTATAAATCTTTCTTTATTTTTGGAGTGAAATAGAGACAGATACATTTATACATCTATGTTTATAAATTGCTTGGTCGCAATTAGTTTTATAATTTGCAGTGCTTTTCATGAATCTTCGTCATTTCTCCAAAGCCTCATTTTAATATATCTCGATGTTCTTTCAGTTATTATCGACAACATGCGTTATTGTTACAAACGAATATCATTCGTACGTACCAACGCGTAGAGCACGAGTAAGAAGCTTTCCATGCTGCCGGCTTTTTATCCGAGATAAAATCCAGTCCGTCTCATCCGTTCATGTTTTCCTGCGATACGTTTTCGAGACTTTTTCTTCTTTTTCCCTCGCTTCGCTTAATATTCACGGAAGCTTCACGGTGGCCAGTGTTCCACGGATGCAGCTGCTGCTACCAAGTTACGTTTCAGACCCTTAGGTCCTTCCTCCAAAAGTTGCACTTCCAGATATTTATAACGGAAATCACGACGCTCTTGTTATACATCGAGCGCACAACTTGTATGTTCATCCGCGAGATGAAACATCGGCGGAATCAGGAAACCCACTCGCTCGCACATTTAATATACGTGGGTACCTGTTTTACGCTCGCGTAACTTTGGATCCAATTTTACTTGCTAATAATTTCGCTTCCTCCTACTCTGAACATCTGTTTATATTACTATTTCATATTTTAGACGCGCTTCTTTAACGGAAACAATTTTAAAGCAATAAGCTCCAGAAGCAACGTGTGCTGCGCCGCCCGTTGCAGTCGAGATCGAGGCTGGCGAAATAATTGTGCGACGCAAGAAAGTTCGCAAGTCGACAGACACGATCTTTTCTCTTTTTTTTTTTTTCTTTTAGATAATTCTGAACAAGTCCGCGTGGGTCAGAGGTAAAACGCAGCGAGAAGGAGGAGGAGGAGGAAGAGGAGAAGGAGGACGCGCGCGCATCACGCAGTACTGTTTTAATCTAGGAACCCGCTCGGGGAGAGTCACGTCACAGTAGAGAGAGACGGGTTGGTTATAGGAAACCGGTATGGATAAGAGCACAGACGCGCGCACAGTTCGGGCGTATAGCGAAAGACATAAAGGCAACCTGACGCATTCCATTATAGTGATGTCTACGGCGTAGCTATCGCCGGTAACGGGCCAGCTGACGGTAGCGGCGACGGTGGCAGTGCAACCATGCAACCACCGTAGTTTCGACGTAACTCCCGTTTCTCGGTCACCCCCGTCTGTATATTACACGGCGCGGCAAGGGTATGCACGCGCGCGCATACATCCGTGACGGTACTCCGTATGTTCATACGACGAATACAGGGGGGTATCTTCCATTACGGTGGCGGATTCCCATTTCCATTTTACAACTGACCGCAGGACTTTGCCGCGCACCTCACTATTTCCACTTTATATGTCATCTTGGAGCGCAGCGGATGCATCCTCGATAAGGTTTCTATCAGCTATCGGCGGCGAATAACGAACCCGTCCGACTCTCGGAAATGAGGCCACATCGGAAATGCACCACAGAACAAAAGTCCGAATAGCCATATACGAAGAGTGGATAAAAAATATTCCTCCGATAGAGACATTATTATTCTGACATTATGGGAGGATATAGGGGTTGTTTCAGAGATTTGTCCAATGTTATCTCCAACGATATAACGATTTTGCACGAATTTCATCACGTTATATCTTATATCGTAATTGATTTCTTGATTTATTGGAAACCAAATATCTTTAAAATTCAATCTTTGTCTGTAAATAAAGCTCGAATAATTCAAATTAGACGAAAATGGAAAAACAAATTAATTACATATTTACATCGTTGAAATTGTATCTCGCAAACCTCTTCAATTTTCAGTACTAAACAAATTTATAGCTGATGCTAGAATAAATTTATCTGTTTAAGATACACATTCTTTCTATGTGTATACGCATAAGCGTATGCACATGTGTGCGCATGTGTCAACAGCGTTTTAATAATACGCAGCAGACAAAATAAACTGGTAGCGACAAAATAAATCGTGCGTTTTTGTTTTGTGACATAAAACGCAACATCCAGATCAATTTCGAAGAATACATACATCGATAACTATTATCGTAAATAAATATCCAATAAATTTGTCCGCAAAACATCGATGTGTTGAACCGAGCAAGTAATTGTTCCGTAGCGACTATCGCTCGCGTCGATCGTTATTACGAGAAATACGAAAAACAACGTACAGATAAAGACAATCGATTGTGTTTCGATCATTGTTATTGCGCGCCGTATCGATGTACATACTACTACGGCTCGGTTTTCATCATTCTACTTTATTTGCGTTATATGCAACGGCTTCGCGCTCGTTTTGCGACCTACATAGTGGGCGATCTCGCAATAATCGTCCGTGTTGCGAAGAAAAATCGAACGATAATCCTCCTAAATATCCGTGCGCGGGTATTTATTTCTATTTTCATTGACCGTACGAAAACGAAACGTTTTATTTGTTATTTTCCTAAAACTCCTTCTATTTTCGGTGACCTGTTAGAGAAATCTCATATTCCGCTCCGTTCTTTGGGAACGATAGAGACGATATTATTTTGATTTTCCATTTTCGTGTAGGAACAGGAAGCACGGTAAATTCTGCTTTCGTTATCTGCGTGTTATTGCGATCCATCGAACGGTCACTCGCGATGAATGAAAATCGCCAGATTATACGTTAAACATATCTCGGATGATAGCGTTAAATGAATGGTTTCCATCAGCACTCCTTTTTCTCTCCCAGGTCGGATCTGCGCGTTTTAACATACACACACGCACACACATATACAGCTTAAATACTTTTTTTAACTCTGTAGAATATATGTATATGTATATATAAACTCCGTATATATAAAATTCCGTAACTTACGGTAGAACTTCATGATGTAACGAAATATCGGCGAATTCAAAATGGACTTTGAAAAATCCGTGAACTTACAATTAGTATAGAATAAATTTACAATGGATATTGTTAATTTCTTTCTATGTACGCATTCTTTCAGTAATGTGAAATGGATTTTTCGATAATATAGCGAAAATATCTCGTATCGTGAATTATAAACGATGGAAAAACCAGAAATTGAAATTTCAAAGTTCTGACGAATGTACTTTTTTAATATTAGGAAAACTTTACTTTAGCAGAAATAAAAAATGTTTTTAAGGTATCTTTAGACTCTCGAAATATAAAGATTATAATTCTATAATATATGTATTTAACTATTTTTATCTAGGTATATCCAAGTGCGGAGATCTCATATTTATCGTGCCTGTCATAAATACAAATTAATCTACCTTTATCTTTAGCTTCTTACAATCTTCGGGACAATCCTTGTTCCTTCGTGATGGATCACGATATTCTTCAGTCTGACGCAAGATGCAGATCTTCGGTTAATCCCTCGTCTTTCTCTTCCTCAGCCTCACCTTCTACAAAGCGTACGATAAATCCATCTTACATCCGCACATTATTGCAATCTTCAGAACAATCCCCTTCGCCAGATCCGCCGTAATCCGCTAAGTATATCTTTCGCAGGCAGGTCAAATTGAGTTTACCGCGCGAAATAAGGCGGGCCGGCCGGGCCGAATGGATCCAACCGTATCTCACAGGCTAGGCGTCTTTCGAGTGCCTTTGTGGCGGCGTCTACTAGCTCGTCGTCGACGTAAATTTGACGGCTACAAAAGATCAAAGCGGTCCCGCTGTGCCAGGAGTCTACCCTGGCGCGGGCGCGCCACGGCGCCGCGCCGGCAGCGGCGCCGGCGCGAGCGTCGCGCTCAATCGAGTGCACAGTGCTTTCCTCCAGCTCCAGCTCCAGCTCCAGCTCCAGCTCCAGCTGTGGTTCCGATGTTCGTGCACACCCTCTATGCTCAGCAGAGCCGAGACCTGCATTATTCATGTTTGGCGCTCACTCCCTTCCTCTCTCTCCCTCTCTCCCTCTCTCATCTCTCTCATCTCTCTTTCTCTCGCTTTTGTCTGTGCGCGTGTTAGCCCTCGGTAGCTAACTCGGCTTCCGCCTCCTGCTTCAGCTCCCGTCGTCGAGCCGCAACATCCGGTCTCGCCGACTACACCAAAGTGCCAACTTTCTCATTAAGCCTCTCTCGGCCCCCGTGGCCGCTACTCCCAGGAGATCTCCGCGATCGACCATCATGATCCTGCCACTCCGTCCGGCGATGGCGATTGCCCATTATCTGGCGCACAGCGGCCCGGCCGCGGCCGCCGCGACCGCCGTTTCGGTAAACGACGTCTGTTTTCTGAATTAGTTGGGACGCACTTAACCCCGATTGCGTTAGTTGCTCCAAAGTCTGTTTCCGCGATCAAAGCTCCAAGGGTCAGTCCACCAGGGAGATCGCTTTCTCTGATTATACCCGGATTTTCAATTAGAGATACGATGCTCTTCGAGAACGAGTCTCAGCGAGAACAGTGGTTGTTAATTAAATCTTAAGGAAAGCGAAGAAATTTATGGCATAGTTACGCAACATTAAATTATCCAATTGTCAGTAAGCAGACCTGATATTTTATTATTTTCCTACGTTATAATGGCTACACAGAGCATCTAAATCATGTGCACTTTTTTCAGGTGCTATATTTAATAAAATGTTTATAACTATGTGACACAAATGCAGTTACACGCGCTTTCGTGCACACGATTCCGCGCTGCCTGAGAAACGTCGGCAGTTTTATGTATCGTTCCGTCTTGCGATACTAATTTAAAGTTTCCAAGTATCAAAAGTATATGTCCAAGACGGATTCTCCTGCACTCTCGCATCTCGGTATCGACGATAGCGTAACTTTTATTTAACGATGCATCGAAACTCGGGACGCGGCAAAAAATAGAGATATGTCTCAAGAATAGTCAAACGTGGAAACTCCAAGGTAGCATAAGCGATATTCGAGCGGAACGATCAGCTCGCCATCAGCAGGTAGCATCGAATCCGCTTCTTACGAGCGATAGTAAATATTTACAGACCAATCGAAGATATAGCGAGCTAAGTCCGTCAGCGATAATATTATCCCCGTGCGTCGCGTCGTTTCGAAACAGGATTTATTGTAAAAGCTTCCAGGAAGTATAATACTCCTTTAATGCGCTGATTGTCTTGAAAATACCTTACTTTTATATCTGTATTTACTCTTTTCCGCATGTGCTTCTGTGCCATACGTTAATGGAAAGCATAATATCATTTCCGCAATAAAAAAAAAATATAAATCTCGCAGGTGTTTCGTTTATGAATCGTAAATGCTAATCATTTTAATAATAATAGTTTTTGTAATTATATTTATTTCTAATGAAGAATTAGTCGAGTTTTTTAAATTGAATTAACTTAGCTTTAATTCCCAGAATTTGAAACTATATTTTCTTAAGTAATAAGATGATTTTTAAAAGCTTCATTATAATTCTCTGAAAGTATAACACATATATCCAAAAATTATAAAAATTATATCTTATTTTAAATAAATAATACTGAATACGCACGCACGCACGCACGCACGCACGCACGTATCGACACAGGCGCACGTAAAATACATATACCAAATGTCTGACTCCGAATAAATATCAGACGGTCCGATGGACCGTATAAATATTAGACAGAGAGTGTAATATTATTTTGTCAAAAAATGGAGGAAATATATCAAATATATGGATCACTCGTGAAATGCACGCGTGGATCTTGTGTAAATATTAGGCGGACTGCAGACTGGCAAATGTAATATTAATTTCGCATAAATCGTGAAAAATTATCGCTGGCGCGCTCGTCGAACGCCACATACTTTATCTTTATAGCGACGATATTTCTATTCACAATCGCGAGTTGTGCCGTAAAACAACGCAATACCTCATACTCTCGCTCGGCCCCAGAAATCAAATTTTCCCGTTCAATTCCATTTTGTTCGCTCGCTACATCGATTAAAGCGCACTG
This sequence comes from Leptothorax acervorum, assembly GCA_035220615.1. Taxonomy (NCBI): domain Eukaryota; kingdom Metazoa; phylum Arthropoda; class Insecta; order Hymenoptera; family Formicidae; genus Leptothorax; species Leptothorax acervorum. Next base: position 264,999 of record JASTWQ010000153.1, on the reverse strand, counting down.
CCATGATTCTGGTCGGCATGGCCGACAATACCGACCGCGACCGCAGCAATCGGGAAAATAATGTTTCTAACAACGTACTGACAACTCTGACAAACGCAAGAGTAATTCTCGATGATCGTGTACATACAGGAGATATCGTTTTCGCCTTAACGTTTTAGCGGTACCCTGATCCATTTTAATTTTCTGTGACTTTGAGTAATCCAATTCGACAGGCAACATTGAACATAGAGTGATGACGCATTTTGGCGTATTGAACAAATGTTTTTGCTAAGATAGGGCCGCCAACTTTGAAATAAAGAACTAAATGATAAATGAAATTACATCGTAGTTAGAAATGCATCTTCTGTGTGTGGTATTTCGAATTGTAAGTATTAAAAATAACGCGCACTGTTTTTAGAGGCGACAAAAGTAAGTTGCTCATGCATCAATCATGCAACACATATTTTCGTGTAAGTGGACTCGCAGTAGTACCCGCATACGCATCCATCAACGTGGTTGGCATAACAGTCAATTTGTTTCCCGCAATGGGAAATCCTGCTTAGTCCGAATTTCCTGACATAGATTATCGATATCTCATAACAACTCATAACAACTGAACTGTGATATATCGATCGTTCGGTATTTCACGCTAGTCCATCAAAGTTTCATTGCCAATGAAAATTGAAGAAACTCTCGGGAAAAGGGAACGAAGAGAGTTATAATTGTTCCCGATACTGTGGTATAGGTAAATAGGATCTTCGAATAGATCGTTATCTTTGGCGGGTAGAGAAAACCAACACGAGCGGATGTACAAACCGCAAAGCAGTGGAATCGGGAAGGGAAGTAGCGAAGGAATGGGCATTGAGAGAAAGAGAACAAAGTAGAATTGAATAGGGAAAAGAGAATGTATTCACGGATTGCTGCAGTGATTCTCTATCCAAATTGATATTCAGTATTCTTTGTTGTTTATTTTTGCTGCTTTCTTCCATTTTCGATTGTTTTTGTAAAATCCTTTTGTATAATCCTTTATTTCGGAGAATAATGTAGAAATGATACTTTTATTGAGCAATCAATAATAATCAATCATTAACTTTCAACACTTAATATTTAAGCTACGGGCACAAGATTAACCTATATATATGTTTATGTATAAAACGTTAAATTAATGCATGAAGCTGCTTCGTTTATCTGCTCGGATTCTATTTAAATCAATACTATGCCGTTCTTCGAAGTTCTCTGTCGATTATTTTTATTAGCCGTTCACAGCTTCTGGGGCTCAATAATCTATCGCAAGCGAAAGTTCGACTTAAAAGCCCAAGCAGAGTTACGCGAGCGTCTTATTTTATCAGGTATTACATTTTTGCCGCTCCTCAATCTCCTTCAGCAATTTCTTATCCTGGATTACGATATTACATCAGACTCCTTCCTCTTGCGCGATGGTCTCCTTTGCGATATATTTTTGTGTGATATATACGTATACATAGCATAAGAGTACATGTACATGAAACAGATAACTAGACGAGAGAGCGAAAACAGAGAAAATTTCCACTTCTTAATACTTGAGAGAGAGAGAGAGAGAGAGAGAGAGAGAGAGAGAGAGAGAGAGAGAGAGAGAGAGAGAGAGAGAGAGAGAGAGAGAGAGAGAGAGAGAAGGGGGAAGAGGCGAACGATACAGAGAGTCGGTCATCTCACAATCAGTTATAATTTGTGTTGATCGAACCTGTATATAAAAATCTAAACTTTATTGCTGTCCAAGGATCTTTTCCCAAGTATGTCATGAGAAAGGGAGCCCTTTCAGTCGCTGTTGCCGGCAACTAAAGCGTTAAAAGAACTCTATGGCATTAAAGGTGCACTTGAAGAATTTTCTGACAATTCTGATAAATGGCACGAATCTGTTATACCATCGGTAAAATGACGAAGTACCGTTCCCTGGTTATGCTAGTCTTCATGTGGATCTTTACGCTTCTGCGATCGATCCGCTCACAAGCTCGAAACGGAGAATTCTTTTTGTTTTAGAGGGTACGGTCTTTCTAAATTTTTCAGCGAAGAAACACCTGGGAGAAATCTGCAGTGAACGAATTTTTCCGGAAAAGGTATGCACAGCGCATCACCAACTAATTTGATTACAAAAGCTCGCGCCAACCTGTAAATGGAATTTTTTACTTTTCGCGCTTTTGCAGTTTTTTAGGCGTTGCTAGAGAACGTCTCTGGACTCTCTGGTATTTATTGAGAACCTGAATTAAACAGATAAAACGAGTTTGCTGGGATAAGAATTGATAACAATTTTTTTCTATTACAGCGTAATTTGATGATGCCACGTTTCCGTTTTTAAATATTTGACATAAACAACAGAGCGAGACAGAAGTGCCGTTGACCAATCAACGTTTATTTGCCGAAAAGAACGACTGCTACGCGTCTAGTCCAAAGGAGCTTGCTTATTTTCCTGTGCAAACTAAAATTAAGCCTGTCTTTCCTAAAGTCCTTAACGAACGCCAGGACTTGAACGAAAAACCAGAGAGAAATTTCTCGCGCGAAACCAGTTTTGTGAAATGAGATACTCGCAACGATAATCAGCGACGCTCTTTGAAAAAGCCCTAGTAGCCTTGCAGGAAAAGCGATTTTCCAACTAACGCGCGTCCGCGCGCGTGAGCGATAAGGGAATTCCAGGCCTGGCCGCATTTTCGAAATACCTCTCTCGCGATTTCTTTACACTCGAAGAGCTGTCTCTCTCCGCATCTTTCCTCTTTTTCTCACTTGTTCTGTCTTTCTCTTTCCCCCGAAATTCTTAAGTAACGAAACTCACGAAAGAAACTTCTTGCCCGGGGATGAATACGTTGCCGAGGATGCAAGAAGTAGGTGAAAATCCGTTCGTCCTTTTTTCCCCATGGCGCGCTGAATCGCTATCCCAGAAAGGAAAATGAAGGGGACGACCTGGCGTGTGTAGGAAACTACGTGCGCGACTAAGAAGCGTAGGAAGCTGCAAAAGGATGCTCTTTTTCTAGAGCGGGCGGATATAGTAGGTGGAGATAGCGTGTCCGTGTCGTAGTTATTGAATCCTCCTCTCGCGCGTGTGTTGCCGCATAATGTAATCGAGCTAGTCTACGCGGAAGGAAGGAAGCATTCGCCATCTTTGATAAAGGCAGATTTCTTCGAAATCGCGGAATCGATTTCCGTTAACCGTGCACAGCACATATTAAATGCAGCCCGTCTTCTGCTTTGCGGAATGTCGCAAGCATTTCACAGGAATAAACGAATGCTTCGGTAATAATGGCTTTTCAGATCGTATACCTTCTTATTCTTATATTACGAACCGTAATACCTCGCAATTGTTTGAGGAAGAAATAAAGAAATAAAATACGGAATTAAAATGTGTAAGATAGCTTATCCTGACTCTCTCAAATCCATTTTATATATCGTATGTATTCGTCTTTCAAAATATATTATACTTATTGTAATGGTTACTGAAATCATCAACTATTATAATTATTATTAATATAACAAGAGAGAGAGAAAGAGAGAGAGAGAGAGAGAGAGAGATAAATTTAAAATTAGCTCGCGTGGTCACAGAAGCCCAACCATGCGATTACAACCCCGCGCACGATAAAAGTTAAAGCGCACGATAAAGGTAAAACATGCAAACTTGAACGAAGGGAGGTCCATCGTGTCCGTTAATGCGTGTCTCATTATGCAAATTCGACGGACTCCGTGATGCGATTTTAAAATGCGCACGCGAAACTTTTTGATCACGCCGTGGCAACTTTCGCTCGGCTGCCTAGTTGGAGGAGGATATTTCACGCGAGCAAATCCGCGGATCAGGAGCTATAAGAGGGTATCGAACGAGGGTTTCGCTTCACCCGAACAAAGCTCGCGAAACTCTCCGCAGCCGGCGCGCGGCGTCGCGTCGGTGTAGGATACGGGCGGAAAGTTGGCGCGGAAAGAAACAACTGCACGGCTCGCGCGGGAGCGGAGCATCGCGTGGAACGCGAGCATCGGCGGTCCAGAAAATTGCGAAACTTTGATGCGCCGTAAATCCACCCCAGGAGCAAACCTCGCCGACAATGGTCGACATTAACAACGTCACTTGATGCGACTTCTTGACGCGATGCGACGCGACGCGACGTCCTGGGCTGTGACTCCGCCGGGTGTTGCGACTTGCGAATGCACTCGTTAGCAGCATGCGACATTTGCTCGTTGCTCTGAAATGGTTCGTAGCACGTAGCGCACCAGAAACGAGAAACGGCATATTCTCTCTCTTTCTCTTAGAGAGAGAATTCTATCTGTATAATCTGGTTGAATCAATCCGCGATGTATACATATACTTGTGAATATGAATAGATATGACGCGCGTTAACTTGTCGTTAGCACGTATGCGCGCGTTTGCGTATTGCGGATTGCGGTGGCGGCGAATGCGCCACGCGTTTCCATTGTGCTTGTGATTCTGAACATTATGGTTATTAGGTGTGTATACGTACGTGGTTATTACGTACTCTTCTACGCTCGCGAGGAGGGACTTTCGAGGCGACAGCGAAACGCGATACAGTATATCCGTGGAATGAATCAGAGAATTCATTACACATATTACGAAGATACAATTACAGGTACACATTTAAGAGAGTTTTTTTTTTATACATAGTGGCTCTATCGACATACCTCGCGCACAAAGGTCGCAGGTCGCAGGTCGCAGGTCAGATGTCTTACTTCCACGTGACCATTTTTCATATTAGATCCTGTGTGCGTCAGCATCACGCCGGAGCGCTGTTTAAGCATGCTACATAAACGTTGCTGCGAGTAATATGCCGGTGATACGTGAGCGACGAGCGTGAAACGCTAAGCCGCATCTGAACTCCCTGCAATACATCTGGGATCTAGTCCACATTCAGCTTCAAGTTTACGTCAGGAACACACGCCGTTTTCCAGGAATTAGTTAAATAAGTTAATCCTTATCACGTGTGATTCTTGCTACGTCCGAAAAGATTATCTTCGCTAGTGATGCAGCCCGATAAAGCGTTCATGAAACACATATAATATAACGTAAGTCGTAAATTAAAAGCTGTATCCTGTAAACAACATTGTAAGTGCCATATACTGTGTAATATACATTAATTAAATTTCTTTAATGAGATACTACTTCCGCGTCGCGATATAAAATATTTTGTATAAAAGGACTCTCTCTCTCTCTCTCTCTTTCGTCCTGTAGTAGTGACTTTTCTGTTGAAAACTGAAACCAACAACGTCATAATGTCTCCCTACGTTAATTTATTATGCGCTAGTGCATTGTGACGTATTTCTCGCAGAGTAACTCTCAACACTCTAACATTATGTGTATTACGCTGCAGGCCGCAGTAATATGTTCTCGTCAGCGATTTGCCGTGTTGCGCGTGTTGCGCGTGTTGCGCGTGTTGCGCGTCAGGTGAGCTCGACGGCAGAAAATCGAATGAAATCGCAGTCATTAGGTCCATTTCACGCGTGTATCCAATTCCAATTAGGCTAATGATTTCCCGGCATATTTCGTTCTCCGCGTCCGTCGCACGCGAGTGGGCGCATTCGTCGTTTTTAACGGCAATATTTACCCGCGCGCACGACAACGTGCACTTGACTCGCGTACCTCGATGCAGCTGCAATACTTCATTAGATTGGATTCAATTTGCCGAAAGTTTTGTCGGATTTTCAATGCGCGCCACGCTTGAATACGCCTGATAGGCGTTTGCTGTGAATTAACGTCGCCGCCGCTTTTTAAGCTGCGCGCTTTTAACGAAAACGAATCGAATTATCGATGTTACCGTCCGAGAAACGCTGTTTCCGATATTTACGCATCGTCGACTTTCGCATTCATTTTATATTCGAATTACTCTGACGGAATAAGCTTTGAACAATCAAATTCTACCCAGAAAAAGGATGTCGATGTGTGTCGATTAACATTCAATATTATTATTCTACTGGAAAATGGGGAGCTTGATGAATTTTATTTTTGATAGAAGAGTGACAAGATATAGAGATAAAAATAATTTAGTGAGTTATAAATTGCGTGATTCTCCTCGATTTTAAATTGACAAAACGCTGTTAGAAATATGAAAATTATTTTCCGCTATTAGTTATTTAAAAGCTATCTCTCCGGCTTTTGTAACAAAAACTTATTCCCTTCTAAAAATAAATAATTTTTTAAATTAAATTTTAATTAAATTTTCATTTTTCGATCTATTTCTTTGACATAAACCGATAAAAATTTTTTCATCGCGGACGATATATCAAATCGCAATCCGTGTCTCGCGTAGGTATATCCTTTGATTCGTATTTCCACCAATTCAATAATGAAATGCGCGTTGACGCACGTTGCTACGTGCTGCCAAGCAGTAGCAACAGCAGCAGCAGCAGCAGCAGCAGCGCATCTTTTCGCTTTATCATGGCGTGAAACGCTTTCAATTGTGAGGAAGCCCTCGACGTTGACGCAACGCGTCTATCCGCGTCGTTCATTTTCTCTCCTCGCTAACGAGAAAGCCTTGGCGCATCGTCCGTTTTCCGCACAACTTATTGAAATGTAGATGTAGACGTGGGCTGTGATGCTGAAAACGGAGCTGAAAACAGAAAGAGCCGTTTCGTAGAAAGAAAACGAGTACGACGGATGCGTTCTCGTCCGCGCGTTTGTTCTTGCGTGCACGACGTCCGCACTAGTGCTCAGGTAGCACGCAGCGCATCGTTGACTGACATTACGGAAGAGCGACCGTGATGCGACCCAGGAAACATACAAAAGGGCGGAAAGAATTAATGACGACTCCACGCCGGCTCTCGCCGTTCACGGAACGTTGCATCCCATCTTTTGCATCATGCCTCCTGCTACCATATCATGCTTGCATTTCGATATGATTCTGTCTCGTATCTTGTTGTCTCGAAAAAATCTGTAAATGAGTTACCGCCTCGTTAACACCTCGAAGATGCCGATAGAAAAGACGGGAAATGGAGATTAATCAGCCTTGCAGTCTCTCGACGTCGCTACTTCCAATGAAATTTTTCTTGCACTCGATCTTCGTTGAACACGATGTGTAAAATGTTACGTTTGCAAATATCATTATAATGTCATTGAATTATCGTCACTATTTTAATAAAAATTTCGATTCTCACGTGGATGCTGTTAAAGTAACTCTTTAATTATGAAATTCTTACGAATTAATTCTTAAAAAATCTCTTATTTAGTAATGTCCTTCCGCTTTATTCACTTTCACGTTATCTATATTTGCCGGCCGTATTACAATTTTTTTTCTAGGCTCATTTGTTTGATACCGTGTTGAGAGAAATCTCGGAGAGTTTCTAGTTTCTAGGTTGACAAACGAATTACGATAAATGAGTTACGGAGTCCCAGCGACTTTGAGCGGAAGGAAGATACAGTTGTGAAAAAAGAGGTGAGAAAAAGTACGTTGAAATGACGAAACGAAATTAAGCAGTTTTACATGGTCAACTTGCAACCTTACCTCTGTCCTACACTTTTTTCAGCTTCCAAGTTAGGTATGCCACATAATAAAATTATGATGATCAAATTAGTTCTCTTTACTAATTTTTATTTTTTTTGCTATACATTTTTTGGAAAAAGTAAAGAAAATAATCTACATAATGGATAATATTATGATAATCCTGATATAAAATTGCGTTATTTACATTTGTTAATTATAAAAAGTTTGCATGAAAAATAAGGCCAATCTCAAATATAATGATCCCATAAGAATATCGTCGCGGAAATAATAGATTAATTAACTAGCCGTATATAGTATATTCGGCGATCGATTAATTTACCTTTAATCTCATTGTCAGTCGATGGGTTTGATTGGAGGTCGAAGTGACATCGCGATCGATAGGTCCTAGGCATTTTCTGTCTATTTGAACAACCGAAGGAGAAGAAGACGGCACGAAGCTTAATAGAGGTGTTCTCTCATCAATCTCACGCTGCGAGAAAGAGCGTGAGACTACTTTTTTTTTCTATTTTGTGGGATCGCGCCTCATTCATCGCATCACAGACGAGGCAATGACAAATTGCATTTACTGCAAATTTCCCAATCAAGCGAGAATATTTAATCACTTTAAAAATAAATTGTTTGTTCCAAAAATATTGTATTTTTCCAACATATTACAACACTTTTTCTAGTTGTTTGTGTAAAAGATAAATTATTATTAAACTATTATTAAATGTATTTATTTTAATTCACAAAATTAAATAAATTTATCTAATTGAATATGTGCAATAAAAAATGTAATATATTTCATTCATATACAATCTCTACGAGTCTCTCGGCCCATTAAATGATAAATCTACATTATGTTCTTACAATCGCAAACACACTGAAGGACATTTCCGTCGCTCTCAATTTATAATGTAATATATAGTAGGTCGTTCTACATTTTACTAATATATTCTCTCGAAAAACTTCAAATCACGCGTATCTCTATACCAGTTCTATTTTCCTCGATTGAGGAGATCGCCGACCGTTAAATCAGATGAGGGTAAATTCGAAAAGCTTCGCGTTAAAGCGTTCTCTTTTGCTTTTCCTATTCGTTTCGCTCGTTCCTGGGAAAATCATCAAAGACGCGGCCGATTTCGAGCCGCATTTTCGATGGCCAGATGAGAGAAGAACCGTCGGCGACACAAGGAAATCTCGCTTGCGAATAAGCACTCGGAGATGAGATCGCGCTGTTTGGAAACACGATTAAAATGACCAGCTCGGCTCATCAGCTTTCTAAATTGGATTACAAAGTTGAAAAAACGTATGCGGAATAGTCACATCAATTTAAATAACGTTACACCGTTATCAATTTAATTTGCGGAGGAGCAACGCGAAAGTCGTTCTTGAATCGCGAATCGCAAGTTTTGTGCTCAAGCTGAAGCGAATCTTGAGAGACTATTGCCGTAAATCGTGACTTTCGTCTCAGGATGGCTTTCAGGCGTAGTACTTTTTTAATTCGAGGTTGAAAGGTTGATGCGCCCCCTTATTTTCCGCGCGATGCCGCGTCGACGAGCCCCGTGAAACGTTTAACATTTAAACCAGATACGCAAAGTTACGAGATGAAAATGTTCGCTCTTTTATAAATACGGTGGAAACTTTTGACGTATTTAATACACATTTTCTTCTTGAACTTAGTGGTACTTTGTTGATGTTTCTCATGTATTTCTCTTCTTCCCCAGTTTTCAAAAAGAACAGATTCTACTACAGATACAAAATTTAATCTAATAATAAAAAATTCAATTTTTTTTTAAATTATGTTTCGTTAGAAATCATCTGGAAATAAAATAACATATTCATATGTGCAGAAAGCACTTGTTGCTTTTAATATTGATTTACTAAGTGAACAAATATCCCAGCATATTTTGTATTTTAAATCTTTCCCGAACAGAGTTAGATTTGAAATGATTCAGTTAGAAATATCATGTATGCACTTTTCATTACCTATCGCTCGTATTACCATATATACTCAAGCAATTGCGAAAGTTATAACGATCGTTGCAACTCATTGTCAGTCGTAAATAATTGCTAACGCGCAAAAACGTTGAAAGGAAAAACCGTTGAAAAAATCGCCTCTCAAAAAGTTTGTGTAAAAAGTTTATCTGTTATGGAACCTAGCTGGAATTTAGCTGAGGCAATGATAAATTTTTACTTTTGCAAAATAAGAGATTGTAATTCCCACTACGATATTATTAACTTCTCAGGCGCAATGTTTAATTAACTACGACGAATACACTGGTTTTACCACGTATCTGGGTTAAATCTAACGTTTTTCTGTATCATTCAGGAGGATTTCCGAGAAACTTGCGAACAATAATACTTTTAATTAATTAGGTAAAGCCAATTTATTTTAATATAACAAGACAAAGTTGTTGCATTGCGAACAAATTGCATAAAATGACAATGTAGCAGCTTAATCTCATTTATATTTTTACCTATTGTATATACCTGTTTGATAGATGTATATATTTTCGAAATGCATCATTTCTTTTATAAAACTAATTGTAGATTCTTAATTTAAGATTAGAAAACTAATATAAACATATATAGAAAATAATTTCGTCATTTATATAAAAAAACTCGTTCCAACGGATACGCTTCGTTCCGCGAATAATCAATTCATCTGGGGCGATTACTGGACGACGACAAATAGATTTATTATGCCAGAAAATACCGTCGGAGTGTGTACCTACGAGAATATAGAGGAGGATCTAGAATCTAGATGGAAAAGTATGCGTACGCGTGACGGGTTGTATATTGCGCTTTTCTCCTTTCATTTACGCGGAGTGCCGCCTTCGGCTGTATTCGCCTGTGTTGTTTGTTCTCCTGTGTTCGCTTGTGCGTGCGCGAACGTGTTTGTTAATCTCTTCTGTACTAACATCCACCTCTCTCTCTCTCTCTCTACTCAATCCGCCGCGCCGGCCGCCTTCCCACCGCCCACCGCCTGATTCTATTGCGTACTTACTACGCCACTACGGACTACGGCGCGGGCGAGACCCATCTCATGTCAATGTGCTTGCGGAAGATCGTGTGTACCATCCGAAAACAATAATCGGGTCGGCTGGCAAACCGGGTCGGTCTACCTCGGGGGCCTGAATCGATTGATAACTTTATCGGATAACGATCGCACTGAGGCTGACGTCAGACATGGCACGCAAGGTCAATGTGCAGTTAACCCGTTGCAGCAGAAACGGGATTCGAAGTGGATGATGTAGGCTAACGAATTTATACTTTCCAAATGTCAGAGGTGGTCGAATGCACTCGAAGGAACAGCAGAATTAAGAGACGGGGAAAATGATCTCAATCGTGCTGTTCGATGCACTTACTTGTTTACATGAATCGCACAAATAATTGCGTTAACCTGACGCTTTGCACGTTTATAAATTATAATTTAAAAAAATTATTTTGAAGATAAATTACTCTTTGAAATCTGTAAATGTTCAACAAACTGTTTTGGATTATATAAAATTAAAGAAAAAAATCGATAGTAAATAATTAATACCTATATTGTAACAGTTAACGTTAAAGGATTAATTTTTCAATTAAATGTAATTTATCGCGCAATAAATTCCGCGGCACAAACTGACAGAAGATTTGTGGTTGCCGAATTGGTGCCCTTTGAATAATAACCCGACATCCAAGGTAACCACTTCAAAGCATTCTCGAAGGTAGTTGGACATTTGGGTTGCACATTCCCCTATTCAAGATCGTAGTAGGTAACTACTCCGCATTACCTAGTTTCTAGTTCACTCACCTGTACACTTAGGCGACCTCAAATCACCATTTTCCTTCAAAGCAGATGTATTGTCGAAAACTTATCAAAACCGCCTGTACTTTATGCACTTCTTGGTTTTGTAGAGAATTTGATTAAATAAATTTAATAATTAATAATTAATAATTAATAATTAATAAAAAGATTTTGAGTACCTACATTAATTATACGAATACTTAATGATAACGGAATTTATTTGCGACAAGATATTGAATCCTTGATAGATTCATTTTCGAACAATTTGCATTTTGGAAAGCCTTGGATGTATAGTCTAGAATCTTTTCGCGGGGGAGGGGGATGTATGTGTATGTTGTATGTTGCTGTGTGCACGTCCGCGCGGCGTTTACCTGGTGTGCACCGGAGCTGTTTACTTTGACGTCGTTGACGAAGGGCGAGGGTTACCAGTAAGGCAAAGGGTGCGCTGTCACGTCGGACGTAAATTAGTAACTCGAGTGTGCATCTTGGTGCAGAGCCTGAGAGAATGGGTCCGACGTTAACGCGTTAACTGATTGCGGCTGTAGCAGACTGTTGCGGTAGTCGTCGGCCGTTGCCAGTACCTAAACCTAACAGCAGTAACAACAGCAGTAGCAGCAACAGAAGGGAAGTCGACGAGAAGACAAAGAGAAGGACTGAGAACGAGATGCCGGATGCCGTGCGCAAACGTTCAGTTTTTCGCCTCTTCGCCAATTCTTTGCCGTCTCTCGTGCAGCTCGAGTACGATTCTCGTCATTTGTTTTTGCGTCAGCTTTGGGGCTCATATAAAGACCACGACAGGTAGAAGAGTCGAGATAAGATATATAAAGAGCTGGCGGGATGAATACGAGACATTGATGGCAACCAAGACTGGCATAAGCTTGTATTTTTATTGCGCACTTATTCCGAGCTTTGGCACATCGGTTTCGAAAAAATCACAACCGCTGCTGACAAGTTGTCTCCTATTCTCGTCGTGCAAAATATGAAAATACATTCATGCGATTCTTGTCGGAATAAACCATGAATTATTAAACAGAAGCTTCGCGTTTTTGCTTAGCTAGTTTCTTTGTAACATCGGCCATCGCTCTTACATAAATGCCTCTGAGTGTCGATATTTCTGAAAGCATCGCTACGTTGGCAGTCTAATGAGAATACGTGTCATACTGTGACAGTGTCACGGCTGTCAGTGACGTTGGTATTACGCGGCGCAAATCAGTCTCAAGATTAATACGACAATGACGCACAGTTTGCAATACTGAAGTTTCATGAATGAGAAAATCGATGGCGAGAATGAGAAACAGAAAAAAAGATAGAGGACGAGAACGAAAGAGAGAAAGGAAAGGTAAAGAGGGGGAGGGGAGAGCGAGAGAGAGGGAGAGAGAGAGAGCCGAATCTCGCTCGGAAATAAATTTTCATCGAGCTCCGGGTAGAAAACTTTTCCAATAATAACAGAAATATAAATTACGGGGGTGAGGCGATAACGAAGGAGGAAATATATCGGGGCGCGTAACGAGAAATGAGAATACGATTGAATGGAACAAATAAACGAATACTTACGGCCACGTTTGCCCGGCGTAGAAGCGTCAAATTAATACAACGATTAGTATTGCGCCCGCGCCGACGATGCAACGCCGTGGTAAAAGAGAAAAGAAGTATCCGTGCGGATGGTGCCAAATATGTACCATCCTGGAAAAGCGTGTCGGGATAAGGCCAATGTGACGTAAAACGCGCGAGAGAACCGATAGCAAGCAGGCATTTCGCACCGAGGATATTGCATTATAGTCTGCTCCTAGCCTAGACTTAGCCGCTAACTCTTGCATACCGAATGAACTTATTGTTAACGCAGGCAAGGTGCAAGCCATCCATTGCATACCAGCCACGCGATTTTGCCAAATGGTCTAATGAAGTAATGAGATTGGCATTGTTTTCGATGTTGCAATACTTGCAATTACTTTACGGCGAGTGGTATTTTTTTCCACGTTCTCGAATAACAGCGCATACCAATGTAATGTTTGGTTGCATAAAAATGTAGCAATCGCTCATCTACGGTCTGTCATCGATTATGCTAAATTATCCGATGCATTTGTATACGTCTAATCAAATATAATGTTATCTCATTTGCAAACTTACATATTCGAAAGTGATGAAATATTTCGATCTACAATATTTTTGAAAAAAATAATGACTCGGTGATATTGATCGAAGAAAGTAATCTGTATTATCATGGTCCATCTTTCCCTTTTCAAGTGAACTTTCGTTTATTTCGTGCACGCTCGATAACACCCAACGATAACGTATACTCAATCGAGAATATGCTTCCTGGAGGAAAATTGTGTCCGGACTCCGGAGTGTGAGTGCGCGATTATTAATACAAAACGAACATTCGTCAGTCATTCGTCACTGTCGAAGGAGCAACGGGGGGCAGTAATCAGGACTTCCTCTTCATGGCGCCTGCCCGTTTCGTGAGCACCGCACGATGTTATTTTTCGCAGGAAATTACCCACTTTCCTCTCCTCATTCACCTCCGTCGTTTCACGAAGTACGTATACCGTACAGTCGCATGTACATATACACGTCGCTGAAATAAATCAGCTGGCACGTCGATCGTATCGCAGCGCGAATCGCGATTCCACCGCCTCGATATTACTTCGTTTACCGCCAAAACCGCCTCTCCGAAACGAAAGCTAATTTTCGCCCGTCCTTTCTTCTTTACCTTATCTTTTACCCTTTAAAGTTAATTTCGCCGGTTACATCCCAGTCTATCTAATCCTGATATATCTTTACGACGCGATTCATGCCGATTTACGCGTGCCTTAGGCGCGCTACCTACCTAAGGACGAACGCCTAAAGTACGGAAAGGTACAGATAAGAATACGTCGATCGATCCCATGGGTGAGGATCTTCGAAAAAAATAGGGGAGTATGGCGGAACGTAAAAACAGAAAGGAAAGCACTCATCCTATCGCATGGCTCGATCCTTTCGAATCGCCCTTGAACAATGAGTTCGTTCTTACGGGCGAAATTTCGTCTGTATTTTCCACAAGTTTACGAGCCGATCTCGATCGGGGAATATAAACCACAGTTTTCTGTATTAAGCCTTGGGAAACCTCTAACTAAACTTGATATATTAGCATATCTTGATCCGTGATCTATCTTATGACTAATATAAGTCTTCCTGTGGTTTACAGTACACATTTAACTACGAAGAAATATTAAATTTAAATTGTATCCATATTTATATATGCTTATAATATTGCTGAGAGAATTTAATAACAGATTAACTATACGATTATTTATTATAAACTATAAAGATCTTGTAGACTGTAGAGTATACGATCAGTGTTACAAATAAAGCATATTTTTTTGAAAGGAGAAAAAAATAAAAAATTAATTGAATAGATTTAATTAGCTCTGACTATAAGTTTCCATATTTTCTTTCACGGAAAATTTGCTCTTTGTGCGATTTAAATACATGTACTTCAAAATATTTTATTTGTATGTAAAAGTTCTTGATAACGAAAGTTAGTTACAACAACTCACACACAATAACTGATAAGTTTTAATCTTATCAGAAACAGCCGTGAAGTGATAGCAAAATAAGAAAAATTTGAAAAACAAGTGAATATAAAGTCTAAAATACGCTTTTTATCAAAAAGATTTTAAAGCAACCGAACCATCGAGCGTTAAAGCGTGACTTCAAACAGATGCAATAAAATCCAATGGATATCATCCTCTGATCGTCGAGGGGGATACCACGGAGATTTTCGCGAACTGTAAGAGAAAGAGATGAAGAGAGAAAGAGAGAGAGAGAGAGAGAGTCCTTCGTAGCCCTTTCGGCTAAAGAACTCGCTGCAGCGTAACCTTTGACCGATGTACTCTTCCGTCACGCCGAAAGCCGTCGAAAACCGAAAGGCGCGTTTTATTCGTTTCTTCTTCGCAGTTTCTCGCCGGTGGCGGTAACGAGAACAAGACTTATCCGGCTCCAAAATCTCCAGCGCGAAATTGCGAAAGGCGGACACAAAGAGGCTGCGTGCAACCGGCACCGGACGAGAAGGCGAAGATCGTATCTTCTCGTTTCTGTCATGTCAGCGGCTGAAACGCAAAGAACGAACGGACGACAGGACTGGTCGTGACACGAAATGCACTGTGAGTGCATCATGCACACGGCGTTCTCGCTGTTAAGTCATCGATCTCTCCTCTCGCTGAGTACAGCGAATTGCGCGTTCCAGAAGATGTGCAGACTCATCCATCCAACGGATACGGAGAATCGACCACAATCGCCGATTTCGACAAGACTTCTGTCATGTGTGCGATGAACGCTTATAGTAAGGACCGCTTTGATGTTAAATAAAAAGTGTCATTGAAACGGCGACTCTCACAAAGATGAAAGTACTATCTTCGTATTCTGTGATGTATATTTTGTAGACTATCTAAAAGTATGAGCGAAACGTTCGATATAAAACTTTCACGGGCAGGATTAAGGTCCATTAGGCTACGCAAACCAAGTTTTAAGAGAATCCGCTTTCTTAAATTTCATAAAGAAAACTTTTAATTGTAAAAGCAATTCCTTTTTATTCTTTAAATTGCAGCGATTGTTTTCACCTTCTCTGTAAAAGCAGATATTTTATACTTATGACGATTTTTCTTACTATTTTGTGTGACTGAATTTTTTATTTCTTTCGAAGATTCACGTTTGTTTCGCGAGATTTTTCCTGCAGTTTCGCGTTTTTAGAGGATGATTCTTAAAATTTCTAGATATCGAATATCCCGCTTTCCTTGACAGCTACACGAGGGAAGTATCTTTTTCATGTAGGTACATGTACGAACTTCGCTTTTCCGAATTCTTACAAAGGACAAGTTTAAACTTTTTCTTTTCTTTCCGACGTATTTCTTCCATATCTCACATCTGGTTTTTCGTTGCAATATTGCGTAACTTTAAGAGACTCCGACATCGCTCACAATTATGCATACTCTTCACAATGTTTTTGTTTAGCAGAATGTCGTTCGGGATATCTCGTGGTAGAATCAACAATAAAATCTTATGTTCCACAAATATTCTTACAATGTATCGTAAAAGATTTGACAATTTTTAGATCAATTTCAGAATTCTTTTATAACGCGATAACAATGATAAATTACCTATATTTATTATTTAATATAGCAAATACTTGAAATACAACTATTAATTTGAGAATTTTGATAACAACACGAAAATTCCAATTGTGACCATTTCACTAACAACACAATTCGCTGAGCTTTCAAGATCAATATAGGACCACACGAATGTAATCTGCAGGAAATTATCTCTATATGCAAACAAACACATTTAGTATGTATGAGACAACGATGACTCACGTCATGAACATTTGCGTGATGTGATAGAGTTCCGAGAATTTACAGCCATCTCGTAATTAAATACGACGGTCTCTGAATATCTAACTTTAGACGTGTTTACTTTAGATGTCTCCGAGAGACTTTTGCATCCCTCGGATGTGTATTCCCAAATTAAATAGGAAACAAATATAGAGACGCGACGGCGACGCAGCGGTTGCAAATAAATCGTTAGAAAATAATCCATTTCCGTTTATAAAACTGCCAGGAACGGAAAACGGAATTTACCGGTGCAAATCCATGGATTCGCACTATCTTCTTATTCCGCTTATCATTCTCTTTATACCTCAACCTCAACGCATCGCATATCTCCGAGGTTTCCGGTTTGGCATCCATCAAGTTCACTATTTTTCTCGTTCCCCGACACGACGGAACCTCGGCGAACACATGGGACAATGCGTGTATATCTTCGGTCGGGATAATCCCGAACTGAATAAAATAATCGATCCTCACCACGTCTCTGACAAGGATATATCTCTTTTCCTTACTCATTTGGGAATTTATATTAATGCCACTGGTACACATCATATAAGTTATAACTCGTGACACTGGCACTGGTGCGCAGCGGTCCACACAGAAGAACCGACATCTTTTTCACAGAGACGCGCACACGTTCGCCTGTCACATATGTATATCAACATAATTACAGAGCATTTGCTGTCAGATTATTAATGGAAAGAGGTTTAAAAGATTCATTGAGGGCGGAGGCTGGGAAAGACAGCGTTCGAAATTCATTTTCAGGAAATTACTACACTCATCATATTAATCAAATAATACTAAAAAAAGGCAATAGAGCCAACGCGCGCGGTAGTTGGTGCGCAATTATAAATTTTATTCAGTTAGTTTACATGTAAGACAACGAACGTTTCGACTCTTTTTTGAGTCTCTTCAGCGTACAACAATAAGCATTTAAGTCAAAAATCAAACCAAAGAACGCAAAACTGCCATAGTCAAATAAAAAAATATATATTACGCAACGCAGTCATAAATGTAATGATTAACGTTAAATAAACCTAACTTTGCACTCTAACCCTGGTACATCATATTATTTTGGACAAAGAAAGAACGAATCGCTATCGTTAACTTGAAGGTCAATTAACGAGCTGAATAATGAATAGAAATCGAATAGATATATCATCTGATTGTGAGAACAAGCTTCCGCCAATAATATACACTGTATATTCTTGGAACTTCTATCTTGTTCAGTGAATATATTACAATATTACATCATGTCATTGTATTAAAAATCAAAATAATAAAAATAATCTTTTTTCATGTGGATTGTCTTAGAATTATGACTCGGGACTCGGACACTATTTGTAGCTTAACATTTCTGCTAACGATAAATTTTCTCTATATCGGTCGCGAGGAATATACGAAAGTAATGGCCATATAATTTTCGGGCACTCCGTACGACAGAAAATTGGTGCAAAGTACCATTGATAATAAAGTACACTGAATAGCCTGGCGCAATTTCAAACGTTTGGAGAAGAATCCCAGGATATCTAACACCCGGGTGATGGAGATATCTTTCGACGTGGAGCGCTTTAACGGCGTCGTCCTTCGTCGGACATATCGCCGACCGTCCGCGTCCCCGGTCCCCCCCGTCCGTTCTGGTCCTGACGTTAATCTCATCACTGGCGATTTTTCTGTTTCAAGGAGCCGCGCACAGTGTCGACGGCTGCCCGCAGGATAGCATGCCGAACGAGAATGGCGGCGGTTGCAAATGTGCGGATTGTCCACCCCACAAGTGCCGACCGGGTCAGCAGGCGGTGCTGGTGAGGGGGTCATTTTCCGGGACCCCCGGTAACTGCTGCCCGCGCTACAACTGTGTTCCCTCAGGTAATAGAATCCATAAAAGGAGCCGTGTTCGCGGCGGAAAATAATGTTTACCGAGTGTAACGAATGGCCGCTGCGCGCGTGTGCGCGGAAGATCGGAAGACTGTTGCGGATTGCGGAACCGAGAAAATGATACGACGCGACGGTGGTGGTGTACTTAAATATCATGCTTTCCTTTGATTAAACCGTATCGTTTGAAAAACGTCAGGTTGATGATAATGTTGACTTTAGACAACCGACACGGAACATTTTATATAAGAAAGAATATTTATAACTTTTACTGAAAATGAATAAAATCTTGAAAATAAAAGTCTCATTGCTGTTGGTATACACTATACAAGTATACAACATTGATTTTATCACTCAGAAAGTTAAAAATACAATTCTCTCTACTTAAAATACCGATAATTAAGAAATATAAGTACTAGATAATTACCGTGCAATAATAAACGTGTCCTGCAATCACACCGGTTTTGCAGATCACCATCACCGGACCGAGTCGTTCTGTCCCGAGGACAGCGTCCTGACGGACGATGGCATCTGCAAGTGTGTCCCGACGTGTCCGCTGCCCAAGTGCCGATCTGGTCAACGGCCGGTCGAGGTGCGGGCGGCCAAGCCCGAAACACCCGGTAGCTGTTGCCCCCTTCACGACTGCAGACCCTCAGGTAATTACGTAAAGTCGTAATCAAGGCTGGCTCCTGTCAGGCGATAGGAACGGCGCGCGGAATATCGGATCGATATCTCGGGGATCTGCTTTTCTCTCTCCCGTTCCTTTCTCTCTCTCTCTCTCTCTCTCTCTCTCTCTCTCTCTCTCTCTCTCTCTCTCTCTCTCTCTCTCTCTCTCTCTCTCGCTGGTCTCGCGTTCCGATACGTCTTCTCTTCCTTCCTCTCTGTCTCTATCTCTTTCTTTCTCTCGGATGCTCGAATTGCAATCTGGCGAGGCCGAGGCAAGTTCGTTCGCTCATGAGCTTGTAGCCTCAATGTACTTCAGATATCGGCACGAAGGACTTCCTCGATCGTAATCAACGCATTTCCTGTGGATGCGTGGCATTCCGTTAACGAA
Source organism: Leptothorax acervorum (assembly GCA_035220615.1). Lineage (NCBI taxonomy): Eukaryota > Metazoa > Arthropoda > Insecta > Hymenoptera > Formicidae > Leptothorax > Leptothorax acervorum. The sequence continues at coordinate 245,499 of JASTWQ010000153.1, read as the reverse complement.
AGAAGAGAGAGGAAGGGCAGAGGGAAATAGAGTGTGTATTATACGTTAATATGTGTGTATGAAAATACATACATACATATATTGTAGGGGAATTGTGCCCAAAACGACATACTTTTTTTAAAAACATTGTCATTTTATTCTGTAATACTTAAAAATTATGTAACTCGTCTAGAAACACTTTAGGATAAACATAGTTTGGTATTATAATATTTAAAAATTTTTATAAATTTGCATTAGTTATGTAACAACATATAAACAAAACACTACAATACTTCATTTTGCCCTGATATATCGAGGCAAAATGACATAGTGTTAGTTTAGGTGCTTAATATCACTGCTTAGAAGAGCGACAATACATTAAACGTCGAAATCCATCGTGTCTTTAGTACCTGTTGCAAGTTGGTAGTGAGTGCACGCTTGTGAATGGAAATTTTGCCATCTAATCGAAAACGTAAGTTTAAAAAATTATTTTGGCACATTTTTTAGCTCATTACCTTATTTCTTTGTTTGGTATCTAATCTTTTTATGTTTCATCATTGAGTATTCTTATATGAAGCCATGCTGTTGCACTCTTTATATTTGGAGATATCAAAGCACTATTGCATACGGTTGCCAGCTTAAAATGATATAGTATGTCATTTTGCCCTGTCACTAGTAAAATTTTTCTATCCATAAAATAAAAAGTTAGATTGTATTTGAAAAATATAAAAAGTGCAACAGCATAGCTTTATATAAGAACATTCAATGATGAAACAAAAAAAGATTAGATACCAAACAAACAAATAAAGTAATGAGCTAAAGAAAAATGTGTCAAAAAAATTTTTTATGCTTACGTTTTCGATTAGGTGGCAAAATTCGCATTCACAAGCGTACAGTCATTATTAATTTACAACAGATACTAAAGACACGATGGATTTCGAAATTTAAATGTACCGGCGCTCGTTTAGCGGCGATATAAAGCACTAAACTAGTACTATGTCGTTTTGCCAAAGTATGTCGTTTTAGGCACAATTCCCCTATATATAATGACTTAATGAGGTTCTGAAAAGTGAAGAGATTATTGCGACAAAAAAATGAAGAACTTTCTCTCTCTCTCTCTCTTTCTGTCTCTGTCTCTGTCTCTTTCTCTCTCGTCGCTTAAAATCAACCAAGAAGTTCTTAGAACTTTCCAGTGACTTCAGTACTTCAGTACTTCAGTTATTCGAAAGTGTATCTTTTAATTCGGTGATCCTACTACTTTCAATTATGGGTGCCATATATAACAAGAAAAGGCTATCTCATAAATTTCTACGTAGTTTTTATAAAATTGCGCGGGAATTAAGTAGCCTTTAAAATAACAACGCTACCATTAGTTTCTGAAATTCGTTCTAGAATCTACCGGCATTATAAATGCTAGTCGCGCAGATTGTAAGCAGAGATAATGCTCAAATGCGATATTTCAGCGAGCGGCGGTTTTTAAGTTACGACGTTTAAAGTTACACCGTCGCCGCTCTTGCTACGGAACTTTCGATCTACCTGTTGAATTTTAATGAAGTCATTCTTATCTCGCAAAATCGTTCTCTCTCTCTCTCTCTCTCTCTCTCTCTCTCTCTCTCTCTCTCTCTCTCTTTGTTAAAATTTAATAGTGCTCCGTGCCTGTTTTCAAATTTAATAACATTTCCACCACAAGCACACTATGGACAGCTACAAATCATTACACTAGAAACATTATTATCGCGGCCAAGAGATTATTCTTCTTGGCTCTTTTAATGATATCGATTTATTGTGCTTGATTATACTTTCAATGTACTTCATTTTCGCATTTGAAAGTGAATACGTTGCCTCGATATCACACTCAATAAATGCTGAGTGTAAGCAGCTTTTGCGAGCGAAATGATTAAAATATTCGATTGCGATCAGGAAATAAAAAATAAAATACGATAGGTACGCGTAATATTTAAATACGTTTGAATATAGGTATGTATTTCGATCGATTAAATAGGTCTCGGATATCGCGGATCTCTTTCGACCGATCAGATTCTCGGCAATTAAATACTATTTTACATCATACGGTAAATTCATTCCAGTTCTATATCGCAGAGGACGGTGTTTAAACAGCTACGCGACAGTTAAACAGCGTTCTACCTTGTTAACAATATTCATTAGGCCATAGTCCGCATTATCGGTCACGCGTACATAGTTGATGCCTCGTTTAATTAATACGCTTTCGTCGAAAAGTACACGCAATAATAAATATTGACATAAACCCTGATACCACGTTGAGGTAAATAGCGATACAATCGGATTAAATTACACAGATAGATGTCCTCTCACTCCGGTTTTCGCCGAGGTTTTCGCTGTAAAAGTGTATTTTACATGTTAATTACATTTTATTATGTTAATTAGAAAAATAATTACTTTGCGAACTATTTGGTGTCCTAATCGAAGCTGTTAACGATATTTACAATTGATTTGCAATGAATGTTTTTTTAGATACTTATACTTATTACTTATGTAATTATCTTCTGTTCAATCTGCTCGGAATATTAATTCAAGCGTAATTTTTCTTATATCTCTAATACGATATTAGATCGGATATTTGTTTCGCAGCTCGTATATAGATCTTACAATTCTTCACTTATTGTTAGCACATCTTTCTTTCTTCTTGCTCTTCTCGAACTTTCACATTCTCTTTGCTAAGAGAGAGATTATATCTTTAATACAATATTTTCTACAAAAGCGCTCTTGTTATTGCCCTCAATTTCGGCCGTCGATATCGTCCCCTCGCCACAGTGCAGATTACAAAGAGTAATGAAACATCCAGAATAGTGAAACGGAATAAAAAAAAAGTTCTTCAGGCACATAAAGGGAACACTCGCCTTTTCATATTTCTTACAAAAGCTCACGAATTTAGCTTTTTCCGGCGGTGTAAGCTATATTTTCCGGCGGTGAAACGACGGGGGAAAGGTATTACACACGAGGGACCACCGACAGCCAGTCAGCCAGTCAGCCAGGCAGTCAGTCGGCGAACGATGTATCTGATGAAAAAAATTGGTGCAAATTTTTCCCCTTTCAACGCGAACGTACGTCCGTACGTCCGTACGTGTGTCGCGACTCGCGACAAGGAAATAATGGGGAACTACGCGCTCGTTCGGCCGCGGCCGGCCACGCGTCAACGGACTGAACGGAGCTAGGCTCCTGGCTCACGAAAATTGTTTTTACCTCTTTGCGTTACCGAGTCGATTTTTCACGGGAACGTGCCACTTTAAAGTTCGGGAGGCGTTATGAATGAACGCTCGTAAATGAGATAGCTAGGGATAAAAATAATACACTCGCATCTACGGTCGACCGCCTGACCCACATGCCTCTTTCTACGATCGCGATACGGAGAGCAGACACGCTAGAATCGACGCCTAATATAGCGAAATAATAATCGAGGATTTCTCGGGCGGCGACACATGTATGTGCGTGGGCGAAGATCGCAAAAGCAGCGCCTATATAGCTTATTGTATTTACAGCCGTTAAGTTGCGAAAAAATTGAATTCTTTACAGGATGGAACAATGCACTTGCCTGATTATAATGCACATACCATTCTCGGGGCGACGACAAATTCATCTCTTATCAGTGCCAACGTGGCGACGCGACGCGACGCGACGCGACGCGACGTGGCGACTTAAAAGCAGCGCGCGCGTATATAGAATTGTCTCATGCAGAAAAGATCAGCGCTCAAGGGTTTACTATCCAGCTGGAGCGTACTTGGGCATGTAAATTTCACGTACAGGCACTCGGTTGTGTAAAGAGGGAGAGGAGGAGAGAAGAAGGGCGCATAAATAAAAGCGCTCTAAGCGAAATACGACGCTCGCGCTCGCGCTCGCGTGAATAGCGAAGTCATCGCGAGAAGCTTAATCGCCGCGGTGTTTTACATTTACATCGAGAACGCTCGAGACAGCTTTAATGGCAACGATACCATTCTCTCTGATCGTCCGTGTAGCGAAATAATGTCGTAGATAATTAGATTTTCGTGAGTTATTAACGGCGACGCGCGACGCGCGACGAGAGGCGTAAGACGGCTTTGTGGCGGGCGCGTTAAGGGCGCTATGAATATTAAGCGAGATTGCAAATCTTTATGAGATTCTGCAATTTCCGGCGCTTTGATGATTACCGGACGAACGCTTGTCGCCGCTGGAAAATCGCCGAATAATGACTTGATGATCGCCGATTATACGCGCTCGTATAATAATCTCGTATGCATAATTAACCGGTTGCCTTGCTAATAATACCTTGGTGATTCTTCGCCAAGATTGAAGGATTTGTTAAAAACGTGATCGCGTTTGCGCGTCGAGCGAACGAGATCGTGCCAATGACGCGCTCAGTGCGACCGCGACGTTGAAAAATCCGTTGCAACAGTTTTATGCAAGAGTTCGCAAACTCCGGGAACACCGAGGCACTCCGGCACTCGCCCAAGTATCCCTCGTTCGCTCGCAAAACTACCATATTTGAGTTAGCGACTCTTCCCGGCGGCGCGGGCGCGGGCGTGGGCCCGGGCGGCACCGTGAGTGTCCGTGAGTTATTTATAAACTGCAGTGTGTGTGTGTGTCTTCAGAAAATATTTCTTATATTTTTTAGCGTATCATCAAAATCTCAGTGCGAGGGAATGATGTCGGAACGGTTTAATAGTTCTGACAAAATATGCCCTTTAATATATACATATATATATATACTTTTTATCCGATAGCTAAATAACATTTCAATACACGTAACACTGTGATAAGGAATTCTCCGAGTTTTCTACTTGTTCTTCTCTAATAGGCTATCTATATATATAATATAGATTAAATCTGTATAAATTAGAATTCTTTATTTTCCTTGGTGTTTCACGGAAAAGAGCGGAACTTTTTTAATCCGTTTAGTCGCGTTCAAAAATAAAATGTATTCCTATACGAACGTGTATAAATTTGAAGCGTCAACGTATGTTGATTTATCTAACTTCCTTTCTAGATCCGATCTCCTGGGCAAAGGTTGAAGAGAAACCGCAAAACTGCATTCACGAGGGCGTCTCGAGGAAACTCGGTGAGGAATGGAAACAGAACGACTGTATCACTTGCACCTGCAACGAGGACGGAATCGCGTCCTGCCAAACGACCATGTGCAAGTTCTGCGAGAACGCGATACCACCTGATCCGGGCGAATGCTGCCCTCACTGCCCACAACTGCAGATGAATAGCACCTTCGATCACCGTCCTGACGAGTCCTGCAAGATGTCCCTGGACGATTGCAAGATGAAATGCTACCACGGCTTCCGAACGGATAAGAATAACTGTCCGATCTGCGAGTGCGCCGATGACTTGGTAAGAATACCGAAAAATTGTGGGCAATTTTGAATATAGGTTTAAAAGTAGCTTCTACCTTAGCTGTTAGGCCATGTTACTTAACGTTGAAGATACGAGTATAATAAAAATATAGGAAACACAAAATTACACAGAATTACGTTAAAACAATTACATGTTTTATATTTGATCAACATTTTTATTTGATAAATCTAAATTTGGAAATAATTTTCGAATTAATAGTGATGTATCGTATATTAGACATGTAATATCCAACATATTACAATGCAAACACAAAACTATGCAATCTAGAATACGATATGACAAAGAAGAACTGCTTTTTGGGTTAGCTGACGATTACCTACGATGAGAATAAGAATGCAATCTCCATTCTCCCGCCCCGCATAGCCGCATAGCCGCATAGTATCTCTATTCTCCTCGTCCACCATGAAACGTTCTCTATCAACTTTAGCTAAATGCAACCGTCTGCAACAACTGCATCCGCCGCGCGGATTTTCAGTCGTGACCTACCTAAGGTAGAGACACAGTTTCCCTTATCAGTTATCTCTGAAACGTACCTGCAGCTGAGAAGACGCTTTCTTCTCGGAATCATCACGCGCGAGGCGAACTTGCGGCGAATAAGAGGAATTCCGGTGGTTTCCTCTCGGCAATGCTGTCCCAGCTCCTATCTCGCGAACTGACGACTCTCGTCTTCTCGTCTTCTCCAGGAGGTCGACCTCGCGCCGGAAGTACTACCGGAAGATAACAAAGTTTGCCCGGAACTTCCGCACTGCGGGCTGAACTGCGACCTCGTCAAGGACGAGGACGGCTGCTCGGTGTGCGCCTGTCAGACGCCACCGCGTTATCCGTTGCTAAATGTCACCGTGACCGTCCTGGGCACCGCGGACGACAAAAGAATCTGCCCTGAGGTCAAGTGCGACCTTCACTGCGAACTCGTCATGGACGAGAACGACTGCACCTTCTGCGAGTGCAAGCCACTGCCACCCACTGCCGGCTGTCCGCCGCTTTTCGGATGCAGGAAGAGGTGCAATTTCGGTTACAAGACGAACAAGCGCGGCTGCTCCGTAAGTGCAACGCTCGAATTCTTCTTTCCTTTTTTTGCCCTGTTTTACGAGAGGAATAAATAAGAATAGAAAAATGGATAAATAAAAATATGTAAATGAATTAAAATAATTAAAATGCAAGATAATAAGAATAAGAATAAGAAATTGCAGCGCATTTTGAATTATCATACAGCAATGAACCAGTTTTAATTGGGCACTGATGGACTTCTTGCAGATATGCCGCTGTCGAGCTTCGTGCATGGACCATTTGAACGAGACGCATCCGGAGGGATCGACTTGGCATCCAAACAGCTGCACCACATGCACTTGCGAGTCCGGTGGACGACTTAATTGTAAAGAAACCATCTGCTCGGTGGCCTGCAGTAATCCGCAGCCACCGAAACCGGGCACTTGTTGCCCCATATGCCCGATTACAGTGAGTTTTATATCGTGTATCGTATTTCTTTAATCCAGACTTAGCACCACGATTATACGATGTGTTAATTATACGCATTTTGACATTAAATGTAACTTGTTTTTTCCATTATATCGGAAATATTTGCGAACGCTTGAGTTGCTCGAGTTGCTCGAATCGCGAAAAATGGTATTATTAACAAACTTATCGAAAGAAAGCATGAAAGTAATCTAAGAATTACCATTATCACGTTTGTTCCAGACGATCAAGGAGAACGACATGATTAATCAGATCACCAGTCGAGGCTGGGGCACAGTGCCGATTACGTTAATCGTCGTACTCGCGCTATTGTGTCTGCTGCTGATAATCCACATCGTGCGCAGCCGATTTCGCGGCCGTCTGTCACCCTCGGAAGCGTCGTATGCGTCGTATCCGCCGCAATATTACAAATGTGTGCCCGTGTACGATACTCCGGTACATCGGAACGAGAAGATCGTACCTTTGTAAAAGACTGTTATTGATCCCCAAAGAGAGTGCGCGTTTGTCGACGAGCAATGTGCATAAACAAATTTTCAATTTGCCAAGACTGTTTTATACACGATCGTCGATGAGATTTCATGAAACTTATATGACGATCATGATTACATGACGTCGATCCCGCTAACTCTTAAACGGATGATCTATTATGTGTAAATTCAGTTTATTTATGGACAGAAAAATCTGAAAAAATATTTCGTATTGTATAAAAAATTATGGAAATTTTTCAAAAGTTTGTCTAAAATTATTTAAAGTTTATTAAGAATCAGAATTATATTAAATTCGAACATATATTAAATCTCTCTTATTCTTATTCTTATTCTTATGAATGAAAAAGATTCATTTAAGAGTTAATAGCAGTGGATGATTTGCAACTCGTCGATAATCTTACAAGGAAAATTCATTGCGAGACATACACACGTGAAACTGCTGTTAACATCTCGTTAATTCGACGTTGAAGTGAATACCGGCAGGAGCGGAGAAGGTTGTGGAATGTTGCGCACGATACTGCGTAAGAATGTCTCTTTGGGTGCGGCTGAAAATACTTTGAGTAGATTCAGTATTATTTGTAAGCAGTAGTGAGCGTTATGAACTTTGGAAGGGAGAAAGAGAAAAAGAGAAGCAAGAGATAACCGCCAATTCACACCAACCTCGCGCGTACTATGTTTGCCGAACCCTCTTGAATCCCTTAACTTAATATGACACATTGCGTAACCTGTAAATTATAACATAATTAAAAACGTAGTGTAATTACGATTAATTAATATAAAAATAAATGTATTAATGTTAACCCGCATCGTAGGATTCTAACTTAAATGAAAAATCATAAAAGAGACAGGTCTACACCATAGTATTAGTTCTCTTGATCTCTGGACCATCATTATTATTATCTCGTATTATATTAGTGAATGTTTGTACGAAGTAAAAAGTATTCATTTTTTTGTATGCGGATATTCAAGTTTGGAGCGATTCGAAGTGATCATTGAATATCTCTTATCAAGAGAAAATATATTTTTTCTATTAGTTTTCTTATTCTTATATTATTAAAAATTCTCGTTCGATGTTCTATTTCACATTTTTTCGTATATATTTCTCCAAAATTGTATATTTTTGTTTTTTTAGCTACTAATTCGTGATTTATCTAAGGTTTATTTAAATCGCCTTGCCGCGGTAAAAACAAGTTTATATAGACTTAATCGTAGATTAGCTGTTAACAACTGTGTTATTAGACTGTTCCTATAGTATACGTTTTTATTTTATTAATATAAATTCTTGTTCTTGCTCGTCGCGAGTAAGATGTAAATATTACAACGTGTAATATTTACATCTGACGAGAATTCCTGATTCAGTTGTCATAATAGAGATGAAGCCATCGTACCCGCGATCGTACCACGCGAAGGGAGAAGGAAGTACATGTACATATACAATAAAAGTCTAGATTAAGGTGAAATTGAAATGACACACGAGACCCCTCGGTTTCTTCGAAACTCTGTCGCAGTATGATCGACCGACTTTAAGATTTGCACTCGGCGCGATGCAAGCGACAAATATCCCGGTGCGCGGATTGCGATAACGTTACATAATGCATAAATACACGATTACGTTCAGTAACTTCTCGGTTGCTTGTACATACACGCCCGGAAGTTTATTCTCCGGCGGCTTGCGAATTCTCGGGTGGTAAACCCGAATTATATTTTCGGATGCTAACTAACAACACGCTTAGATAGACGCACATCTCCTGTTCGTACATATTTCACGCTGCGGTGGAGCGTGCGACAACAATGATCGATGATAAGATAATGTAGCGTATAGAAGCGCTTGTGAAAGCGTATAAACAGAGATAAAGAAAAGTAAGACGGAAATAAGGAAATAAATTCGAGAGATGAAAATGAAGAGAAAATGTAAGAGCTGAAATGAGAACGATATAAATGTGATTAAAATTTAAAAATTACATGAAAGGAGAGAAGTTACTTCGAACAACGTCTTTTTGCACGGCCGAACAATTGATTCCTCGCCACCGCTGATGAACCATACATATCCATGTGCTTACACAAACGCACGTAGCTTATCCTCTTCTTCCTCTCCCTAATTAAAACACATACATATATTTTTTCAATGTGACTTGTCCTATATATTGTATCTTGTATGTATAACCGTGTGTGTGTATAGCCTATATATTAGATTTATTTATACATACACGTGTAATCGTGTAAACACGTGCGCGCGTACCATACGTTTATTGTCTATAAACCGCAGGCTGTATTTCGCACGTGTGTGTATGTACTTGAGAGACAATATGTACGTAGTATATCGATGAGACAGACCCGGATAGCGTATATACCTGTAAGAATTATTTCTTTTGTTGTTATCGTACGCAGGATGTTAACAATAATAATAACATCGACAGTAACAATAACAATTAATGATAACAATAGTAGTAATAATTTAGCACACACGCAGTCAGTTCTTGGCGATGATCCCAAGCGGACAGTGCATACAATAAAATTTGTGATAAACGGGAATTGGACATTCGTCTGCGTTTTGCAAAAAAAAAAAAAAAAAGAAGAAAGGAAAAGATTCGTGACTTTCTTGAGAAATTTTGTAACATATACGCGCCCACAGAATTTGTGATCTAGTATTGCGACGCCGGTCCAACGTATTCGATTTATCCCTGACTTCCACTTTCGACCCTCTAGGGAGGTAAATAATGCCATTTAATCAATCGTGCCGGGAAGGAACGGATTAACGTGGCTTGCTTTTTTGTCGAGCACATGGACAAAAAAACGAGGCAAATCGCGGTCGCTTGCGGCGAAAAATTACAAGGAACACATAATGTCACGTTTGACGTCGATCGATTCCATTGGTATAAAATCTGCCAGTTAAACGAATTAAAATTTCAAATTATTTATATCACTGTTATTTGTATCATTAAAAAACAAAGATAAAATGTCCTTTATAAAAATTGAAGTACGTCATATTTATATAGAAAATTTTTATCTTAAGACATCACACACGAATGTACGATGGGAACATATTTTATATCCCGTGCTAGATATCCAATTGTTCGCATAAAATATAACGAAGCCTAATGCATAGGGCGTCCTGAACAAGATATACAGAATAATTATTAAAAAATGCGGATATTCTTAATTATTTTGACAGAGGAATAGCAATTCATTCTTAAATCAAAAATAAATTTTAGTTTGACAAAAATTTAAAACAATTTTTTTATTCCTTGAATTTTTTGGCATTGAATATTTCAAATACGCGACACGATCAGATTTTGAAAATATTTATTATTATAAGATGTACCAATACTTCGGAGATTTGATATTTTCGATTAAGGATAAAATGGTAAAAAATTAAAGTTACACGTTATGTTTTTTCGTGATTACATCCAGGAAGCCATCAGGATCATTATCGATACAATATGAAAAATAGATGAAATGACTAACAGTTATTTTAATCGAACGTTATGACCGGTTTTTTAATGCAGTTACGAACAAATCGAGTAGTTGTACTTGTGCGCTCTTTGTACAAATACCCCGTAACATGATCATATCAATGTAACTTAATTAGATTTACTTATAACATATACGTACATTATACAGCTATACATACTGGACGCGCAATGTTAAGAAACAGCTCTTGTATGTTAAATAAACCGAGATTAAATAAAATTGTTGATATGTGATGTTGTAATCGGAAATTTGATGCAAAACAGGAGACTTTCGTCATCTTTCCTTTTTTTCTGTGGACGCATTGGAATTATGTACATCGCCGTATCATTAATAAAAATAAATACAACACGGCTTTCTTATCAAATATATTTCGTTTATTTATCCATTTCTAATTTTATAAAAAACTACCGCAAATTTTCTTTATATATTAAAAAAGATGATATTAAAATATAAGTTATTGATGAGATAATATTAAAATCTTTAATAATATCCTAACGATAAAAATATTTTTCTTCTTATTATATTCTTCTTTTTAATAATTGAAGATACTGAGTAAACGATTTTTTAAATTAAAAATTATTTTTATTAGGAATTGTTGATATTATCTACTAACAATAATATAAGTCATTCCAAGAGATATATCCTCTGCCTTATCTCGCAGTTTCTCCCAGCTTTATTTTCAGACTGCGAATTTGCCAGCTGTACATACATACAAAAATACTCATTGAAGATACCTACTATTTCGACTGTTAATACGTTTTCAATATTCTCTCTCATGTTTTTTCAAGTAAGCTTTAATTAAACAAAATTTGAACAATTAAAACATGGAGAACTTTTTAATACAATATTCAGATTAACATGTTATTTTAATATCGTAGATTAAAACAGGTATAAAAAAGACTTAAGAAAATGTAATTTTGGAAAAGAACTTACTCCAGATTTGGTAAAAAATTGAGGTTTAAAGAAAATGCGCAATGTTTGGAGGAATATGTATTTTACATATATATAGCATCTATAATATATTTGTGTGTATATATATATGTAAATTGATTATAGCTTTGTGTGCATTTCTTATAAAATAAAGTAGGGAAGAAGCAGCACTTGCGCGTACGATTTATGTGTATATGTTGCATGTGTGTGTGTGTGTGTGTGTGTGTGTGTGTGTGTGTGTGTGTGTGTGTGTGTAAACGCAGGTCTATTTATTAAAAACCAGTAATCCATAATACATTGTTATTTTTTAGCAATATATACATTACATACATAATCCGTATAATATCTATATACAATTGTGGAAAAAGAAAAGTAGGCAGCATAATTTTTCTCAGCTGCGTTACACGCTAATTGCTTTTCCTTTGTCACTTTTCACGATTCACCATAATCTGTCAGAAGCTTCATTATAGACAAATTCTGAGAGTTTATCGCAACAATTTACAATAGTACGTAATATGTCTACATCGTACACGATGTCAAAAAATATATCTAACAAAATAAGCATCTTTCTTACATTCACTCGCATACCCGAATCGCATATTTTATTAAAAAATAGGATATTAAATTAAAACAAATTAAAAGATTCCGTGAAATGGTGTTCAATCCTCGAAATTAAAGATTGATATTTCACACAATTAATTAATTATTATATAGTTTTCATTAAGAAAACGATTAATTCGCACCGGTGCAAGAAGAAAATATAATACAAAAAAATTAGCTTTACTAAAATTCTTACAATTATGTCTTGAAGTCTTTGGATTCACAAGCATTTAAAAAATTAATTTTATTTTTTATAAAACGCTAACATTTAATTTTTTTGGGAGGAAGTTATGAAATGTTTGAATATGTGATTAAACTAAATAGTAATATTTACGTGAGAAAAATTTCAGTACAAAAAGCCAGAGCACACTTTGAAGAAAAGTGCGCGAAATAAATCCAGCTTTTTCAGCTCCTCCCAAGTCTTTTACATGTTTATTCTCGTCTTTTCATTGATTAAGACTCGCTCGTTTCATGGTTTTGAGATATAGCGTTTGGTTGTGATCAGAAATTTGCACGCATAACATGATCTCGTTATATAGATTATTTTCATTCGAAAAGACATATTTAGAGCTGATATTAAAAGTGGAAAACGACGACAGATTAATATAAACATCGATTTATATTCCATTTCACAGTTTAATTTTATAATTACTATGTCATATGTAGTTATATATTAACATCGTTATTAATATTAATAACAATATTAATATTATAAAACTATTAATAATTAATTAATATTAATTAACAAAAATTAATTAATAAAAATTTAATCTCTTATTTGATATATAAATATGTTTGATATAAATTATCTATCTTTTTTTATCTTATTTTATTGCATCAATGGACACACATATAAATTGCTTGAAAAGATCACCAAAAAAGTCATCGTACCTATATCTTGCCATCTTTTAAAATTGTTTCAAGAGTATCAGCTCTTAAACTCTTCGAATAATAGAATAAAGAAAACTTGTTTTTGTTTAAACGTCGTTTAAACGCCAGTATATACATATACCTACATCGTTCACGTAATGAGTGTAAAAAAAAAGATTCGATATCTTTTCAAATAAACATATTTCGGGCAAAAAATTAGAAACGATTGTGTCGTCTGCTTTATAAAACAATTATTTTGCCCCACGGACATGCCGTTCTTTATTGCGTACGATTAGAATCGAGACGAAAGAAGAAGCGGAGAGATCAGGCGAAGGCGTGTATACGTGTCACCACGTCGTCGCTCTGGCCGTGAAGACCTTGATTACTTCGGTCATCCTCGTAATCCGTTAGTCACATGGAAGGTGGTGGTAACATGATCTCGTAGCCGGCCGGTACGCTCTGCTGATGATGATGATGATGATGGGAGCTAGACATCATCTGATGGTGGGTCTGCTGATAATACTGGTGGTGCATACTGGAATGGCTGGAGTAATAAACCGAGCTCTGCTCCACGTCTTTACCTTACGGATTAAAAATATTAAAAATTAGAGTAATAAAAATCGAAAAAAAAAGGATAATTTGAGTAACACAAATCCGTTTGTATTAACGTTCCGTCAACCACTGATATTTTCGACAAAATCGTAATATAATTATTTTATAATATACATATATACAACTCTATGAATTATGTAAATTTAAAAAATTAGGAATTAAGAAATTAAGTTTCATATATATAAATATATATGTCTTAAATTGATATTACATAGATAATATAAAGTTAAATTAAAAATACATAAACATGGCAACATGCACATGAATTCTTATAATATGTATAAGCATTAGAGAAGATTTCCTCATTTAATATACTGTTGAATGTTTAATAATTTACCTGTGTCGTACACACTGCGTCCATAACACAAAGTTTTAACATCGTTCATGGGACTCAATCCGCCATTATGAGGATGTGCGGTATGAACCGATGCCGGGGTAACGGAAGTGGCATAGCCATGATGAGGACCCATGGGACTCATGCCCATCGGACTGCATGGATTCATAGTGACCGGCGACATACCCATAGTCGACAGAGGTGACATTGCGAGATTCGGGCTATCGGAATCAATGCTCTGCAGAGATTGGATGCTGCCGCCATTGCTCACTGAACTGCCAATTGTGCTGTTGGTCGTGCCTTGACAATTCAGTGGTAGCATGTCCCTGTAAATAAAATAAATTACGTTTTATAATGTTAAAAGATATTCGATAAATCCATTGAAAAGAATATTTTGTTTTACACATATTTATGTACATCAGTAACATATAATTCCACACAAATGTCTAAATTAATACCAGATTAACCCTTTTCGGTCACACTTCCCGAGAATCCCGTAACGGTAACACTGGGTGAAATACACCCCAGCGTGTTTGCACGTGTATAAAAAATTGTATAGGTGACCTTTAAAAAAAAAAGAAAAAATATCCTGTTGTAGTTTGTCTTCCTTAAAAAGACTGTATAGGTTTGATTTGCAAAAAAACTACCTGTAGATGACGGCAAAAGGCCCATTTCCACTGGTTTACTGGGTCGTTTTCGAAGTAAAAAAAACGCTGGGGTGTATTTTACCCAGTGTGACCGTTAAGGGTTAATATTTAAATATCCAATTTAATTGCACTGCAGGTACGTTCTTGCTTTTCTATAGATTATTGGAAATTTTTATATAAAGCTACATATAAAGCTACAAAGAATTTTTTTATTAAGAAAGGGATAATGATTTTTAGCACATTGATTGATGTGCCGGTTATCAATAACTGGCACTACCGAACTTAACTAAAAATGTATAAAAAATAACATTTAATTCTGTAAATATAATTAGATAATATTAAAATAATAGTCTGTGTAAAATAGTCACTTCCTCTCTAAAATATCAAACATACAACACATTATAATTTTGCATAATTTAATTGTGTTATGTAATATTTTATCGAAATGTGGATCTATAATAGTGAAAATTTTATTCTGGTATAGATAATTGTAGAGAAAAGCGAATTATCGGGAAACTGGCAATCAACATATTACTTTTGTCTTTAATGAATCACTTAAAGTTAATGCGTCAAACGCTCGTTAACGAGGTTTTCAGCAGGGCTAGTAAAAGTCAACGGTCAACAAGGAAAATTAACTATTTTGGACTCAAATTTCTCGTAGAAAAAATTAATGTACAATAGCTGTAAACGACCCTCATAAGGATCTCTTTTTTATGCATGAAAAAATACCTGGTTTTTTCTCACACATGTGGGCATCATTGTCTCTTAAGAGACTGTAAGAAATTGGAAAAAGAAAAGAATCATTGACTTAAGCTGAATAGGGAATTAGGAAATATGTATTAATACGAAACATATAATTTTGTCGCAGCATATCGAAGGTATAACCAAAGGTATAACCAAATGGGAAAAAAAGGGTACGAAAGGGTCCAACCTTATTCCGTTGGGTATTGTTCTACAATCTACGACGTTGCCGCTGTGGAAATAAACCGCGAAAGCCGCGCAAGAGCGCGCGTGTGCGCGTACACGGTGGTCCATGTGTGACCACCAGTGACCACCACTCCGCCCATGACCATGGTTTGGTTGCTGCACGTCACACGTAACGCTCTCTCCCGCACCCGAGTTCTCCGTCTAACGCGAACGTCCGCGTCGGACCGCGCATTTTTATGGTTGCGCCTCAAGGTCCGGATTTAAAGGAATACGCCCTACGTGTACCCCAACGGCCTGCATCTCGGGTCCCTTTCTGCGCCCGGACGAATGACGAATGAGAGTCTAGACACTCTAGACCATGGGATGGATGGAAGAGATGGAAGAGAGGGACACTTTAGGACTTGTTTAGAGCTTGCCGATAATATTTCGGAAAGGCTGTTAATGTCGCCTACGTTACGATGTAATATAGGCGAACGCATAATTGGGAAGACTTGAACATTTTATGACTAATCTTTTCTAGAAATTAGAAATCTAATTTCTAACAATAAGTTAATTATACAGAAGTTTTATGAATGTGTAAACATAAGTCATAAGAGATCAATTGAAATATCAGCAATTATGTGTATAGTATTTATAGCGTGATTCGACACTTATTGTTAGAACTGCATATTAAACTGTTCTTATTGTAGATAAACATGAGAGAAAATTGAATCACGTGCACAATGGCAGTCAGAAGATATAATCGTATACGTATTTAGCACTAACATCACGATGTCAATGTGTTTTCACATATCTGACATATCTAGCTCTTTTGGTAGCTGCTTCCATATTCTTCGATCTAACGAGGAAGAAGGCGCGTCCTCGTTCTTGCGCGGCACACGCGAAGATAAATCGAGGTAGCGGCGGAGGGCCGGCCGTGGCCTTTATGTAGTAAACTATTGGTAGTGCGAACAGCTCAATGGTGAAACGGGAGATGTAACCGAAGCTGCGTCATAAAACGGTAATGGGGCGTCGCGTTTCCTTTTCCTAGGGCCTTCGGCGAGAGGCAGGAGAACGTTAAGGACGAGAAAAGGGGAGGAAGTTCAACTTGGTCTTCTGCCACCAAGAAAAGAATTGTTTTCTCGAAAGCAAGAGAGAGGAGAGCTGGCTGCTGGATGCTACGAGAATCTTATCGAACGATCTCGCTCGAATCTAAAACTCGTACGAGCGTTTAGCGTGTATGGTTCAGCGTGGTGAGAGAAGTGAGACTTGAGAGAAGTTATATTGAACATCTTTTTTACGTTCAATTAGTTTTTGAAAGCTTTTCTTACATTATAGCATACACAAAATTCTTTTGCTAAAAAGTATCGTAAAGATTGATGAATGCACATTGACTTGTAAATAATTTAAACGAAGAAATTTTGCTAATTAACATTGCGTATTTTACATATTTATCATCACAGACCATGCCTAACACTTTTAAGCCTATAATGGACTTTGTCTATTATCTTCGAAACCTGATCCGATGGATATGTAAAAATCTTGTCTATATAAAAAGTCTGCAACATTCCTTTCTCATCTGAAAAGCTTGCTTTAGCTGAAAAATATTGCATATGAGTTGCTTGGAGTGAAAAAAATTGGGATGTATGAGTAACGATGACGAACACTAGCGAAATCGATTAGAACGGCGCGGCGCGGCGCGGCGCGACGCGGCGCGGCGCGGACGGGCGGGTAGATTTGACCGGCCGCGCCGCGCCGCGCCGGGCCGAATATCTCTTGGCGCGAGAGCGATGGCGACGCTATGCATATATGTATACGCACGTATCCCTCGTGCGCAAGAGGGCAAGAGGGACATGGTATGCGTGCTCGCGTGAATTTCTGGCGGTGCGCGCTATACTTGCGCGTTTCTACGTGCGCTCGAAGAAAGGAGTGCCGAGCGGACCAGAGAGCGAACGTAGCTTTGTTATGGCTACGACGGAGCCGCGGTCACGACTCGGTCTCTGGCGGGCCTTCCATTCTGACGGGCCCATGCTAAGGAACCCCGCGTTCCTCAATTTCGTTCCTCTCATCTCAAAACGCTTGAGAAATAAAAATTTCGTCTTTTATATGGATCAGTTGAGAGAAAAATATAATTCCATAACGTTTTGCAATAAAAGTAATTATGACTGCGAAAACTATGTAGATTATAATATTATTTTCAGTATTGTATCAATGGATACCTACATGTAAATCATGATAAAAATAACATTGAGATAGGACTTTATTAATAAATTTTATACGTTCTAACATTTAAACTGATTACTAATTAATATATAGGTCAATTCGTGTACATCTTGGGATATGTACCCTGGAAAAACTATTTTTATGAAAAAATTTGGAAGATCAGTTATCTTGTCGCAAAGTTCCTAACGTACGTAGGTAAAAACGGAGTAGCTTCTACATAGATAAATATATTCTCCGTAAAAATAATTATGAAAAATAACCGGCACAAAATTTGAAAATGATACAACGTATATTATAGTAAATAGTTCAAACGCGTATTCCTTGATAAATAAAAATCTGTTTTTTAAAATGTTTTTTTGTAATTACCATATATCATTATAGATACGTGTATGTGTGGGCGAATAATCTCATTTAACTTAACTACTATTATTATCTAGATAACATCAGGTTATTATTATAATATTATATACGATATTAAACAAACAGAGAAAGAGAGGGCTTCTTTTTGGCCCGACGGGTTTCATGCGTCGCTTCGAGAATTTTGCCCTCGATTCTGTGCGTCTTGATACTCTTGATCGAGAGATTAAGATTAAGTCGATGCTGCCTGATCTTATCGTAATTTGCGGCCTCTGTTATGTCAATAAACGGCTGAACACGCGTCCGGTATTATCTAAGCGTGACTCCGTCTACATTTTTTTTCTACGTCCCTCCCGCTGCTTTTCTCCCGAGTCGAGTGTATCGTTCACCAATGAACCTCGCGCGTAACATAACAACCCCAGTGTTACGTAGAGCTGCCAGACCTTATCCCCCTACTCATAATCGTCACAAAGGACGTCAACACGACGCAGACATTAATTAGATAAGCAACGCGGATTAGATAATCACCCGAGCGGAAAAGAGAACCGAATAACACTGGCTCTCTGAAGAATGTCTCACGATTATATCATAATTTGATTATTATTTCGAGTATAGTTTCTGTGGATGCAAAACGCATATGAATCTGTAAGAAAAAGTAAAGAATTAACGTAAGAATGTTAAATTGAATAACTTAATCTTGTTATCCGACTGGGGAAAGGTATATTTCATTTAACGTTTTCTCGAATACAAAATTTATTATTAAAATCCTTTCAATGTTATTTTTATCATGATTTACATGTATTAGGTATCCATTGATACAATACTGAAAACAACATAGTCTACATAGTTTTCGCAGTCATAATTATTTTAATTACAAAACGTTATAGAATTATATTTTTCTCACAACTGATCCATATAAAAGACGAAATTTTTATAATATCTTTCTTCAGTTTTTCAAAAATTGGATTTCTTGAGTTATGTCGCGTTTAACGTACCTGGTTTTACTCTTAAATTACATTATTAGCATATAAAGATTTGAAGAGGTTTTACCCAAAAGACAATCATTAAGAAAGTCATTCGGCAAAGCAGGTATAAGGTATAAATGATTTATGCATCCGGAGCTGAAAATTTGGAGAAAAACACATGTTGGAAACACTTGTTGCATTTCTGGGAAAGAATAGGGAGACCCCATGTCGACACATATGCCTTCTGTGTTCAGACAATGTGTTTCGATATATTTTCTTCGTCATTAATGAAAAATATCGAACATATCGTGGGAATGTGTCAAAAATAAAAACAAATAGGTCTAAAGAAATAATGACGATGATTACGTGAAAATAATTGCAGTAAAATATATCCTGCTTGTTTTCAAATTATAAGTAGGTATCTGCTAAATGTCTCACCAAACAAAAAAAAAGATACCCGGCAGAAGATTTCATAAAAAATTATGAGTGCGGAAATACATGCACAGATTAGAAAACTCAGAAACCTTATTACGAAAGGTGTCCCTGCGGCCTGCGCGAATGGCCTATATATATAAGAATAAGATAATTGTTATACGAGATTCGGTTAATTCATTAGAATTATCTCGATACGAAAAAAAATTTTTTTCGAATTAAATAGTTTCATATATAATCACGTATTTTTTTAAAAATATATTTTAGATTTAAGTGATCCAATTTTTGGCATTCTCAAGAATTTGTATAAATTTATAAAAGAATTTATAAAAGAACTCACGTTCTCGTTTGCGGTGTACGATCTCGCTGTCGGCGATTCTTGAACCAATTGGACACCTGAGTCAGCGTCAAGCCAGTTTTCTTTGCAAGATTCTTCTTCTCGTCCGGCGTAGGATATCTATTTCTCATATAGCATTCCTTCAAGGCGTTCCTTGATCGTTCCTTGAAGCAGTACACAGTCTCCTCGCCGTCCCAGATCGTTTTCGGCAGCGGATACTTCTTACGTAGCCGATATTTATCCACGGCTCCCAATGGTCGGCCGCGGATTTTTTCAGCCTCGCGATAATGCGATTTGAACCACATCTGCTGGAGCTCGGGGTGTCGACGTGGCGAGAAGGGATGGCTCTCCAGGATCGAGTAGAGCTCGTGATAGGCTCCGCGGTGAAAGGCAACGGCGGCACGCGCCATTAGCACGCTTTCGCCTCCGCGCAACAGTTCTCCAGGCGGTAGGGACCAAAGAAATCTAGTACAAATATAGTTTCTTAACTGCAGATTTATATAGGATAAAAGTAACTTTGTGTATTACTTTAGAATTTTGTAAAAAGAACAGAACCCTTTAAGAATTATTACACATAACATTTAAATATAGGTACTGCACTTAATACCTATAATAAGAAATATTAAGAAACATAATATTTAAGTAAATAAATTAAGGATACTTATTAGTGAGAGTTTAAGTACAATCCCTTTGAGTTACCTGGACAGTTTCTCAATGTCCTGGCTTTGTGACAGCGCCTCGCACATGCAAGATATCTGCTCGGGTGTGAAGTTATTGATACTGCTGTTAAGGGAGAGACCGCCGATGTTCCCGATGTTAGTGTTTACGCTGGCAGAATTGCAGGAGGAAAGCTCCTGCGAATACTGGGGACTGCCATTCGACGTCGGTGTCAAATTTTGAGGATGATGAGTCAGCCCGAGTCCGGGCATCGACGATGTGCTGCTGCTGTACTGCGCGGTTGCGTTGCGATGCACGACGCCCATTTGGCTATTGCAGTCGCTGTTCGGTGATGACAGCTGATCCGAACTATCCGACATCCTTGGTTGGTGGCTGCGTGCCTCCTCTCATGAACCCAGGTGTCGGACAGGAGACAGAATTCTGTACTCATTCGCCGATCCCAAGCGCGAGAAATTTTCCAAGACGCAACCTCTTCCGCGATTCCTTTTTTCCAAGTTACTTCAACAACCGCTTATCTTGATCTTGATCAATTAACTGAATTACGATTGCAATCAAATTTTAAATTAGACGTTGACAATTTATGGCCCAACTCGTTTCTCTGGAATTTTGCCATAATATATATTATTTATTTTATTATATATTTCATCCTTTACAGATGTTTGTCTATCGTCCATACATTCTTGTCTCTGGATTTTCTATTGCAACCAGGATTTTTATCGTAAACTCTTTAGTCTGGAGATTACAGCCAAAGTTCTTGCGAGGAATTACTTTTACTTTCTCGCTTTTGCCATTCGGTAAATCGAAATACCGTCGTAGTATCGATATGTCTTATAGATCGACCGGATGAATAACTGATGACGAAAGTAAGCATCCGTTATTCGCACGTTTAAGTCGATGCGACGGTTGTTTAATCACGCGCGTTTCATTCATGTCGATGTCCGACTCCATTCCCATTCATCAAGGCTTACTCCAAAGTTGTGACATTTTTTAAGCCACGAGTTCAAAAACTACTCGCAAACTTTAATTTTGAAACAAATTTTTTTTTAAGTAAATTTTTTTGCGTATGACAATTATATGTATTAAACAATCATTGTACTTTCATAGTACATTTGATGGTCTCGTACACTTCAATTGCAGAAGAGTAGCCCGAATGTTTGAATGCGTAATGATTATTTTCGATTTTTCTATCATTACGGGGACTATTATTCAGCTTTTAATGTAAATTTTTTCTTATTTTTACATCTACACGTTGATAGATACAAACCTAAAAACGGCGATTACATTATTTCTTCCAAAAATTTTACAAATTTTTGTTACAGATTTATTTATTTGTCTTTGAAAATCGTGTTTGATTACCGCACTGTAAGCAAATAACTTAGAACTTGAGCTCCGTCGGTGTTTAAGACTATAAGTTTAAATTCTTCGATTTTGTCAGTGGTTCATAATAAATTATGTAATCATAATGAGATATACTTCTCACATCCACAATAATCCTCTGAGAAAGCTCAGTCCTTTCCAAAAATCCGGATTGTCCGTCCGGATTGTTCATTCGCCATCAGGTGCGAGTCTCCAAAATTCGCTACCTGAATTCTTAATCCTTGTGACTAACCACTACTAACGATCAACCACCCGCAGCGAAGGCATTGAACCCTGCACCATAGGGAAAGAAGTAGAAATATTCGTCTGGAACACACCGAACACAGCGTAGTACCAGTGCACTGCTGGATCTCCTAGCGACCACCTCTCGTATCGAGTGTCCACAACCACCCCCGTTTCTAATTTCGGAGAACAGTGAGTTTATGAAGTAGCCGATAAGCGATTGCGCGAACAAACAACCGATTGCGTAACCGATACTCCTCAAGAGGATGCATTTGACCGCGGCAGACGGTCTCACTGAGTGACCAAGTCACCAAGTTAGTAAGGCGATCACGGTCGTCGCGTTCGCGGTGCGGCAGCCGTTGTCCCGCTGGCTTCCGTCGCCGTCGTTGAATTGTGGTCGTGCGACCGCCTTCGACGACGGTTGTGGTGGTGCCCGGTGGCAATGCTGACGATGCCGATGCCGATATCGTTCTCTCTCTCTCTCTCTCTCTCTCTCTCTTTCTTTTTCTCGTTCTCCTCTCTTCCCCTATCTCTCTCTTCTTCTTCTTTCCTTCTCCCTCCTCGATCTCCTGTTCGTCCTCCTCTTTTATTTCGGCAGCAGAATTGTGCGATGAGCGAGGTACGGCACGGCCACCACCCGGCGATTGGTCGCCGTGCAACGTACCACTCCGTTCCATTGGTGGAACTCGGGGGCGGTGCGATCTTCTACCCCCTACCGACCGCGGGCTTCACCCCGTCCGAGTAGCCGCCGCGCCGCGCCGGCCCCGTGACGCTTCCGATTCCTCCGTATACGGTGCTGGATTCTCACCTGGCAACCTCCGCGACAGACCGATTACCTGGATATATCGAATTTCGGCGATTTCTTCCTCGAGTCGGACTCGCGTAATTTCTTTTGTTATGTAACTGAAGTGACGAATTATGGTATTGTGCATCGTCCCCTTCGCCTCATACTCTATTCTCGATTTACATATGTTTGCTTTCTCATGTTGAGAGAATATCCCTAATAAAATTCATGTTCTTCTATATAGATATATAGTTACATTCTCGAAAGAATATTTATATTATATGTAGTTATATTCTAGAAAGAAAAAATAAATCTATTAATTTTGGCGAGATTGTTTTTTTTTTTTCTATTATCTTGCTTATTTCGTAAAATTTACTTTAAATTTAAAAGTTTAAAATAAAAATTCGGAACGCGTAGAGATAGCAAAAGAAATGTGCTTATCGAAGATTTTATTCTATTTATATCCTTATATTGCATAGCTTCCAATTTACGACATTCAGCAACTTTAGTGCAATTTTTTCGTGTGCAGGTAGATACTGTTTTCCACTATCATGGAGCTATCGAGGAATCACGAAATACGCGTGTGACCAATAAACACCGGAAATGGAACGTGTCAACGTTACCGTACACCATGTTGTGATTTCACGCAACGCTATCGCTCCTTGTGTTTGATTAATTTCACACAACAACCGGCAATAATCATTCACCCTTCGTCGATAGATTTGACGAAAGGAAATCTGTTATAAATTTGTTTATAGATCATTGAGACGTCACATTTTTTTTGAATAATTTATTACAAGTAACGCATGCCGCATGCGCGACATGAGATGAATGATAATACATATAAACTCAATAGTACAATTTCACAATTATTGTATAAGTACCTATATAACATAAAATATATATATATAACTTACAATTAGTATGAAATATACTAAAATATATACAAAAGTTGAAAATGTGTAAATCGTCGAATTACTATCAATATATACTATTATCTTAAATTGTACAATTGTTATAATAATTTGTTATGCTAATCGTTGTTTTACTTTAGATTTTAGAATAATATCGGCTGACTTCCGATGTAAGATGATGTAATGAGGAAGGTAGATATCATTCTTTTTAAAGTGTTTACTTTTCGCGATAAGATTTCCACCCCCTCGCGAAGGTCGCCGGCTCATCTCTGGAGTCGTATTATGATACACATTTCTGCAAATATGATCCAACGACAAACGTAACTTTAGCTGTAGATCGGTCCGAATACGAACTCGTACACGCCCAAGGATCGGTTTCGTTCATTCACAACTATCGCGTATATCGTTTACCGTTACGTGTTTTGTACACATGTATTTCGATCGTTTACCTTCATTTTATAATTTACATGAAATCTTACATCACATGTTATTACGCATAATTTAATTGAATTAACTATTGTCAAGTATATATTTAAAAAAACACATCGTTGAACAGCATTGTATACTTATGTATATATATAATGTATACATATATGTATATATATATGTATAAAAAATTTTACACATAAATTATAAATAAAACCTTTTTTATATAATTTAGTAGACAAATTCTTATTAAATTATTTATCTGCGTTATAATTATCATGGTAAAAATATACAGTACCTATATATACACAATCAAAAGTATAAAAAAGTACACATCTAAATATATGAATAATAATCTAAATCTCTTTTTTCTCTCTTTTTCTTGCCGCCCCTCTCAAAAAAAAGTATTGATATTTTATGACATTATTTGATATAATTCTTTTCTTACAGAATACTTAAAGGTTGTTTAATCAAGTTAACTGTTAAAACGATAGCACCGATTTAGAACGTCACGTACGACGGAAATCTGGTGGTTGAAAATATCGAGAGGCCTAGAGGTGTAGTGTAGATCAAGAGAACCGATGCATCACAGTAGATGAGAGAAGACGTCTTTTCTCGGCACGCCTTACCAATCCTTTGAATCTGTTCCGCCTTTTTCAACTAATTGCCATTTGTACGTCATGCGATGTAGGCGTAGCGTAACAAACTTTGCAGTTATAAAAGACGCTCAAATTTTAAGTAAA
Source organism: Leptothorax acervorum (assembly GCA_035220615.1). Classification (NCBI taxonomy): domain Eukaryota; kingdom Metazoa; phylum Arthropoda; class Insecta; order Hymenoptera; family Formicidae; genus Leptothorax; species Leptothorax acervorum. Next base: position 220,358 of record JASTWQ010000153.1, on the reverse strand, counting down.
GAATTTGTAAACTTGTTCGAAAGAAAACTAAGATAATTTAATCACAAAAGACAAATATTTCCTTATGTAGTAAATCAATTGATTAAGTATATCAATTAATTAAATATTGATAAAATATATAGTAATAAAGCCTAAAATTCTGTTTATTTTCCGCTAAGAAACAATTAGGTAACTCTAGATTCGTTAGTTATTGTTTAAATAAATTCTACTTGTTATAATGCGACCAATATAATTAATTAATATCGCTGTGATACGGATTAAGAGAAGAGATTTTTAGATGCATGGGGCGCAAGGAAAATTTATCATAATTATTCTGATTTGATTACGCTCGAGCTTATGGGTGCGAGGTCCTCGAGGATGACACCGTGCCGAAGCCAAGACCCAATGATAAAGGGGCGGCGCCGCGCTTTGCGATGGCGTCTCCTTCGATTTGGTGTCGGATTTCCCTCTGGGCCGCCATTTTCTCTCCTCCTCTCTGTCTCTCTCACCCTCTTCCTCCGTACGTCCTCCCATTCCCGACCCTTGGGATAGGGATGATGCTCTTCCTTATCAAAACGATCCCGGGGACAACCGATTTCATCGTCCCTCCTTCATTCCTATTAAATCTAAAGGCGCACTCGACAATTCGATATTCGTTCGAGTATATGTTATTTATACAGGCAATTGGTCCTTGAAAATATTTTGACTTATTATTAGTTGAAATTTGGTTGCATCTACCTATTAATATGAAAAAGGAACGGATGAAGTCTCAAATGGTCTCTTATCTGAAACATATGTAAATATTATGTAATTAAAATATTACTAGAAACCATACTGATTTAGATATAAAACATATTATTTATTTCCATCGTTTTCACATGATAACTTAAATTTATTTATTTGAATGTATATTCTTAAGCGTTTTACACAAATATTACATTATTTTCACATGTGATGCGTGCAAGTAATTTCATACTTATACATACTTACATACACAAGTTTATTATATATTTTTTGTCTTACATAATTACACTAGACATCGCAGACGCGCGCTTTGCGCGCGCTATTTGGCCAATTATACTGTTACTATTAACCCTTACTATTAACCTCTACTATTAACACTATTAACCCTTGATACACACCATGATGCAAGTAGACATGGTGTGCTCTTGCGTATATTTTGTGTTACAGCCAATCAGAGCTTGGCCTTTTTAGTCGTCCATTTTTCGCTGGTAATTCAAATAAAATAAATAATATTTTATTTCAATACGCATACTACACCATTAAAACTCAGTTTTACACGTAATAAATATAGTTAAAAAAACTTGGCGCTGCTAAACAAAATAATATATATTAATGAAACAATTTCTATAAATAGAAAAAGTACTTTAAATTAATGTGTGAAAGTATTTCTACATTCACATTGTAAGTATTAATTTAATATTTTAAATTAGTTATTTATTGCTTTTAAATATTTTAAAATTTAGCAGCGACAAGTTTTTTTAACTAAAATTTTTCACATTTTATATTAATTTTTTTACTTCAATAGGAATACATATAGATACATACTTAGATTTTATTTCTTTTCTTTATTATAAAGATACTACCCCTTGGGTTTAATTATTTAAAAGTACAATAGTTATTTTTCGAGATAATATATGTATATTTAATTGGCGCAATTTAAAGATATTATTTCTTTTTTTGTAATAGATAATCACTTAGATTAAATAAGGTAACGCAATTTTTTGTGATAAATATTCTACTACTTGGGTTTTTTCGAGGTACAAAGATATAGGTATTTCAAGATACATACACCACGCGTGTACTTGACGCCTTTTTCTCACTTTTTTGTAAAAGGTAATTTTGTACGGATATCACGCCCTTTTGCAGTGTTACGCATCTTATAAACATTACATATCTTATAAACAGTACGTACAGGGTGTAAAGTTATTTTTTTACCAGCACGAAAATAAAATACTAAAGTGTTCTAACTTTTTAAGTAATTTATTAAAAACTTACCATGTAATTTTCACCGACTATCCAATTATTGATAATAATTAATTGTGATCGTCGTAAGCTCCTTTACGACGATCGTAATGCTCGTCGTGACAGTTATCGTAACCTCATCGATGAGTTGCAACTTGAACTCTGACGATTACGACGCTTGTCTAGCGTTACAACACTAACCTAATCTGTCAGCCTTCTCGACGTGCGAAGAAAAGTGTGTTTATAGATATATTAACATAGATATATTATTTACGAGAGCTTTTTTGCTTACGACCACGATCGCAGAGTTACGATAGATGTAGACGCACTTTAAAGGTTATTCTACATAGAGGTTGTAAGATGTAAGCAGTAAGCTATTGACTAATGGGATTTTTAAAATTCAAAAATAATCGACTGTGGTTGGTCAATAGCTTACTGCTTACATCTTACAACCTCTATGTAGAATAACCTTAATAATACATACGATAATTGTCACGACGAGCGTTACGATCGTCGTAATGAGCTTACGATAATCATTTACACAGCATGGCTGCGTCTACATCCATCCATCGTAACGCTGCGATCGTGATCGTAAGCAAAGAAACTGTCGTAAACAATATATCTATGTTAATATATCTAACTATAAACACACTTTTCTTCGCGCGTCGAGAAGGCTGACATGTTAGGTTATACTGTTGTAATGTAACGCTAGACAAGTGTCACAATCGTCCGAGTTCAAGTTGAGTCAACTCATATGATGAGGTTACGATAGCTGTCGAGCGTTACGATCGTCGTAAGGAGCTTAACATTACGATAAATGTAAACGCAGCCTCACGCACTGAACGACTGACGTACACGTCAGTCACGTGACTACACATAACATACATGCATAAACATGCATAAACATGTCTCTTCCGTTGTCATCATGGAGACGCTCGATACTGGCGATCTCGCTCTCTCGCTCTCTCTCGCGAACGCGATTTATTTATCGATAATCAAGAGCCATCTGTAGTCGAAAGTAGTGAAAGTGATGCTGGGGTATCCAGAGCCATCTGTAGTCGAAGGTAGTGAAGGTGACAAACGACGACGTATCTTAATCTAAAATTTTCAGAATCGGAATTTTGCATCGCAAGCATCGCAATATCTCCGCTCGTAGGGGACGTAGCAAAAAAATAAAAATACTTTTATTATATAAATTTGGTCGAAGCTATCCATTAAGCCTAGTTAGAACTTCATCCGTTCACTGGTTATCGAGATATCAAAATCTCGCGTACTCGCAACTCGTTGCATCGCGTATATAGACTTATAGAGCCACGGGGTCACGCTCCGCGCGTACTTGGCGCGAGACACTACCGTGTCTCTTGATTATTTGTAATTTTATAATGATTTATTTTATTTTTATTGCTTTTATATTTTATCTAATAACGTTGCTTTTTGTACAATCAAAGTCAGAAAAATTTCTGAAATTCATATAAGAATGTTCTCATAGGAATGAAATTAAAGATTGAGAAGAATACGTTATTAATCAGCAAGTCTTGGCCAATAGTATAAAAAGAAAATATTGTAAAAAGTAAAGAAAAAAAAAATCTGCCGTTAGAGGATTAACATAATAATTCTTATTGACATGATTATTTCTTATTGATTTATATTTTATTCGCTGGTCATTGCAACTTTTGCAACCTTTTATACAACACGTCGGCATTTTTAAAGATATTTATACTTTATTTAAATATGACAGATATGCATAACATAACAATCAACCTTGTATGCTTAACAATCCCTGACGTCCCTGACAACCGCGTGCCTATTTGTTGTAAAATGGCGGAAATTTGGGCCAGCGCGTTGCTATGCGCAAACTCGTCTTAGTTACGAGCACACCATGTCTACTTGCATCATGGATACGCACAACTGTCAAAATACGGGGTGAAGAAAAAGTATAGAAACCCCTAAAAAATTTTTAGTAAAAGCCCCCATATTGTAGTATATCGTTTAAATGGGCATAAAGAAAGAAAAATTTTGGCGCAAACCAGAGGTCGATACGTTGATTCGTTTGGCAGTTATTTAGGATCAAAGTTCGAAAAAGCCAATTTTTTACCCTAAATAACTCCCGAACGGGTCAACGTATCGACCTCTAGTTTGCGCCAAAATTTTTTTTATTTTATGCCCTTTCAAACGACATACTACAATGTAGGGGGTTCCATTTAAGAAATTAGTCGCCTTTAAAATTTCTTGAAAACGACATCTACGACATGACTCACATCGGAATCATGTGTCCCCCTTTAGGCCATACAACTTTTGTCTGAAATATTTCTTTCTAAAATGCATAGTTTCCGAGATATTTAGGGGTTTCCATACTTTTTCTTCACCCTGTATACAATGACAGTCGCTCACGAAGTAAGCGCACCAAGAGAACCAATCGGCATAGCGATATAGCGGCTTCAACATTCGAGTTCGATTGACGATTGACATGCCTTTTTTAGAATACCTCTTTTTAGAAAGAAACTTTTTTTAGAAAGGATAAATAGTGGATGGATATGAATTATAACATATACAAATTTATTTTTGAAATCTGTAAAAATTTTTATATAACATGATTCTTTCGATACAGTGAGTACAAATCGTCGCTATAATTAAGTAAAGTACAATAAACTCCGTCGCAGAATACGATTATTTATTCGTCATAGCGCATCCCGCGACACACGGGGGGAAGGGGGTAGTACGATAATGCTCCGACGAAGTAATTTTTGAATTAAATCTGCTCGGCGTACGTCGTACGACGAAAGCGCTTTGAAGAGGCGAAATGCATTTCGCCGAGACGAGGCGCGAATCCACTTTACGCCTCATCAGGACTTGTCCGTTCGGAAAGCATCTTGTTTGTTGTATCTGGGCACATCAAGGCATTCAAGTACGAGGCAAAGAGCACCGGTAGATGCCATACGCGGGAGGAAGAGGAGGAAGCTAAGGGGTGACATAACATAGTAGGGGTTGCGGAGGAGGGAAGCAGTAGCAGCAACAGCAATAGCAACAGCAATAGCAACAACAGCAGCAGTAGCAGCAGCAGCAACAGCGGCGGCGGCGACAGCGGTGTCGGCGGCGGCGGCGGCGGCGGCGGCGGCGGCGGCGGCGGCGGCGGCATCGTGTTTCACTGTACTGCGTTTAATTGCATTCCAAAATGGCTCTGTGCAAAACCCCCCCCCCCCCCCCCCCCCCTATCTACCACTCTCGCAGTTCTCCTCCTCCAGCCGGGCACAGACGGCGAGGCATCTTCAGCGCCGTAAATCCAGATAAATTAAACCGGCGCCAACAATTCCCCCCCTCTCTCTCTCCCCTCTCTCTCGCTCTCTCCTCTCCTCTTTTCCCTTGCTCTCTCGTAGATTTCAACGGGTCCTCGTTTACCTTCCGCTTCGCTCCGGCTGTTTGTTCCAGGTCATGCCGGGTCGTCCTCTCGCAGAGTCGTGGATGAATCTACGGTTTCACGTAAAGCGACGTGGCGATAAAGAGCCGGTGAGCCCCGTTTGTAATGACGGATTCGCAAGTGCCATGAAATCGCGCACAAAGGACACCGGCGCGGCGCGGGGGAGGAGAGTACGAGATGCATAAACTTTCCATAGAACAGCGACGTGAAACAGTATTCCAATGACATTTAGAAACGAGTAACTCACTCGATTATTCCATACTTTTTATTCATTATTTGTCAATAGTCAAGGTGTCGTCTTCTCTTGAGATACAAAATTTTATCACGTTTTAATTAATAAATCTGGAAATTAAGCCATATGTACAAATAAATAACTCCGACAGATAATTTAGATAATACGCATGTCAGTTGGTTAATTTACGCATACGGCATAATTGATTAGAATCAATAATAAAATGTAAACTTAATATGAAATACTTTACGCATAAAACAACATCAAATTACGCGGCGCGCGCTAGAAATTAAAAAACGGTATCTAGAAATTAAAATTTAAAAATTTAAAATTTTCCAGGAAAAGCGGCGAATTTAAAGAGACGGTTTTAACTCGAGCAATCCTGTGACGACGCTGCATCGCAGGTGCGTCTCGTGTTCTCGTGTTCTCGCGGTGTCATTGTCCGGCGTATCTACGCGCCCGCACCGTTAAAATTAATATCGGCGAACAATAAGCCGGGTCGAGAGGTGACGAAAGGAGCTCGTTCGTAACAACGCGACGGCACCGCGCGTCGTGTTGGTGGCCGGACACCGGACACCACCTCCGTCGCCGCGCCGCGGCCGGTCAAGAGATAGCGCGGCTATCTTCGTGCACACGTTAACGTTACACGTTACCTACTCTGCTCGGCTCCGTCTCCGGGCTCGCTCACTGACAATGACAATCGGCGCAGCGGTGTAGGTGTATTGCGTGCGACCAGATTTATTTTTAGCAGCCGACATTCTCGATGCGCACCTGAGGAGGCAAAAGAGCGACGTCTACGTCTCGGATTGTCGGGACGGAAATACACACGATATAGACACTTAACAGCGTAATTTAATGTCGTGTGTTGCTTCTTCTTCCTTTTTTTTTCAAATTTTTATGATAGGCAACTGTAAATTCTTCAACAATTTATGACGAAAACTATATTACGTTTCAACGTTTGAAAAATGTTTGAGCTGTTCTCAATGATTTTTGAAGTGGTCGAGCTCGATAAGACATTTTAACGCGCGCGAGGAGATGTTCCTGTCACCGCGATCTGCGCGCGATCCGGAAAATGATTGAGAACAAGACTTGTACGTGTACCTACTCGGTCGTCCCCCTCTCCCTCTCGCCAATGCGATCGCATCGATGAGCGGATTAGGCGACATAATCTGTCGGTTATTTTCCCATTAGCACCACTGCTTGACGTAGATCGGCGCGAGAGATTTTTGTCCTATCCGGGTGAACGGTGAGCGAACAGGCGTGAACACAGGTAGCCATTCATATAAGGCCCACGAGGGTCTTCGGCCTAATACCCGAAAATATGCTCTTTATGTGTCACTGGCCACTTTATGCTGCGATTCACCGTGTCGACCGGTCCATACGTAGATCCGGAGATGCGATAATATCTGCCCACAGTGCCTGCCGCGCGCCGCGCGCCGCGCGCCGTGTGATACATAACAAAAATTATTCATAGCTTATATAGGTAACTTTATTATTTACAAAACAAATATAACTTAACGAATTTAAAATTTCTTGAACGTACTAATATTTGCATAATGCAAGACATATCTTTTTCCGACGTGTTTTAACGACGTAACTATTAATATGTAATATTATATGTAATATCTGTACTTTCCTTGATATTGACACATCATATCTTTAAGTCACTAACTATATTGATTTAATAATCAATGAAAGGTTAAAATTAGTAAGTTGTGTTAATACTTAATAATTATTATTATTATTTCGTGTCAGCCAAGCATAAGGTGTATACTTTATTAGGGACTGCATAGCACCCTAGGGCATCGTAATAGGTCGAAATTGTCGATTACACGGTTAGTTAGATGCGCTTCGTGATTTGAGGGTAGCACGCGAACGACGTATTGTCATCATCCCTCCTGTAATTGTTTGTATGCATATCCTTATATTCTCTTAGGAAGCGTCCCGCACGGTTCACGTGTTCCCAAATTAAAGACGCAGTAGAAAAAAGAGCGCAAATACATATACAATAGGCGGAATAATAGGCGACATGTGAAGACAACAAAATTCTCATAAAATGTTATAGGTACACTAAGAAAAAAAATATTTTGATTTAAGTAAATAAGCTATTATAGGCCACCTAATAACTTATTTACTTAAATCAAAATATTTTTTCTTTCAGTGTATATACACATAGCGAAATAATATCTACATATAGCAAGTAATTTTTGACATTATAACTGTCGTTTTTATATAACGTCACGATTTAATTTGTCTTAATTTAGTTTATCTTTAAGTAATTTTAATTGAAATGTGTCACAAAAAATTGTTTACAAAATAATAATACGTTTGTAAGAAATTATTTTTCAATTAAAATATAAAAGGAGATCAAATAAAAATATCAAAACCGTAAATCACATAACGATGAACTGATGGACGACGCGCATGAAGCATCATATTGCACATTGCACACGCCTATGCAACTGCATACGTCTGGTATGCATACGACGCAAAGTCTCATGTCGAAGATCGGTCAACTGGTAAATTTTATTTTATACATCACAGATATTTTTTAAAAATTATTTACAGTATTTGCTAACTGGTGCTTTACGAACAGATCGTTGCGGTATTAAAACGTTTGCGAGATGGCTCGTTAATTATATGTAAAATAAATTAAAAATTTACAATTATTTAAGATCAATTTCGTAAAATGTGAAAATAAAATATTGCACCACAATTGCTTCAAAACTATTTTTCTTTCTGCGTTAAACGTTTACCTCTGTAACAGCCGACATAGATAAGCCAATCAAGAACGTTTTCCATGGCATTTTTTTTACAGGTTTTACCAGAGTGCGAAGGTGAGGGAACTATAACTTGTAAATTCTCTCTGAAATAAATAGCAACACATTCTGGTTTTGTAAAAAACGACAAGCAACGAAGAACTCGATATTTAATGATGTGGACTGCCCTGTGGTGGTGAGATTTATAGTTGCGGCTAATTATTATCGGTATATGAGGGAAGAAGCGCGACATGTGCTCGGAGAAGCATATATTATAATGGCGTAACCCTTAAGATGGAGTTAATGGATAAGGGTAGGGAGATATGGATGTTACACCAATTATAACGATCTCTGATAGATCTGCTGAGGGCTGAAACGGTGATGCTTATTAAGCTTGATGCTCATATCAGCTAATAGAAGCATGTGATGAAATCTTTCACAAGCGCTGCATATGTAGCTATAATATGTACAAAAAGTAACAGACACAAAATTGTCCATCTCGATCAATTGCAAAATATTTTGAAAATAATGTTATATTATGTTGTAAATATCTCTGACATTTTGTACAAAGAATATTCAAAATATAGTTCAATTAATAAATAAATAAAGTTATTATACTAACAAGTGTACATAGCTTCTGATGTTCTAGACATTTATTAAATGTTTTTCTTTATATTTAGCATTAATATTATATTTTAACAATTATAGCATATAATATATGTAAGTATATATCATATAATTGTTAAATATTATTATAACCGTAAATCCTTCGTTATTTGGAGACATCGCGAACAATTCCTCATATATGAGACTCTTCTTAATGTGCCACTTGGCACTTTCTATGTTCCCTTATCAGTGGAACCTGTGTCAGGTGAGTTTTGTGGGAAAAAAGGCTAGACATAGTTTCGCGCGCCGGATCGTCTTACGCTAACTCGCACGATTTATCTGCAGGTACATCGCGACGCTCGAATCGTCGCGAAACGTTGCAGCGCCTGCATGCAAGGGAGGTTCTCGCAATCACTTTACGTAATTCGACGATAATAAAAAAAAGAAAGGTGTCACGAACTTGGACAAAACGCGAAACGAGGTACTTTTCTATGAAATCGACCCTCGGAGATCTCTCCCGCTCGATCAGAAATTAGAGAAGTTGCGAGACTTTCAGCCCGAATTTTCTGTAAAAAAACCTAAAATCTCTCTTGTATTCATCTTTCACTTGCTAAAAAAATTTAGAAAATTCTCCTAGAATGCTTTACGAAGTATATAGTGATATTTAAGATTTTCTATCTTTCAATAAATAAAAGAGATATCTCTCTCCCTGTATTATCAGAAAATTAATATTTTTAAATTACTTTTTATTTTCATTTTTATTATCCACTAAAATATGAACAGATATGAAGAGATTTACATAGCAGAACCAGTCCTAATATTAAGTTTAAAAGTAACATTGCATGGCTACTCTTTATAATCTATTAGAGTTAAATTATCAGATATCATACATAAAATGACTATATAGGTACAAAGAACGGAAATAATATTTTTCAACGATTTTCTTTAAGCTAAAGTTCCATCGTGACCACGTTGCTCCATTTTCTCAACTTCCGCTGAAAATGTTCGTCCCGCATTTCCTACGATACGTCTACACTCCCACAGTATATACTGAATGAAGGGCTTGACGCCATAATGCGGTGTCGTCGCTGTTGTATCGACAATATGTTCCGGATCCTTAATAACGACAGCGAAGCGGTATTAAGAGGCATTACAAAGCAGCGGACACTTGAATGCGCGTCGAGGAGGGTTCGCACTCTTGAAAAGAGCATCTGAACACGAGGAACCGGGAACGCTGTTGGCCCCTTCCCTACCCTTGGACGGCACATTATTATGAACGCCCTTCTTTCTATCCCGTGTTACCGTGTCTTCGTCCCACTCTTGTCACCTCCGGCGACACCTTTCTCTTCCTCTTCAGCTGAGACACCCCTATTCGCAACGCTATATTCGACCACCAAATGCTTCGTAAACGCGCATATACACTTTTGATTCACTTATACAATAATTGAGAGGATTCTATAGGCCTATATAGCAATGCAGAATTGTAAATTGATTCCACAAGCACTTCTATTCTTATTTTATTTGTTTTAAAAATTATATTTATATTTTTAATTTCACGTTTATCGGTATATCAGTATATCAGTATATCAGTAATTGTAAAACCACGCAAGATCAAATTTATTTGCTATTAATTTTTATTCAAAATATAATTAAACATAGAGATAAGAGTCTCCTTCATTTATCTCGAGTCAATTTGTCGAAGAATGTAATATTTTATACTGCAAGCATTGAAATTTAATACTGTTTGCTGAATTGAAACACGCGGAATAAAAATGCAATGTTAAAATATGAGCGAATAAAGCTCCGAATTTACGTTTATGGCGGACAGAAAAAGGGGGATGAGAAAAGTTTCGCAGGTTTCGCGTTACATCATTGTCACCCTGAAGCACCCCAATAGGCAGCTATACATATATATATATATATATGTATATAGGTAGGTGGCAAATGTGCACGCCAACCCCACGAAAATCCCCGTTTACGTGTCTGTGTCGTCATATTCTTTGTTAGAGGGTGGTTTTCAAACGATGAAATCGCTCCGACCTCGCAATCGAGAAATTTATTCAATTAGAGTTACCACGTTCTCTCTCAATCCTTTCCTTTCCCTTGTATGCCGTGTATAAAAATAAATATTTAATATAGGTAAAATGCCATGTTAACTAGAATTCTGCAAGATTTATATGCGTTATATTTAATCGTTACTTTTCATTTTTCTTTTTTATCATAATTATTTTCTGATGTTAAAAAGAAAATCTCATAAAGATTGCAGTAAAACACATAAAGGTCTTGAATTTTTATCATATATCTAAATATCTACCAGAAATATTTTATATATAAATATTTTGTATGATATAAAATTTTACATCTTTTCTATTGAATTTTGACCTTTTCTATTGTTTAATTTTGCTAAATATACGTAAAAGACGCTGAAATGTTTCAGAATGTTGCTTCGGCGAATTTTTCTAATCCGCGCGTGGCAAGCGATGCCGATATTAGTCGGCTAATTCTTTCACGCTACACGCGTACGAAGATGACGTTTTCACGAAGACGAAGACGAAACGCTGCCTACGACGATTCTTCGAGCTGACCGTGCAGACTCGTCAAGGCCGCGTTGCTTTTTATCGGCTTATCAAGACGTTGATTGCATCGAGTTGCTCGTCCATGCTGTGAGAACTAAGAAATCATCGCGTCATACATCTAGGAGGTGTATTTATAGCGTCTCCAGGAAGGATCTCCTCAACGGGTCCACGTGCGAGACTGATTGAGAGTGCAGGCTGCTGCATCGACGTTTTCTCGTCAACCAGCAATAAAATGAAATAATTAAAAAAGATTGTATTTTCCAACTATTGTATAAATATAAATTAAATTATAGCAAATTAATAAGAAGAAGAAGAAGAAAAAGAAGAGTCGAGAGAGAGAGAGAGAGAGAGAGAGAGAGAGAGAGAGAGAGAGATTAAGACAATTTTAAAAATATGTTTTTACAAAGCTAATTTTTTTGGAAAACGTGTAATGGCTCTATATAAGATTCTTCACAAATTTTATTTGTGAAAAGTATAAAATATATGTATAAAAGTATCATTGTTAAGTTTTTGACGTTTTTGTCAAATTCATATTATAAGGAAATAACTTCTGTTTGTTTGTAAAAAGATTGAATTAACATAAATTCTGCATTGATGATCTTTGCGACAATATTTATCGATCGGCGCATTAGACTGAATGCATTAATATCTCTAGACTATTAAGATAATACGTTGTGTTGTGACAAAAGTAAACATAAGGTCAAATATTTATTCTAGTCGGTTTAAACTGTTTGGTGAAAACTAAAATAATATTTGCTTAGGTATTGATACTTCCTGATAATGCTTGTATATATCCAAAATCCCACGGACAAAACCATGACAAGTCTGTCAATATATAAACGTAATCCATCAACTTTCAAAAAAATACTCTTCAGGTAGCTCGGGAATTATAGTAGTTATGGTATTCACCCGAACGGATTGTCTACGAAACCACACCAGCGAAGTAGATACCTACATATATACCTATTGCTCTTTATGCTTAACTTAACGTGTAAAATGGTTTCTGACAAAAATACGGGACTTATTTCGGCAAAATTATTATCATAAATCATAATTGAATAATATAATATACAATTTGTGGTTATCTACATCGCAAAATTATCACAGGAAATTATAATTTAGATGATAATTATCATTGACATATAAAATCATCAAATTAACGATCACAGTTGCGCACTGCAATTAATTCAATAATTTTATCAAGTATTTAAAAATAATTTTTGATATAATAATTAAAGCGGTAGGAAAATGGCGAATTATCTATCCTTCGCTTCGGTCTAAACGACATCGCTCTCGACATTTCGAGCTAACGAGTTCGAAGGACGAAAGCTGCGCGGCGGCGGCGGCGGCGGCGGGCGATTCGCTGCAACCGCGGTCGTTTATTAACTCAACCCTCGGCGGTGAGATATCACGCGCGACATAACTTATGCTTGGACAGGGTTGCAAACTATACTACACATACAGAGCAGGGATTACCGTACGTAACGACGCTAAGGTTATGGTGTTACATGCGGATGGTGGAACGGCACCGGTGTCCAGTGACTCCCATGTCGGCTTGTTATCCGGACCGCCCCGTCGTTATCTGCAATTACCCCAAAACAGCCCCTAGTTTATAAATTATAGGTCATCCCCGTACCCCGCTGCGCTGCTGCGCGCCGTACCTTCCTTCCCCTTCAGCAGTCAGCTCTACCTACGCTCACCCTGCCGGCTTGCCGGCTTGCCGGCTGCCCGGCTCTGCCGTTATCAACTCTTCGCGCACGACCCATCTCTATCGAATCGCCAGCGGTACATCTGTCATCAAACGTGGTCAATTACGTTCAATTATCCCGGTCACCGCCGTGCCGCGGCCGTGTTATCGCCCGATGCGCGAAGAATAAATTTCCGGCCAATTAAGCGAAACTGTGCCGCGGTAATTGCTAATTAGGCATGCGTTGTGTCGGCTAATTACAAGCGCGATTGAATCGCGCACGAATATATCGACGCCAAACAAACTCCTTTCCCGCGAACGATTTTTTCCTTATTGTTTTTCGACGGTCATAATTCATTACTATCATTATTTATAATTTGTATACAAAATGCAGCTATCATTTGCTACTTTTCTTTTACTGCAGCCCATATCGCGATTGAGTTCCCTGAGCCAGCATTTCTCGTGGACTTATTTAATTAGATACTAAATTGGCGGAATAATCGCGCGTCGCTATAATCCGCGCTACGAGGGGTAATCCTCGGTGACAAGAGCCGAGAGCCGAGAGCCGAGAGCCGAGAGAGGCCGGGCCGGCCGGGCGCGGCGCGGCGATTTCTCCGGTCGCAGGCACCCGCAGGCGCAAACGCGCAAAAGACCCGGCGAGATGCTCTCGCAGGCGACAATACGATCGTCTTGTCGCGCGCCATTGTTGTGAGAGATTTCAATGGACATTGCAACAATGAGTCGCTGACGACGGTGCGTCGTGTTGCGCAAAGGGAACCATGCGAGTATGCGAGGGCTCCCCACGGTTAGCATAAGCCTGCTTGACTGTACTTTTCACGCCCTTTCCACGACGCGAGATTATTATATCTCCGACCCTCCGCCCTCCGCCCCGTGAACGTCAAATAGACATCTGCTTTCGAAAGGCGTAATGCCCATGTATATATAAAATAAAACACGATTACGAGGTAGGTACATATCTTGCAACGCCGAGTATTATCAAACGAGTTTTTTCTTAAAGATTTCATCGATAATCATTTTCGTATAAATATTATTATATTACAAAATTATTTGAAACATACAAGAAGATCGGCTATATGTTTACTATCTGAAATCGTAATTTATTCATGGTTATTATCTTGAACCTTAAACATTGTCTTTTTCAAATAATTTATTATCTTATTACAGCTTTGTTAGTTTCTCCAAAAACATGATATGCAACAGTTGCAAAAATAATGTGTTAATTTTTTGAAATAACTGCGAGATTATAGATTTTTACATAAATCATTGTGGATGTACGATGCACGATTGAGTGAACTTGTATAACAGCCTTTATTTTATTTTGATATGATACAATTATACACAATGATACGTGAAATCGGAATCCATCTCCCCGTTCTCGCGATCTCTGCAGTAATGCATTATAATAATTGTTACAAGACTTAACACTGCGGCTATAGGTCAAGCGATATGATTCATAAATTTGACGCCATTCCACCGTAAAAACGTCGCGATTCAGCAGTTTAAAAGTCACTGCAAGTTGCCCTTATATGCGTATCTTCCATGTTGTTTTACAAAAAAAAAAAAAAAAAAAAAAAAAAAACTGCGCAAAATCGTTAAGAGATCCACCGAATGTACCGCGTATTACTTCGAGACATAAGCCGCTAAATCGCGCCGTTAACTATCTTAATCACTGCTATCCGTTAATATATCTATGGTATAAGATTGACTTTAGCACAAAAATACATTTTTATAATTACAGCTAGACCTTCCTCGTGTTAATATCACGATACCGCGAACATGCATGATATTCATTTGATCTTTCCAGTTTTTGGTTCAGACTAGTTTCTTGAAATTATCATATAACGAGATAGCGGCCAATGTAACTGACAATGAATTATATAGCGTATTTTTTATATGACAAACAATATGTTTGCTTCAAAAGCGAATCTATAATATCCAGTCTAGATTTATCGTAATATACAATTTCTAATTTTAAATCAAGACATGCATATTTACTACAAAGTATCGAAAAATTAATTAAAGACCGTTTATCGATAATTCAAATCTTATTTGAGATCTTGTGAATCGTCATGATACTCGCACAACGCTACCGGCCACATTCACGAATCGACGATTGATAAATCTTGGAAATACGATATATACGATATATCGCCCGTATTATATTTACATACGAAGTAACTTTAATATGCACTTGGAAGACAGAGGTTTATATGTTATGCATATATCAATAACGTAGGTTTCTCTTCATGTATATATATATATATGTATATATTATACTATATATATATCTATATATGTATATATATTATCTATACCGATCTATATACGACATAGATATAATATGCGCGCAAATATATTTAGCGCATAATTATGCATATAATTTTTAATGCATGCACGCGCGGACGCATACGTTTTACATTTAGATATGCTAACTTGCTAATAATTATATTATTCATCGTGGGCCGTCGCCAGCGATCAGCTATTATCAATGTATAAATAAACTGTCCTCTATCATCATAATCATTGCACCCATCATATCTAATATAAATGATTGAAAAGCTCGCAATGTCATAACTATTCAACACCACACAATTTGGATAAATATAAAATTACAGTAACTTTGAATTTTATACGCCAGTATATCATCAAAATAAATTATTCATAGTTTCCTAATAAGTGCACGTTTACGTAACTTTTACAGATCCAGATACTTAGAAAATCCAATATAAAAATAGAATACAGGAATAGAAAAAGTCCTGCGCGAGAAGAGAACGAAAAAATATTGCATATAAGATATGAGTAAGAATAAATTTTTTAATTATTTTTGTTTATAAAGTGTAAATGCTTCATTCATAATACATAATCGTGGTTTCAGCGCTCACATATTTATACAGTGTATATTGTATGTGTTTGTGCGCGCATGCGCCGACAAAATTATAAGTCAAATATAAATATTTTTATATGGCGTCTTCGCGCGTAATATATATATACCACTCTCTTATTACAAAGTTTATTATTATATTTCTTAAATTGACATATTCATATAAATATTCCGAAGAAGATTTGACAAACATATACAGCAAGTACATGCATGTATAGGTACATGTGTGTGTGCATGTGTATTTGTACATACACACATATACATACACAATTTCTTACCTTGTATTATGTAAAGTCAAGCGAATAATGTTTAAGATCAAATTGTAAACTAGTTCAGATCACAATCCATCTCCACTTAAGACATAAACAGCAACAAAGAAAATAATGATGAACTAATTAAATTTTATATTTACAGCTAAATATCTTTTTTTAACTTATATAAACTGGTAACTTACGAGACTACGTTATAAAGAGTAAAGCATAATTAAATAGAGTACAACTGGTATAAAAAATGGGAAAGAATCTGTAAATTATGGACTGCTATGTACAGGATAATTAAGGCGTCACATCGAAATGTATTAACATTTTTAATACACTCTCATTAATTATAATCTAAATATATATCCGTCTATCTAACATTGTTAGCTGCCGAAAAGGACCTTCTTACGTCTCCGAAATGTCGAAGTTTTATTTCAATTTCTTTATATGAATGAACCAAATTATCATTATATTTATTATTACTATATGTATATAGTTTTTACTGCTATATACCTATAATAATGTTCACGAAGGATAAAGATACATTATATATTATAAGAGTTACGCCGAGAGAAACAATTTAATTATCTTAATTGAATGTTGCAAGTATTTCGCGGGAGATCAAAATATACATATATGTTTTTGTGTATTCTAGAAAATTATGCAAAATTTAAAGAACTTGTAATTAACAAAACTATCGTAATGATAAAATGTATACGCGATTACAAGATTTCAAAGTTTTCTCTAATGCTCATATAAATATGACGACGCGTAGACCAAAATCTACGAATTGGAAAGCCTATCGATACAACCATCCGAGTTTGCGATTACGAATGTCATTTTTTTAAGTCCCAAACGAATATGTTGACATTCGATGCGATTGACAAATATCTCGCGCATATATACTAGCAATGAAATTCCATTACATCGTTTGTCGACAGTGTCGACACTTTTATAATACTTACCATATGAATCGATGATATCTAATTCCGTGTGTGTATAATTAAGCATTAATACGCGATTGACTGTTTTAATTATAAAATTGGTAAACGTCATGATTGTTATAAACATCAAGACCTTTTCCTAGTTTTAAGGACAAATACGATCCACGAGAAATAATAAAACAAAGATATATTTTTGAATAATTTTTAAATATAATATATACATTATTTAATATCTGTACGATAATTAACTTAAATAAAGATAAAATTTTTTGTTAAAAAACAATAAGATGTATCATATGCTAATTAATATAAATCAATATTACTTTTATAACATATTTAGACTGTTATTTTCTTTAAGTAATAAAAGAACTATTTTAATTTTTAAAATATATCTTTTAATGTTTACGATAGGGTATCTTGGATATGTATTCAGATATGTCTATCTAGAAGATTTCTATGCGCGATATCTTGTCTCACAGCCCGCTCTAAGCCGGACTTTAATTTAACCGTTAATCGACTCATTAGGTATCTTCGAAAATCATCGCGAATCCCTTCCGTGATAATTACAAGATACTTCTCGATATGTGTGCTATGTTCATGTCTAATAAAAAAGAAATATCTGAAAAGTAAAATTTCGGAGAAAAACACACCTTTTTCTTCTCCAGGAACGACTTATACCTATATAGCGCGTAGTATCGGGAAAAATTATGTGTCGCTCACTCGCAAACGGCGTCAATTTTTGGCGATACGTGCTTCTTTGGCATTGACGTGACAGTGGGATCCCCAGGTATTCTTTACTCCATCGTATCGTACTGAACCTTCTTCACTTTGAAGTATCGGTAGGCCGCATAGCCGGTGATCGTTAAGAGGACTGCAGCAGCCAACGTGGAGCCGACTGCAACTGGCGCAGTCTCGTCTCTGTTGGCCCGCGCGCTTAGCGAGGTGCACGAAAATTCGGCAGCAAACTCGTTGTTCTTAAACTTGAACGGTTGCAACTTCATGTCTCTGAAATTTTCCATTTTCATGATAATCTAACAAATTTTTTATTTATGCAGTTAACAAGAATAAAAATTTGCCTAATGCTATATCATATTTTGGAGCTGTATATAGCCTATATTATTAACTTGTAACAAAGTTCCACATTTAACACAAAATGTGGCAGCCTGATTTGAAGAAGTGTTATAATAGAAAGGTCACTTTCGATATTGGTTTGACTTTCATATAAATCGACATTTATAGTTTCAAATATGAGATAAAATTAAATTTACTTTAGCTAAATTGTAACTTTTGCATTATGTTTGACTTACTGTTTACAACTTAAAAGTTTATAACAACTTTGATTGCTAAAATTAAATCAATAATATGTTGAGATACCTCAAAAGTACGCTGGCATGATTTTTGCCGTCGGTGAGCGGAATCTCGGTTTCTTCAGAACAAGCGTACGATTTTCCGACCGGTGTGGGAAACAGCATGGAGCTATGTTTCTGACCGGTACTCAATCGAATAGTCTTGTCTAAAATATTATTAAAATAATAATCAATTTAACCTTATAATTAACAATATATTATTTCCCTCGAAAATGTATGTTAAGTACCTATATCTAATAGTCTTTAATTTACAATAAACTCTATTCAATAGCTTAATATATTTTCAGTATAAATTTGATAGTTTAGCCTTTAAAAATAAGTCAGTCACGTGATTTGATACTATTGCATTTTCTTAAAACGTAATTTCTCACGAAATAATAAAATTATGCAAAAACGCCAAAAACTAATAAGATTGACACTGATTGCACTTACTTGGCTGAGCAATATGTTTAAAGTGTTTGTCACTGGAGTTATAGGTCAGTTCGATTTTATCGACATACCAGCGTTCACCACCTGGTGTCTGGAAAGTAAAGTCACATATCTCGTTAAGCATAGGGAGAGAATCTTACAAAGTTGATCATTTTATACAAAACTTTAAGATTACTAGAATTATGCTAAGAGATAAAAAACAATGTAGAGTAAGTAGAGTGCAGGGGTAAAAGTGCGCGGCGGGTAAAAGTGCGCAGTGCAAGTATATTTGTTTTCGTGTAAGTTAAGTGGGCAACACTTAATAAGATAGTTTGTAAGGTGACATGACTGAATGACGTCATATGTAATAACAACCGATTCGAATAACACTGAACAGTGTTGAAACTATGAGGTAAATTTCATTTTTCATCTTTCTGATGTAATATTTTGATTTCTTCTAAACTGTATATTTTATAAGTAGAAATAAACTTAAGTAAATCATTGACAAAACATTTTGATTAACTCGTTTCTGATGGCGTGTGTCTTGCTATATTAGACATTTCACATTGTTATCCATAGATAGTAACGTTTTTCGGTAATTTAAAAAGTGTCTCATGAGGCAAAAGTTCGCACTTGATATCCGAATTAAGTTAACTCTAAGGCCCAGTTCCACAAACGTCGCTTAACTTTTAACCTTAGTTAACTCACTCTTTGTCTCTTTTTAAGGGGGACAGTTAGAAAGAGACAAAGAGTGAGTTAACCCAAGGTTAAAAGTTAACCGATGTTTGTGGAACTGGAGCTAAAACTATTAATAAAATATATATTGCACCGTTTTATAAGTTTAATAATCTCCAATTACTTTCTTGATAATGCTATAATAATTATTTTAAAAATTATGACATTAATTATTTATATTTTTAATATTTTAAAAAATAAATTTTTAATAATCATTTTTTATTATAAATTCAATTAAACTCTAAAACTATCGTATTAAACTCTTTACGCGTAGTATATTGGCTCTTACAGAGTACTTATTTATTTTCTGTTATCAAAGGACTTATCAAAGGAAGGTAGAGGTAATTTTATTTGTGACAATTGTTAAAAGAAAGTCATAAAAAATGAAGCAATATTAAATGTAATTAAAAATAAAATTACCTACTTTCTTTTGTACTTTTCAACATAATTATTTTCATTACATTGTATTCTGTATAATTGTAATAAAAGTTTCCACTGATTTTAAGGTCTTAACCTTCATTCTAAATTTTTTATTGCATGCGCACTTTTGCCCCACCGGCGTTTTTGCAATCGGTTTAAGAAAAATTCATTACGTGGAATGTATTCAAAATATAGACACATGGACCCTAGTAAATTTTAAAAAAGAATGCAGATTTTGAGGTGCAAATTTCAAGATTCTAGCTATATCTCAACGGTAGATATATGGGATCAAAAACTAAGGCTGCGTTCTGTTTTTCGTGCGTACTTTTGCCTTTTGCCCCACTCTACTCTAACATGACACCTACTCCTAAATATATAAACTTTGCTATATAAGTAATATTTTATCAATCGATGCCTGAGTTTTTTTCTAGGGTGTTATTTTTAATAAATTTTTACAATTTTTATCCCACATGTGGTAGTTACTTGAATCGAGATGTTAATTCTAAGTGGAATATCGTGATAGTTTCTAACACGCAATCAGCGATATGAAGGTGAAAATCAAATGAACTATATCTCGGTAAAAGGGTCACGTATCGATTTTCATAAAAAGCAGCACCGTGCCTGGCAATTCAAATTATTTATCTTTCGTATAATTGTCTCTTAACCCGCGAGAATTTATCTTTCGACACAGCTGCGGAAAGATCAAGGCACGATGTTATATATAAAATAAAAGATTACCTTAGCAAAACTCCAAGATAGTACGAAGGCTTCCCATTTCAATGACATTGTCACCGTGTTTTCGTTATCGCAATTTCCGGTCACAATTGCATCGTTAGGTACGTAGATATCCGCTTCCTAGAGATATCAATATCAATTATATATAATTATGCGTCGTTATGTGCTCAATGATGAAAGATTTTCTCTTTTCTTCGGAATTTAATTTATATGCTATTCTTACTTGATCCTCGCCGAGTTTTGTGCGATATTTGACAGTGATGAGCGCATCTACTTGAAGAAGAATGCAAGCTTGTCCGTTGCTCCCGTCCAGCCGATATAAGGGTTCTTCCGTGGAAAACGGTCTGTGCGTGGTCGACGTGGTTGAGGGCACGATCATGGTTGTTTTAAGTTCAGAATTGACTATCGGCTTAAAAAGATTACAATATAATTCATATATTGTAATTAACCTTACAACCTTACACTGGTTTTCGGCACCTACTAACGATATACATGGGTCGTTTGCGTCCGCGGCATATTATAAACAATCTAAAACTTTACCAAAATTTCTGAAAAAATTCCACAGGTGTTTCTTGAGGTTTTAATTATAAGTTTAAACAGTAATGATATTATAAAATTAATTTTGCAATTGTTGATTTAATCGTTGAAAAAAAAAATTGAGGAAACGCACTGTAAATAGTCAAAATGCCGCGGACGCGAACGACCCATGTATACGGTTGCAGGGTTAAAAAAAGAAATTATATTTATTTATAAAACAAAACAATAAAGTTGTGTATATTAACTCATGAAAAATTATTAATAAAAATTGTTCAATAGAATTTTTATTTCTAAAATAAAAAAATTGTTCTCTCTCTCTCTTTCTCTCAATAAAATTTCCTCTCTCTTATAGTTTGTTGTTATATTCTAGAAAAAGGTAACTTCCGCTTAAAAGCTTATGGCCTTCTATAGAAGGTCGTCTGTTATTGTAACATAAATGTAACAAGTTTTGCAATAACAATTTTTTGTTGCAATAACAACTCTATGTGTAACGAATCATTAACATAGAAACAGGTAATGTAAGTCAACGTTACAACATGTATAAATTTGCAATTACAAAGCATAAGAAGGGACATAAGCCGATGCGGGTGGCAACAGTAAAAGTTTACACTAGAATGCCGTGAAGTCTTTGCATGATGACGTCACATAATATTATCGAAATGTCAAGGAGTGCAGTAAAAGCAGCTATCGGACGTTATAAAAGCTTAACGCCAAAGAGGTCAACAAATCCAATCCGTAAATATGTTGAGTCTAAGCGCAAGCGTGTGGAAACTTAGAAAAACACAGAATTTAATAAAGTTATAAAATTTATAAAAGTTTGGACTTTGCCAACGGAATTTGCAAAGTTTAGTGACTTTTCATCTCCCTTTCAACATTGAGAATTAATTTCAGACTCGTATATAATTACTTAATTGTCATTAAATTAAAATATAAGTATGTGTCATTTCTTGATGTAATTTTAAATTAGGATACTTTATATAATACCGTTAATAAACAATTATATTATTTTTAACGATGGTGAAAAATTATTTGAGGATACAGAATGCCTCCGAACTTTATATCATAATTTCACGGTTCGATAGCTCAAGTGATTCTGACATCATAACACTTTATATAAGAAGATATTAATGGAAGTCTGAACACACAAACAATTTGCCGATATATTTAAAATTTTATCTGTTGTCTAACATATCTAAATGCACTAACACGTCTGTAATTTTGTAATATCATAAGGTATAATAATTTCTGTAAACATTTTTTCATCTCTGCATTCTTTGATCATTTAATATATGTTAAGACCGTTAAGAAATAAATCAATACAAAGGAAATAGCCATACGGTCCAAGCTTAGATTTTATAGGCAGCTTAATATTATTTTCTATATGTATTTAAATACGCGTATTTTTTCCAACATGTTAAACTGCGCGCCGATTATTTGTCGGACTTAAAACATAGCTATTGTTGGAACATTAGAAATTTCCTCTCCTTTCCCAAATTAAATCGACATCGATTTAATATTAAAATCACTGTAAAGAACTTATTGCGAAAAATATTACCCCAGCCAGGGTTCAAACCTAGAATCTCCCGCATTCCGTTCGGGCGTCTTACCAATACGACTACCGGGGCATGTGGTAATATTTATCGCAATAACCGGATAATAATAATTTAAACGTCTTTCTCAGGCGACGTGAATAAACATTTAATATATGTTAAGACCGTTAAGAAATATTACCACATGCCCCGGTAGTCGAATTGGTAAGACGCCCGAACGGAATGCGGGAGATTCCAGGTTCGAACCCTGGCTGGGGTAATATTTTTCGCAATAAGTTCTTTACAGTGATTTTAATATTAAATCGATATCGATTTAATTATGGAAGGGAGAGGGAATTTCTAATGTTCCAACAATAGCTGTGTTTTAAATGCGACAAATAATCGGCGCCCAGTTTAACATGTTGGAAAAAATAAGCGTATTTAAATACATATAGAAAATAATATTAAGCTGCCTAAGATCCAAGCTTGGACCGTATGGCTATTTCCTTTATATTGATTTATTCTTTGATCAATTTAAAGAGCTGATTCTTTCTCAATAAAAATTTGTTTTATTGAAAAAAAAAACAATTTTTAATTTAAACAATAAATGTTTTTTAATTAATATATGTAAAATTTGATAATATATAAAAAATTTAATATAGGTATATATAATATAAATTTCTTTAAAAAAGAGCATTTCTTTACCCTTATCTTAATTGTCGCATTGCGAAATGTCGCATTAGTAAAATCTTCGTTTAGAGGTCGTAACACAGCGCTAGTGGCATTTACAGCCGGAAGTTATACGACTATCATGCAACAGCGATGAAATGTAAATTTCACGGCGCGTATAGTTCAACGAAATATTTGCAAGCAGCAACAGGCTACGTTGAGCGAAAATGATAAACAGTATGAAGAATCACACGCTAGATCGAAACGATTCCGTTTCCTTCTTGACATTTTACGACTGGAGCGAATCTAGCTAATCTGATGGCAATGATTTATAATTAAAGATTGATAAAAAAAAATGTAAATATCATGTCTCTAAAGTCATATTTTAAAAAGATTTTGTTTGACAAATATTAACTACGACTTTATCATAATAAACAGAAAATTAGCCTTCTCTTATTTCAATTTTAATTTTGCCGTTTGCAGCCTTTTTGTACGTGTAAGTTACGATTAGCGTCAAATGTGGACATTAAAATATAAGAGTGGATTAAGGGGTAGCAGAAATAAAGTCAAGGTCTAGCCAAGAACTGTATAAAAATTTTGATAAGTGCTTTACGTATAACACAGTGCTCCTTTATGAATTCCACGCATTATCATACGTTATAGCGATGGCGTAAAATCGCCATTGTATCCGCTCGACGCGACGTAAGGTCAGCCTTGAAAAAGCATAGGTCCTTACTTAGAGTTAGAGATTTTCAAACTTTTCTGAAAACGAGGACGCATATAATTGCGCGGTATCATTGAATCGAACAATAATGTCCGAAACTACCTTTCTCAGGGGGCGTTAATTATCGGATTTAAGCCTTAGGTTAAATAAGCCTATGTAATAAGCGGTAATACGATTACGCGCAGATTTAGTAATGCAGCTTGCGTATGTAGGAGCGGTCGCCGCCCACTACTGTAAGGACATTAGCATGTAGATGTATATGTACGGATATACACGACCCAACGTGGTATTTTTTCCCCTTCAATTGTATTAGCGTAACGTTCCACGAATCCATTTAAATGATTACTCCTGCGTATAGGCACGTAAATCGCTGTATTTCTAAAAGTGCGTCTCGGTCACTGAAAAAAGTACCGTATACGTTCGTTTGAAATTATAATTGCAAGAAAAGAATTTGAGAGAGCTTTCAAACGACCATTTAATACGGCAATAAAATTTTAAACAGTTTGGCTGTAATTTTGTGAAAAAAAAAACAGAGAGAGAGGGAGAGAGAGAGAGAGAGAGAGAAAGAATTCTATAATTAATAGAGTGGAAGAATCGAATATTTGTTTACCAAGGGCATTCTCGTCTTCGGAGTAGGGTATTCCAAGTAGATTTTCGACATTCTACGTGTGGTATAACGTTGCTCATCCACTTGTCGCGGCATTGGCGAAGGAACAGGGATACTAAACGCTATGCCCGTGACACACCCTGCCGAAAATTATTTTAATAAAATAGTAATGTCGCGATATCACCATTTTGTCAAATGCACAGTAACTTTGTCAAGTTTAAAAGCAAATTAAAAAAGAGAAAATAGAAAAATTTGTAAAAAAAATTTGCTATTAAAAGTCCATTATCTAATATTCTGATTTATAACGTCCGTGTTCCTCTTTATTTTTATATTGAATATCTAATCAAGTGTATAACCTTCACCCCTTGCTTGAAAGACAGTTTCCTCGCGTTCTCTTTAAATTACGTACGCAAGTTAGGGTTACAGCGAGAAACTAGGGCAAATATTAAACGCGTACAAAATTTGAAAAGTATACCTTAAAACTTAAGAAAATACAAGATAGAAGTTATATATTAATATATATTAATTATTATATACACTTGTATTTTTGATCGTATAAAGAAGAACCACTCACATAATTTATCTAAAAGTTTTACATCACTTGTGAGATTTTACTGAGTGACATTTATCGTGTCAGAGCCATCATTTGTCATCCTCCTCACACATTCATATATTCGAAGCAATAGTACCTATATCTATATAGTATTATAATCGCGTAATTACAGGATTTAAATACCAAAAAAAGAAATATCCGATAAACTATTCATTATAATTATAAATTACATTGGAGTTAAGTATATCAATACATATAAAAAGCATACGACCAATTTTTATTATTCTTTCCGCGATAGATTACGTAAAGTTTCGACGAGTTTTTTCACATATCGTTATTGACATTTGCCACTATAAACCTTTGACATACTATGCGTATCAAGAAATAATCCTGTGCATAATATACCTAGCCCTTATCACACATTTCCTACATAGGTATATATATGTATATATCTTACTCTACTTTTCTCTTCATGTACTCAGGAAAAGATTCGCTCACGCAATCGTCGTAGAACTTTTTCCATTCGAATGATAACGTCTCCAACGCATCTAACATACTCGTAAGTAAGAATTAAATGGCGCGGCTCGGTAATCATACTTGACGCAATTCCCGTAATCACGTACATACGTGCACAAGAATTAAATGGTACAACTCGCTTCTCGTAATAATAACGGAAACGCGTATCAATGCATTCCTTTGTCCTTTCCTGACCAGAAAGGGATTGCGCGCGACTTTCTCTCTTTCTTTCAGGTTTCAGAAAACTCACACAGTAGGAAAATCGCCCTGCAGTGTTCGCCCCGACCGCGACGTGCCATAACGCTGCCGCTCTGCTGATCCTACCTCCTACCTCCTAGTGCACTCCTTAATGGCCAACCAAACTAGACGGAAGAACTTGACGGAGGAAAGATATATTTGAATGTTACGCGGAAATATAAGTATATAAAATCGCGCCCGATATGTATGCCAGGACGGTTGCTCGGTGGCGAGTGGCGACGTTCGCGAGGCTTGTGAGGAGAAGCGAGAGAAAGCTCGGGTCCGTGGATGGATCGATAGCGGGGCGGTTTTCAGCATGCGCTACTACGCGCCCTACGCGGCTGCCGTTCTGCACAACCCGGTGGAAAAAGCACTACTCCGGCCACCGGTGCCACCACCGCTACTTCCCCGCCGATGACGTCGTCGTCGTTGTCGTCAGCGTCAGCGTCAGCGCCGTCAGCGCCGTCAGCGTCGGCGTCGGCGTCGGCGCCGGCGTCGACATCAGCCGTCTCGTTGTCAGAGACCGTTCATTCACATTAGACGTACATCGAATCTACACGCCCGCGCCGGAACTTTGCACCGCGATTTCGCGCAAACATATAAGTATAAAAAATAAAAATGAAACAAAATTAAAGGATGTATGTGTCACATCTCAAAGCATTACCAAAAATCTAAAAATTTCATAGATTGTTCTATTATTACGTCCGAGTATCTGTGTAAAATTTTAGCACAATTCTCTTATTGGTTTAAAAGTTATTTGATTTTTTGGTTTGCATTGATTCTTATCATATCTCGGGATTGGCTGCACCAATCTTATTCGGACTGGTCGCAATCAAAAGCTTGTATCGACATTATATTTAAAAAATGTAGTTAGATTTTTTATTACGGCTTTAGTTTCTGAGATATTTTAATCAAAAGTTTGTTGACGCATAAATTTTCTTCTTATTCTTATAATTTGATGAGGAAGTAGCATTACGAATTAAATCAAATTTTTTACATATGCTAATGAAACTCTAATAAACATTTGTGCGAAAGTTCATTTAGATCCACTTACTCGTTTAAAAGTTATTTACCTAAAACTGTGGCAAAATATGAGTCAGTACGCTGCATTCATTTACTATTGAATAACGGTTATGGACCTTGGCACTTTCTGATTTTTGGCGATACAAACAGTTTTTGCTTTGTTTTACTCGTTTCTTGTACATAATTTCCAATATCCATTTCCCTTTCCAACGTTATTTATCATTTTTCGGCATTTTAAAAGGTTTACAAAGATTCAAAGCACTTATATTTATACTTTTTGCGCTCGAAATTTGACAGGCAGTAATGCCAACGTAGAAAATAATGCGGTGTTGTTATTTAAAGCTGGCATTAAATGGTTTATATTTTGTTTTAAAATTATTAATTTAATACTAATTACTATACTTATTACTTTTATAATAAATATATATTTAAATTATTCGATACCTATAGTAACCGAAAATCGTTTTATAAATTATTCGTTTTTTCATTTTTTGCAGTTGGTTTCAGGGCATTTTTAAGACCAAAATATTTTGTCGTTGATTACGAAAAATATTAATTATAAATATTCCCTTTCTTGAAGATGTTAAGAATAATGTTATTTTACGATAGTTGAACTTCTTATGTAGAGGAAAGTCCCCTATTATGAGAGATAGGCTCCTAATATGCGATAGCAAGGTTTCTGCTAAATTAATAGGCCCTATCAGTTGGTTCCACCATAAACTTATTGCCCTTGAGGTAAAACCTATTTAGTGTAAAAATCATTGTTTGATCGTACGTGTAGTCGTTGTAGAGAAAGAAATTGTGAAATTGGATGTTGTCAAGTGCCGTGGATATGAGACTTTAAACCTTGTTTATTATATAATTAATAAATATTTGGCAATGAGTTCTGCACGCAGCGATAGAGTAAGGTCGTATTAATAGGAAAATACGGGATATGTTGAGTTGCTCAATTGTAGAGATTAGATTTGGTGATCGCGAAACCGCAAGGCGTGGAGATCGTAACATGAGATACTCAGGGTACTCCTGGGTTGCTGGAGTATGAAAATTATTGTACAGTAATAAAATAAGAGAAAATACTATATTAACGTTAAGAGAAGGTTTATACGAAATTATAAGTGCGTGCTGACCTTGATTTGAGGGGAAAGGGTGGAGGGGGCAGATTAGGTCCAATATTGGGTATAAGTGTGTACGATTGTTGCAAATGTGCTTCTCCATTACATTTGTCTTTCAGAAACTTTAAATAAAGTTGTCTAATTACAATATGATGTATTTTGCACTTTATTAGCGATTTCCCGGGATCTCTCATATTAAGAGCACACTTTTTCGATTTTGCCGAAAGCTCATTTTTTACATTTTTCTAATTTTCAGAAAAATTAATATTAAAATTAAATTTTACATTTTAGCATCTTAAAGCTTATTAAATTCCCTTCAAAATGACCTACTATATTTTTCAATTCTGCCCATAGACTTCCGGTAATCTCACAAAATAGATGTGGTATCTCATAATCGGGGACTTTCCTCTAATATAAATTTATTTATTTTATATTTCAGAGGCGATATAAATATAAGAAATCTGCAGTTTTTACATTTTAATCACTTTTTGCTGGTACTGTACAGCCCAAACACATCCTTAAGAAACTCGCGTTTCTTTGCGGTAAAAATTTTGAAATACCGCGTAATTACTAATTACATTACCTTAATTTGTCGCCGGCGCTTTCTCGCTTCGGAATATCCAAGAAAACCACTTTATATAGTTTCTTCCGACTCCTTTTGTCAAATTAAAGCCTTTACTTATTAATTCTTTCTCATTTTGCCATACATCGACAACAAATCTTGCTTGAAGATATAAATCGAGAATGTATACATGAGAAAGAAATGAGAATAAGAAATGAGAAAATAGAAAAAAATGAGAAAGAATTAATAAAGTAAAGGCTTTAATTGTATACAATATCTATATCTATAATATCTGCTTCAGTCCAATAACTTTCATATTCGCGTATGCTCGTTATTAATGAAAGAGATCCAAGACGTGCATCTACTCAAAAAAGATCAAGAAAGTTAACAGAGGAAAGTTTAAAGAGTTTTTTAAAAATGACACTTTTATCTTTTTATATTTTTCTTATTCGTATAAGTCTCCACTCTTCCTGCTGAGAAGAAAGATGTAATCTTGTGTTATAGAGTTTATTTCATGATATATGTATTTCAAAACTTTTCTAATCATAAACATTAAACACACCGGGTATCATATAATAACTCGTGTGCAAGCTCTGACAAGAACTTCCGCCACTTTTTCATTTTTACAACAGACGAGAACGTGATGCAGCAGTGCAGCGTGCAGCACAGGCGCGACGTAGTGGTGCAACTATAACAATAAGTCTTACTACAGACGAATACATATGCGGGATCGTAGAGGCAGAGGTCATATTTCGGTGACCTGACGACCTGACGTGGGCGGCTCGTTATCCGAAAGTTGAAAATAACCGTCGAACTGTCAATCTCTCGATCGAACTGGATGAACGCGCGGCTTCCACAGAATATATTCTAAGAGCTCCTAATAAGATCATTAGAATTTACGAAAATTACTCACAGCATAAGGTCCTAAGCACAAAGATAATTGTCGTAATTTGTTCCGACATGTCGCCATAAATGTAAATCGATGTCGCAAGGCAACGCACAAGGATTGACGTTAACGTACGTATGTCGTATCCATCGTGTGATGCGAGATGCGACACGATAGATACGACAGACGCTAACGTCAATCCTTGTGCGTTGACTTTCCGACATCGACTTACGTTTACGATTCTGTCGGAACAATTTACGACAATTATCTTTGTGCTTCGGCCCTCATGCCAATGGCAATGCAATGAATTGAATATGTAATCTGTCAGCGTACTTCAGATGTCCAACGTAATTACGCGAGAGAGATAGATTTTCTTTCTCTTATAACATTATTTTGTTTGCGTAAACTAGGCCTTACTTAAGCCTCACTTAATTGTGATTAAAGAAATAGTAAAATAGTATATTTTAGAGCAAAATGTAAAACAATAAAACATAACAAAACCTAAAGGTGACATTGATAAAATATCGTGATTCGCGCATGTAACATTCTAACAGTAATATTATACGTATTATACCTAAGCGAAAAAAAGTTTTAAAAAAATATTGAAATAAATTAGATATATTTTCAATAATTTGAGGAAAAATACGTAAAATACGTAAAATACGTATAAACTATAACAATAAGCTACGTTTTTACATGCAGCCCTTGCAATTGTAAACTCGATCTTAAAAAGTAGGGTAAATTCCCACAGGAACCTTTCGCCTATTTTTCGTAGAAAATTTATCGCAAGATTTATCTTGGGATTTTGTGCTGCAGCAAGTGTAGCCGCGGTTCAGTTGTGAAGCACAGCACAAACTATGGCATTTACGTGACTGCAGAGAGCATTTCGCTAGATATAGAATATAGGTACCTATCGAATGGGGAAGGTTAACGTCTCTGCTGTACTGAAGGCACATTTTCGTATATAAACGCCCACGAATGAGTACGCCCACGCAATCTCGATTCATTCCAGCTTGCTTCATAAACCGCAGTACAATTATCTATATCGTTCACGTCAATCGTGATATCGATGCATAATTGGATCGCATAATTTTACGTGATAATTTAACGTTACAGACTAGTCTGTGTATTTCTGGCGAATGCTCTGTTAGTAAATCGAGCTGACATTTAATTCGTTCCCTACGATCGACTGATATCGATCTGTTATCAACGAACAGCCGTTGACCGTCTATTTAATTTTTTGACGATTCTTCACTCTATCGACTTTCAGCTTTCTTCCACTTTTCTCATCAATCTCTATAAGAGTAATGCGGACATATACAATAGAAAGTTAAGGGTAAAACTCCTGTTTAAAGAAGGCATCTCCAATGATCTTGTTCCTCACATATGTATTATCTTCCTGAGTATAAACCTTCAAAAGGTTTTAGCTAGCCGTCACTCGTTGTTTATTCAGTTATTCTCAATTCTCAGACATAAATAATTAATACGTATGTAAAAATAGTATATGTATAAGCGGGGGGAGGGGGAGGGGAAGAGGAGGGGGCCCGGGGCGCCCCTCCCCTGCACCCTCACCCTAAAAAATTAATCCAATCCAAACCAAATTTTATTACTGTGACAGCTAATATCCCAGTTAGCAGAAAGTTCTAAAAAGACGTCTTAAAGACATCACAACGACATTTAAAAGACAACATTTTAATAATTTTTCAGACGTTCTTTAGATGTACTTTATTTTAAGCGTTTTTAAAACGCCTTTTAGAATTGCTTCTGTTAGCTGGGTATCTTTTTAGCGTCTCTTATGAAAAAGTTATAGGAGGTGCTTCCACTAAAGGAAAGTTTTACCTCAAAAGAAGAAATTAAATTTTGGCATAATTCATTATTATTTTATTACAATAATTTTTTTATTTTTTAAATGCATTCTTTAATATATTTATACAGAAAATTCAATACTCATAGTTTCATTATTCTATGCTTTCTCGATCGTTACTTTTCTAGATTTGACTGATTCGAGTTCTGGAAAATTTTGTTTGAGTTTTACCGTCCACGTCCACGACAGATTTTCTACCGATCCTTCCATTACGAAAAACATTACCATCAGGTAATTACCTTCGTACAAAAAATTTTCAACGTCGCTGTCGTCGCTTCTAGATGACACTACCCATGAAAAATACAACGCGAAGCGTGTTGAAGTTGCTGCCAGATGGCGACAGTGGTTCTAGCGCGGAGCGCCGCCGGCCGCGGCCGCCACGGCCGATCCGATGGGCCGGTTTTTAGCATTTTACCGCAAGCCGCAAGGCGCAAAGCCCAACCGGCCCAACGGTAAAGCAGCAGATACAATAATACCGAATACGTAAATACGTGTTTCTCTCTGAGCTAAGCAGAGCGGAGGCCGGAGTTATATTTTCGCAACGATTCAAGCGTTGCTCGAGATACACGGCAAGGCAAAATTTGCGACGAGTGACGAGTGACGAGTGACGACCCTGCTTGGTCTTCCGTAATTCGTGGGAACGTTGGCCCGGTCAGGACCGGTTGGCCGTTGGCGACGTTGATGATTGACACTATTGACAGGATCTCTCGGAGTGATTCTCGCGTTGCGGAATATGCTGGCTCTGAAAGTAAGGCAGAAGAGCATATCTGGACTCGCGTGACTTCCGAGAGTTGCGAGAACGCTAGGTGTTTCCTGCTTTTGGTTTCTAGGCGACCGTTGTTAGTTGTTCCTTTAGACGCGCTCGTGTCCTTGAGAATTTCTTGCTAACAATAAGGCTAAGAGGCAGTTCGACCGCTTCTATCAAACCCGGAGGAAAGATGTCGTTCGAAGACGAGAAACGTAAGGAATCGCTTTCAATTTTCAATGACTGATCAATCAAATAGAAAACAATCGAAAGACTGTACAGTAGTATCCTGACGTTTTTTCGTTATTTGTTATTTCTGTAAATAGAAAAATTCTTGAACATGTCGCCAGAGGAAAAGAGGAGCTTTTACAAGACAAAAGTAATGACTCTTGATCAGATTCCCACGTGGTCAGAGTATTGGGAGAAAAACAAATCCAATATCGCCAAAACTGTTGAAAAAGTTGAAAAAGTTGAAAAAGTCGATGAGGCTGTAGCTAAGAAAGTATCAATATGGCAAGGAGACATAACGTCACTTGAGATAGACGTGATTGTCAATGCTGCTAATTCGAGTCTTTTGGGAGGTGGTGGAGGTATGTACATTGTACAAGATGTCAAGATATTCCCATTAGAAAACTGTACAGTGTACGTGTATGCTGTATGTACTTGAGAGAGATGTAAGATGTAAAATGTTTTAGTTTTATGTTTCTATATACATATTGATATAATAAACAACATTTTAGTCGACGGAGCTATTCACCGAGCAGCAGGATCAAGTTTAAGGAAGGAATGCGCGACGTTAGGAGGATGCAGAGTTGGCGAAGCTAAAGTCTCTGGAGGTTATATGCTGCCAGCTAAATGTGAGTTATAATTGCAAGAGCTCAACTTTTAATTTTAACATAACTTACATTTACAATAACTTACTAAACAAAACAATAACGTTTAAATAATTTTGTTTCAGATATTATCCATACTGTTGGTCCACAAGGGGAGAAGCCGGATAAATTAAAAGAATGTTACGAGAATAGTCTGATTCTGGCTAAAGAGAATCATCTGCGTACTATCGCATTTCCATGCATATCTACTGGGATTTACGGATATCCACAAAGATCAGCGGCCAGAGTAGCTTTATCGACAGTTAAGAAATTTCTTCTCGATAATAAGGATGCTGTAAGACTGCATATACAGTATACACGTATTCCACAAATTGCTATTTTGCGATGAAAAATGCACGATGAAATAAAACTTTTATTATAATTTTTCAGGTGGATAGAATCATCTTTTGCCTATTTCTCGAAAGTGATAAAGACATATATGAGGAGCTGTTGCAAAAATACTTTGCCCTTGATTAAATATCTGCTGATGGATAAGTTTCTACTTTTGCAAAATTCTTCACAAGGTTTAGCGTAATCTTATGCATTATATTTGAAAAATAAATATTCATGTACACTAGGTATCTTAAGTCAGTTTGTTCCTTTTTCAACTTCCTTTTATTTTATAATGCGCGATGCGCGATATCGCACGTGCATAAAATGGAGAAATTATTAAATTGGTTCTAGAACAAATTCTCTTCATTTTTAAATGTTGTACATTGACAATCACCTTGGAGTTTGGAGTCGACATTTTAGCCGCAAGGCGAATGGCTGTTTAAAATTGGATGTTTGAATTACGTAACAATAATAAGTGAATTTCGTCGTATTCTACAGAGTTTTCGAGTTGCGCGATTGATTTAGTGATAGTCATACTTTTGCGCGATGCAAGCCAGCCTCCACGCCGCGGCCGCCCGCCTGGCCCGCCAGCCGTTGAATTTAAAGGACGCGCGGCCAGCTGTCTGGTATTTAAGGTGTTAACTGTTGGCGGCGCGCGCTACCTCGACGGCTCGACGAGGCGCGAGCGGCGAGCGGCGCGAGGGCCGAATGCCGACGACGCGCGACGGCGCGCCGCCATTTTGAAAAATCCAAGTGCCGACTGCCGAGCTGCCGAGTGCTGCCGAGTGGCGACTTGGCGAGAGAGGCGAGTGCCGTGATTCTGTGCGTGGCGATAAGTGGGGGACGGTCGGTCGCGTTAACGCGGAACGCGGGGCAACTCGGATACGGGAAATTTGTCACAAATGGGCGAATATCCCTGAGGACCGGGCCGATCGCACGAGCCGCGCATTCCGCATTTCGCGGTTGTGTCGCGCGACACGGCACGTAACAACGCCGTCGGCCGTCGGCCGTCGCGCTCGGCGCTGGTCGTTGCCGTTGTGGTCGGGATCGTCGCTGTCGTCGCTGTGGCCGTCGTTAGTGTCGTTACTGGCTAGTGGCTACTTGCTTAGTGCTTACCGCCGCCTCGAGCACACCCAAGACTGGCCAAGACCTAAGGGAGTTAGGGAGCAGTGGAGCACACAATCGGTTGCTCCTCGCCGATCTGCCGCTTTGGCTAGTGACTGTGGCTGTGGCTGTGGCTGTGGCGAGGGTGTGCGCTGTGCGCGATCGACGCGATCGCGATCGTACGCCCAGTGAATAGAGTGAGTATAGTGTGCACTGTGCACTGTGCGCGCTGTGCGAGAAAGAGAAAAAGAGAGACAGAGAAGGAAAGAAGAAAGGAGGAGCACGAGCCACGACTCACGAGCACAGTGTCGATAAGAGGGGCGAGAGCGGTCAGCGGTGTGGTGTGGCGATCGTGCGCCGCGCCGGTCGGTATACTCGGTATCGCGTTTGGCGATTTTCTAGCTCCGAGCGAGCGTCGCGGGCCGAGAGCCGAGAGCCGAGAGCGTGTCGTGTCGGTGTCTGTCCGCGTGGAAGAATCTCGTCGTCGTCGTCATCGTCGTCGTCGTCCTCGTCGTTGTAGCCTACCCCTACGTCCCGCTCGAAGTCGAGTCGTCGGCGTCGTCGTGCAACGCGAGGAGAGTACGAGCGAGCGTGCCGTAATGGGCGTACGAAACGTGCATGCGCTCGTGGCGTGAGCAGCATCATCTTCGCGTCCGACCTCGGACGCGCGCGGAACGTGGAGAAATCGCGTGCGAGATCTCGTTGGGTAGAGAGAGAGAGAGAGAGAGAGAGGGAGAGAGAGAGAGAGCCCCTCCACTTGATTTCGGCGAGAGGTGGACGTGGACATACGCACGGACGGACAGAGGTCCCGTAATCCTGAATGGCCGCCGCGGCCGCTTTCTAGGTTACTGACGGACAGGCAGGCGCAGGAGAGCGCGCGCGCGCGCGAGAGAGAGAGCGAGAGAGAGACACGGCCAAGTGAAAGAAACGGCGATCGGAAGAGGTGAAACCGCGAAGGAAGAAAGAAAGGAAGTAAGAAACGAATCTTGTGGGTGCGCGAGTGAGAGCTAACGACGGTCGTCCGAGAGAAAGACGAACATATAAGGACGAAACGAGCGAGGGTCGGAGAGAGAGTGAGAGAGAACGACCGTGAGCGCGCGCGCTCGCACCTTCACACTCGCCGAGACTCCACGAGTCCGCGACGACTCCACCATCTCCGCCGATGTACGGTCACCGAGGAGGCAACGCGCGAACGCCGTGCCCTGGACGTCTCTCTCGTGCCCGTCGGCGAAGTCTCGCCGTCGCAGTCGTCCGCGAGTCGTCGCACGCGCCGACGGAAGTCTAATAACCCCGAACTTGGACGGGAGTCGGTGCCGCTGCCGTTTTCGCGGACATCCCACGGATTATCACGACGATTCCAGTACCACTATCGTCGATCGTCGCCGCCTTCGTCCTCGTGCGTCCTCGTCGTAGTCGCCAACGTCGTTGCCGAGGCTTAGCTCGCATGTATGCATCTCGCCACGTATGTATTTATTATCGGAGTATGAAAGGGATGGAGAAAGAGAAAGAGAGGGGAACTCGCGTGTACGTTTCTATACGTGGTATACATGTGTGGGTACATGCGAGAGAGAGAGAGAGTAGCGCAGCGTGTGCGTAGGTGAGTGCACGATGCCCTAAGTGTCCAAAAAAACAGGGGGCGGCAGAGGTGGGAGGGAGGGAGGAGTAACCAGTAACCAGTCGAGTCACTTGGCTTTTCTTGTTCTTCTCTTTCTCCCTCCGTTCCATTCCCATCCTCTCTTCTACTCTCTCGATTTGGCTTCGAGGAGGTTTTCTGCCCCCAGCGGCCCCAGCCCCCGCTCTCTATTTTCGTCTCTTTCTGTCCCTTCATTTCATACGCTCTCTTCCTTCCTCCGCGTGCATTTCAACCGGTGCGGTGCACGGTGCTTGCTTTCTTAAACCTGCATTTTCGCCCATTACCACTTCTCAAACGAGAGGAAGGAAGATCCTCCTTCCTCTTGGGAGCGGCTTTCCCGACCCCGTCACCCGTCACCCGTCACAGCGTGCTGACTGCTGATTCGTCCCGGGATCGATCCGCAGGCTGTGTATCCATATTTGCTAATTTCCTCTTTACGGATACGGCTTACGCGATTTGCTCAATGAACGTGGGAATCAATATTTCCATATTTTAACGTTAAGATTCGCTACCGGCTACACGCTACATCGACCGGTATACTCCGTGAGGGTTCTACTCTTCTACTGTACGTCAACAGTGTCAACACTGTCAACTTGCTGTCAAGTTCAAGTATGAACATTAAAATCGAGAGAGACTCATAAACATGAAATTGTTCGCGGCATCGTATCTCTCATCGTATCGTTAAAGATCGGTACTTCATACTCGTGTGTGTGTGTGCAGTGTGTGGATGTTAGGCGTAAGGCGGCGAAATCGATGCCGTTTTTTATCGCTTGAAACGTGAATCATCCGACGCATTTAATACGGGAGTAGACGCAAGAAATGCCAACGCAGACCGCTATTCGTCAAAAAATTTCTCGCTCGAAAAATAACATCTCGAATAGATCTTACAATTAATTGTGAATATTAATTGAGAGGATATTTATTTGTTAAACTTTAATACGTGAGGCGAGGATCGCCTCAAACACAAACATAAAGGGTGCAAGTTTTCGAGTCGAACGAAACTTAACTGTCGCATGCGTGTCGATTCGTTCGATCTCTGGAATACCAGCGCGCGATTATCGAGCGTTTCATATCTCGACTCTCGACTATTGCGACATGGCACGTCGAGCTATACCGTCTGAGCGTTTGAGGTGATGTCGAAGCACATTTGTTTAAATGTTATTAAAAATCAGCTCGTCAAATGTTATCACTTATCAAAAATTCAATAGGTATGTAGTATGTACGTTGCGCTTAGCGCAACGGACTCAATTTTGAATAGAAAGAAAAATAAATTGTGCAACTTACATAGAACTGTAATCAGTAATATACAGAGAAAGAATACTAAATAGTTTTATATATAGGTATATTTTATGAGTTGAATCATTATTGAACGCTTCATATTGTCTTACTAGTTACTACGGTGTAATTTATCTACTAAACCATAAACTTTAAGACACTTGTTGTGTATCTTTGATACACGAGACACATACTATTTTTGCAATATATACTATAATTGAAATATTAATAATATATGTAATTTAAAAGTGAAAAGCAGTTTAAAGTTAACAGATAATGCTCCATTCTATTGGAAAACGGTTTAACAATTTTTTTCTTTCTGTCACTTTAATTTGTCCATTAATTTTAATTTTAGCTGCAGATTATTACGGTAATATTAAAATTAATGAATAAATTAGATCAAAGCGCAACTGAATTGAGCAATCACGCCTAAAAAGTAAAAACGTAAGGGATAAACTGTTATAAAACAGATTTCTCTCATGGCGAAGGTATCAAAGCGTCATGGCGTGTGCATCGAAATGTGTCAACGATAAAGAATAAATATAGTATCTGCTTTCCATAATTACGTAGAAAGCTGTGGTTCAGGCAATCCGCTCGTGTGCTATTGTTTACGCATTGACGCTCAACGATTTCATATTATCATATAATCGATGCGTGGTAAACGTAGCTTCGCAGTTTGCAGGGTTCTGATTAAATAAAACTTTTCGCATTCACAAGGCATACAAAATACAAAGTAACGAAAATTCAATTAAGCTTATAAAAGTCAGTTTTACATGATACAGACAAAAGTTTATTCCTAGTTCCTAGTTCAAATTTTACTCACCAAAATACACGCTAAATGGAAATCTAATTTTAATATTATCTTAATCTTTAAGAACGCCAACCTTTTCTTTGCCTTTTCTTTGTAAAATGCATCCTGAGTAACCTGAGTTGCGATACCTGCATTCGTTTTGCCCGAAACTTCTCAAACGTAATAACGTATTGACCATTCGCCGTACGCGTGTACGGCTTTGGTGTTTATTCTTTATTGTATCGGAAACATGTTATTGCAAAAAGTTTCTATTGTGGCAACACGTTGCCGTCCCATTGAGTGGCTCGGAAACGTGTTCATGACCGCCCATTTCCTTGCAGTCGGGCAGCATCGGTCACTCTTGCCGCGCGATCGCGATCGAAACAGTTTTTTATTACTTAAGTACTTGTCTGGCTCTCCATCCATCCTTCTATCTTTTCCTTTCTCTCCCTGATGTAAAGAGTATCCTGACTTCTCCATCGATTGATCGTAGAAAATTTACATTTTACTTTAGCGAATATCTACTGATCATAAACGAGAATTTTAATATTTTGATATATATTAGCTTCAATTCGAGCTCAACTTTTAAAGAAATATCTTTTCATAAAAGAACTTGTTAGTTATGGTTGTTGATATGTCAACAGTTTAATTTTTAGGTATATAATTTGCAGTTTTGAATAGCATATTTTCGCTATTACCAACAATAAGTTTCTATTGTAGTTTTTTTAGAAATAACAATCTAAACAAAGTTCCATTTAAAAGAGAGGACAATGCAGGACAATGACTCTAAAATTCACAAGACCGCATTTCTCGTAGCTGAAAGCTTTATGTGTAAACTGTAAAAAGAGTAAAAAACATGTAATAAAAAACGCAGTAATTATTTACAAAAGTGATATACGAGATACATGGTGAGGATTTATCATCAGGAAATAGTCCTCGCTCATTCTGCACATTATGTTCTACTTTAATTGCTTTTTGTACTTTCACAAGCGTGTATACGCCGCAATCGGCATTTGATACGCGACGCCGCGCCGCGCCGCGCAGCGGCCGCTCGCGTTACGTCGTCATTGTTCTCCTAATGATACACCTAATGATAAACTAACTCGCCGCGCCGGAACAACTCTTTAATGTCGTGTCCCCGTAGGTGTCGCATCGCACGACACCGCGATGTAATTATCGCGTACTCGTCGACATGGGGTGTACGGCACCCTGCACACAAACTTGGTTACCTAACTTTGACAATACCTTATTCTATTTATAATTGCACCTAACAAGGACTGTCTAAAACGTCAAAGTTCTTATCGCCCGCGCCGGGAAACTTTATTTTTATTTTTATTTTTGGATTCATTTTTTTTATTTCGCCGTATTTTATCGTAAAATTTGTTACAATAAAAAAGTCAGTAAGTATAATCTTTTAATCTTCCAGTATTTTCAATTATTTCGGTGTGTTTAACACCTTCTTTACACGATCGATTTATCGTCGTTTACATTGACTAAATGAGCAAAGCGCGCTTTCAAAGACGGCATCTATAGAGACGGGGCTGCCTGGGGCGGATCGAGAGTACTTACCTAATCTTCTTAGCGCGCGAGAGAACCCGCCACCCGGCGACGATTTATTCTTGGATTACGCTATGGAAGCCGGGCTTCTAGCTTTATGTAATACCTTTCCTCGTTGTGCTATCGCAATTTTGTTCACTGGCAAAAAGCCGCGGAAATTGCTCGAGAAACGCACGCGCCATTCGCTGATTCGGCACAGCGGAACTGGCGACTGGCGAGGCGATGTACTTATTGCCCGATAACGGTACAATGGCATTTTGACACGTAGGTCGCCGCGAACAGACCCGATGAAAGAACAACTAAATATTCATATCTACGTTTGATATGATATTGATAATATTTCGGATAATTCCTA
The DNA here is from genome assembly GCA_035220615.1 of Leptothorax acervorum. NCBI lineage: Eukaryota > Metazoa > Arthropoda > Insecta > Hymenoptera > Formicidae > Leptothorax > Leptothorax acervorum. The sequence goes on along the minus strand of JASTWQ010000153.1, from coordinate 179,867 downwards.
CACAAAAAGTGTTACTAATGTCAGCCTCTTTTCTCTGATATAATAAGAAAGAAATAACAAAAGTATGATAAACTCTGCATAGAAATTAAAGTAAATAATTGATGTGTGTGTGTGTCTATATTACAAATATATATAGTTATGGTTTGTGTCGTAGATGGTTTGATTAACAATTGAATCGAGTTTCAAGTTGTATGTATGTACAGTGTACAAGTTATTATTATTGATTCAGACCAGAATTTAATAACAAAATAGGTTAAAAATAAGTGTTTACATTACATTTTATTTGATTTTATTTGATTTTATTTGATATTTGGAAATAAGAAAAATGGTAAGAATTCATTAACTTCGCATTCGAGTCTTGCGCAGTTTCAACGGAATCTGCTGATAGCCGCTCCTGGCTGCATGTCCTATCTGCGCGTGTGCCGATGACCTAGTTCATGGGGATGCTGGTTCATAGGACCTAATTTTGCGTGACTCCACAAGTACACTCTAGATTTCTACTTGCATCCGTATGAGCACATTATCTGAACGTTTTACCAGAAATTTGCATTTTGCACGGTTTTCAACCTTGTACAGATGGTTCCAAATCAAACTTACCATATTTGCACATTTCCGCACCATAAACGATTAAAGTTGGCGTAATATTGATCACGACGATTACATAATTCTGTCATATCATATTACATGTTTGAATATGCGCGAAGTATAAATAGAAGAATTTAGCTTTCTTTGATTATGGATATGTCATGTCGGTGCGCTTTGGAGCAGAAAAGACAATGTCCGTCTACTGATATTAGGCGCTTTCCATTTACACTCAAGTGCAAGCTGAGTCACTCCGTTATGTGAGTACTTAAGAGTTTAGACTCAGAATACTGAGATAATACGTCAGTTGTTCAGTGAGTAAAAAGAATTTACCTGCTTATTTTGATGACAAAGCTATCGCATAACAATACAAATTCATAATCTCACTTTTCATGTGAGTCTAAGGACACGGTCTCGATTGTGAATAAAAATTCAGTTGAATCTTACTTGCAACCAGCATGAAAAGGAACGTGCATTTAACTTACAATGAGTTATAACGTCACAAGTGAGAATTAACTGAGTTTTGATGTAAATGGAAAGCTACTATTGTCTGCAATTTTTTGTATTGTTTAAATCCCAATTTAAATGTTAAACAATGAGGACAGCAAATTTTATCGATCATGTCAATGACATTTCATGGCAATCGGTTTAATCATAGCGTTATAATTACGAATGCACTATATTGACTATTACATTATTGATTGAACGCAATATCTTTATCATACATTCTTCATCGCAATAACTTACAATATTCTATAATAGTTACATTATGTTAAAATACACGGGCGACCAGTTTATATAGATACTTTCAAAAATTATCATACGCCTCATCCGATATATTTTCGGACGATTTCGAAGCTTGCGCCTGCGAAATTCGCTCTATAATTAGCGGCTAATGTTTCGCAGGTGGCCGCGGAACGAAAGTATATTCGAAACACCTGTTCGCAGTGACACAACATTGCCGCGAACATTCTCTTAAGACCGCGACAATTCGTCCCGTGATGTCCTGCAGCTGTTATCACTGACATTGCCTATGGCCTCATCTATCAAACGCCTGTTTACGTCATCATTGCACTGCACGCGCGCGAACGTACCTTGCGTGAGCACGCACTTCCGTATATGCGTGCCGCGATTCTCAACGCGTAATCCTCTCTAGTCGGGATTTTATCGCGCTTAATCTTGAAGACACTCCAGCACAATGGCATCTTTAATTAAGCGCGTGAATTCACATTCACGCGCACGATTCCTTAATGCAGATAATAGAGGAAAAATGTAACGAAAGTTGCTTGCTAAAACGATTTTTGAAGATATAGTATAGTCGATCATTATACAACAGATTGACATTTTTATCTAATAAATTAAAAAAAATTTTTACAATATGCATTTGTGCGATTAAAATTTAATTTAGAATCTCGTACTCGTCCGAAAATTGACTGCAAAATAACCGAAATACTCCAGTTTATGCATTTTATATTGTACATTAAATCATATTCGTCACTCGTATAGTGACGTGACGTAATTCAGTATCGTAGCATATTGCAGAAGTGACAAAAATGCGTATCAAGATATTGAGCAGAGAAATTTCCCAATGCTCCCTTGCTTTTTTTAAACTTACTAACCGCCGCATGATTTTGCGTTCGAATCGTCCGAGTTTTTATTCGCTGGCCTGTTTCGCGTCACACGTGTAGCGCTAAAAACGCGACTGTTTGAATCTCTTTTGGAGATAATTCGTGTCTAGTTAAAGATAACATCTCTGAAAAAAAGTACAGGAAAGTAAAACAGAATCAGCGTTAAATTATGTGTGATTAGGATTACATAACATATATTTTTAATATCTTAAATGGGCAGTTTTAGATAAAGGCGGAAGTGTGTTGATCTTACTTTATAAGCGTTCATATATAAGGACACGTACCTACATTGCACAATCTCGGGATTGTATCGAAATGTAAGTATTTATCGGACTATATTTATCGAACCAAAAGATACGTGCCAGGGTGCGTTTTTTTCGTAAGCGGAGATATATACCGCATCTTTATGTAACGTGTCACATAAAAATGTTACCATTTTTAATTATGTTTAATTGTGAGGTAATGTTCGCTTGCTCGTAAAGAGGTGTTTGTCTTGCCAACTTTACGATCGCTTTCAATGGCCTGCTGGAAATGCTGGAATCGTTACTTATCTTTACTGGCGCTTGCGGTTCGTGTCATTTCGTTGTTTCTCACCGTCTACGCGTGTTTGATAAACAGTACCGCGCTTTTCAAATATTATTTTTTCAGCATTTCTATAAACGGATACTGAATATGCACGTTTTAGTCTTCCCGGGGTAAATTTCCATTTTCATTTTATTTTCAATAATTTAACAATTTTAACGATTAGCTTCAATTTCTGGATAACTATTGTTTCATGTCTGATAATATGGATACCTAATATGGGTAATTATTTCTTTATGTTAGATAATTAGAGTAATCATATTTTAATTTAGTCATTGTGCGATTCCCTTATTGTTAGTCTTGTAAAGAAAACTCTTTCCGCAATTTCTTTTTTAATTCCTTGTTCCTGGTTACGTTTCGCTGCACAAAATGCGCATAAAACATGCGGGGAGCCTATTTCGCTTTCTCAAACGCGTTAATTCAATATTCATCAGTTTCTACACATACACGTATACGCGTGCAAATTATTGTTCGCGCGAGATATGGAAAAAGGAATTGCTTAAATTATCGACTTCTTTGGCTAACGATTTATTCTTGCCGAATGTTGTCTATCCTATTATATCAATAGTAAGCATAAACAAAGATTTGTTAATTAAAAAAATTACAAGTTTTTCTAATCAATGAATTACATTAATAAATAACATTTTTGTATTGAAATCTCTCTTGATTGCTACTTGATTTTTCATGAAATTATTTGATATATGCAATTTTTACTTGGAAATATTAATTCTATATGCATTACCTACGATTTTCACGCAATGATCTTAAAAATACGCATTCACCTGGAATAAATTTTCTTAAAATCGGTGATTGATTGTTATTATGCGATCTGCTCGACTTTAATCGTGAATTGACTGGATTTTATGGCAATATCGACCGTCCTCCTCATACGGTCACGTAGCGGAGGAGATAATGTCCACACCGGGATTATTAATCTCAATACTGAGGGACGAATTTCGCCAACCTTGTTTCACCCAACCAATCTCGAGAGGATACAAACTCCATATGCACACTTACGCTATCAAATGTATGTACTGCATAGGGTGATCCACGTAACGTCACATGCGATCTCGATCTTCGAATCTAATGTTAGACGTGACCAAAATTTTAAGAAAAGATTCTGTATAGCATAAAAATGCGACGACAATGTATTTACAGTAGATCATATATTATAGATTTTTTAAATTAGGAATTAATAGTTTATTATTTGTTAACGCAGAAATTTACGTAATTAATAAAAATTCTCTGGAAAGGATGCAAATTGTTTCAATGAAGTATTTAATTTATTGTTATCAATAACTTTTCCCATAAATTTCAAGGATGACAATACAAATTACTTAAAAAGCTGTATTTCAGGTTAGTTTTAAATCTACAATTATTTTTTACGGACATTTCTAATATTATATTGCTCGTTATATTGTTTAGATTTTTTTCAAACTTACATAATGCTGCCTTCGTGAGTATTCACGGATCACCCGGTATATACGTATCTTTTCCTTCGTTCTTTTTCTCTACTGCTGACGTTTCTCCCTTTCAACCGTTTCCGCAGATTTCTTGTTTCGCTCGATTAGATAGAAACTTTAGGTAAAACCGAAACTAGAGACTCTAGAGAGTGTCATAGGATTATTGATTTTATTTACACCTTTTAATATGATGCGATAGTTACCTATATTATTTTTAATTAAATTTTTCTAAGCTTGATAATATGGACATTTTACTTGTTCAATCATAGATGATGAAATGAGTGATTTTTTAATACAATTAAAAAGCTCTTCTCATCTAAAGAAATATTTCTGATAAAAAAAACCTTAAAGAGATTTTGAGTTGGTTTATTGTGTGTGTGTGGTCAGTTAAAGCGATATAATAATCACTTTAATTATATATAGAAATATCGATGACGTCAATATATACAAAGTGGAAAGTCTATTTGTAAGATATTAATTTTAAATATTTTTTTCATGATGGTAGATATTTTTATAAGAGTAATTTGTGTGTTGTAGTTTGTCGTGGCAATTTCGGTAAATTTCCTCGTTTCTTATGACATCATCAGTATATACGGCTCGACTATCACGTTGTATTAAGATAAATCGCAAACGATGCATTCGATAGTGTGTTTAATGCTGTGTTGCAAAAGCAATTTCAACACGGTTAATTTTCCGACTTGCGACTCAGAATATGGACATCGGTAACGTGTTTTGAACGGAAACATGGTCGCACATGTCGTGTATAATATATCGCAGGCTTATTGCAAAATCAGTCTTTTTGCAAAAAGGCTAGCCTCTTTGCGAAATGCCGGCATTTTGCGAGAGCATTTGATTGTTTCTTTAATAAGACTAACGTATTTTAGACTTTTTGCAAAGTGCCTAGCCTAGCACCAGCTCATGTGTGCCAAAAAGCCTAAAGTGCGCTCAGTCTTATTGGGAAACGATCAGTGCTTCGCAAAATGCCGGCCTTTCGCAAAGAGGCTAGTCTTTTTGCAAAACGGCTAATTTTGCAATAAGCCTGCGACATATATATATAAATAGAATTGTAATATACGAACGTATCGCCTTGCCGTGGGTCAGCAGACATATAAGATCCCAAGTTGGCCCGATGTTACATTCCGTCTGTATCCGTTGCTACGAGGTATGATTCACGCTCGCCTACTTGTGTAAGCTCGACCTGTTTCGACGTGAAGGATCGTATTCTTTTTAGCCCTTTCCAGACCAGCGCAATCACATGGAGCCTAACGTAAAATTTAAAATTGAAAGAACAAGCTAGTGTTATATATGTTAACCGGTCGCTGAATACGTATTATTATTCAATATCTCTTGTAAAATTTAACAACTATATCTACGTGAGTTTACTTGAAATATATATATAAAAATATTGTTTACATACAATTTGTGAGCTAGAAGGAAAATAAAAAGTTTTCAAAATTGACTAATATGTGACTGCATGTTTCGCAAGTTAACATACTTAAAGAATAAATGCGCATTTTAAGAAGCTCTACATACGTTATCGACGATTATAATAATGTATATGATCGTATTCGATCTGTACATAGTACATACCTATGTGTGCAAATATACGCTAACTAATAATAATTACGATACGCATTGGCTTGTTGCATAACAATGGCGAAAACTCGTTAGCGCCGATATTTTCGTTGCCCTTTGTCGCGAGTAGCATTCATTCGATCACTCACATTGTGCCTCCTTGTATATAAACACTGTCGCGCGTAGTGTCGTTTTACGCCTTTACGGTTTGGTCGACCGCGTGCGCGCGCGCACATTTGTATGTGTAACAGTCGGATGATGGGTGTGCGTACACTGCCGCCGCTGCCGGCAACACACGCACCATACCACATGGATACCACCGGCGCGGCGTGGTAATTGAAGCCCACGGTTTACCGTATATACCAATTTAACCAATTAATAAAGCGCACTTTGTCAATCAGTGCGATTGCGTCGCTATATCGGGCGCCGTGTTCAGGCAAGATCGATCTTGCGCTCGCCTAAATTGGGTGAAAATGAGATTCCTATCGATCTGCTTGGTTAAGGATGGTTCTAATGTCAATGAATGTTGGTAATTACTAACCGAAGATATTCCACAATAAAAGAATAGTTAAGACAAATAAGCTATTAAACTTTTTTTATGCGATAAATGCTTTTGCATAAAAAATTTTAATATGCTTTAAGTATGTTGTTTATATATCCTGGAATCCTGGATGTTCGCAAGATATATCGGGATTTATTAAAAATGCTCGTACTCGTTTATCTTCTTCAGCAAAGACTATTAGGCGAGTATAACGCTACTCTCCTATTGACTTTTCCGTTGACATTATAATCTTTTTTTATGTCAAGTCATACGTGGATAATTAATAACTCATAGATGACCATACTTTTTTACCGTAAATTTTTCTAAATAATTCTAAATTCTAATTAACATCCTTTAGCTAGCCAATCGTTGTCGAAATTAATAAATATTTTCTCGTAAATTTTTCGTTTTTAATTATGCATCAAGAAGGGCAAAAAGCCCCTGTTGGTAGACCTTAATTATAGTCTCACGGATTTGAAAATCACCTTGAACGTCCTTCCTTTATTCCAGGCGTGAGGAGAGAAGAGGGTGCATCGACACAGCGTCGGAGAAAGGTCTAAGGCTGGAGTGAAACTGGCTGGCCTACAATGTCCGCTAGCATGCGGAGCACCCTGCAAACCGTTCCGGAATCCGTGCCTGCCGACCACGTCACAAACTCCAAAGTAAGTTGTCGAAAATCCGATTAACTACGAGTATTTCTCCTTCCGCAAACTATGGCGGAGGACCGTGCTCGTCGTCCTTTGTACCTCACATTCTCATCTAGAACGACCGCAACTCTTTTCATCTCGGAGACAATGAGAGATTTTAACTTAATGCGCTTCTCCAGATTTCTACTTCGGAAATGTTTCTGATATTCTGAGCTAAACAGAGCTAAATTTACATTTCTCGTGTGCGTTACTGAAGATATTAAATCAATAACTAAAAATATCTGCTCTAAATTATATTATTATATTATATTTTAAATTAAACATTTTTTCAACGTTTGTTATATAATATATATAAATTATAATGTGATAAGTAACTCGAGACTTTCATAGAGTTTTATTTATTTTAATAGCATTGATAGCAGAAGAACAGAGGTATTTGAAGTTGTATTAAAAATATTCATAATAATTAGATATTTTTAAATATAATTTTAGTGTAATCTTTTTCAATATCTACAACTTATGAACGAAGCTTTCGTATTCTACTTACGTTTAAAAAATATTAAATATTATATACTTATTATATATAGATATCTTATCCATTCTTTCGGCTAAAAGACCGACTTCGGCCTCGTTAAAAACTTCTTCTCGGGAAATGCAGTTGAAATCATAGCGGAGGTGAATGGGCTGCTAAATTGGAAGAGAAGTTCGGAAGACGCCGTATGCTTTTTTTAAAATATCGCGTGTTTTTTAAAATAGTGCTTGGTGGTGGTGCCGCCCGCAGACACTCCTCGACCTTCTCGACCTTTGAACCTTTCCTACCTTTCCTCACCGAACAAACGGGGGTTGAAAATGTCACGGGTGCACCGCTTGCAAGTACATACGTTCACGATTGACCCTGGCTGATCGACTGTACGCGCGATGACATAACGCCACGGTTGATTTACTCGGCAAATTCAATTTGCCAACGATGAACTTTCTTTTACGCGATTTCGTGACGTTTCCCTAATTGCCGATTACGTAATGCAATACGTTGAAAAATTTTACGAGAAAATATCTTGTACGGACATATATAAAGTCGCGTTTCTGGCTGGAAAATAACGAGAAGTTTACGTAAAATTTATATGGGTTATAATCGTAATCTCGTTGCTAATCAAAGTAGCCTTAATTTAAATTCGACTAATTTACAATCGCAACAATTTAATGTAAATCGCATGCAAAGGTCATTTATTCCGAGACTTCTATTCATTACAGCTGCATAAAACATGCGTGCATATAGAAAGAATCGTTCGTGTAACACGCTCACATTATTGTGTAAACAATAGGCAGAAATTTTTTAATCGCTTTAGCACACTGCACAGCAGTTAAAACACATGTTTATTTAATGTGTTTTCCTCGATATCTAATTCTATATTCGTTTAACGTTGAATATTTTTTATTAACATTATGATAAAAATGCTAAAATACATTTAATCGACATTCAATTAAGGTGTGAATATGTATACATAAGAAAAGCCCATTATTATCCACTTCGGATGGAACGAGTCCCTCACTCTCAGACACACGGAATCATCGTTCTATCATGCCTCATTGTCTCCGGGTCTGGAATGTTTCGCTGTCGTTCGTAGGTCGATCAACATGTGCCTCGTCACGCGTAATATGTTAAGCCTATGGGTCGACGCTCGCAGACGGAAGAAAGTATCCGATAAAAATGACGAAGTTGCAATGCGTTTTTCAAAGTTCGTTATAATAAAACTCTTGCGAACCCTCCTAGCGAACTCTCGAAACTTATCGTTGAGTGCATTACATTCTTATCAAACCGTGTTATCGTTCTTGCGACCTCCAGATACTTCGAGTACGTTCTTCCTGTTGCATGCGTCCTTACATCGCGCGGAAGGCGAAATGTTGCTCCCTTGTGATATTACACGTATCGCAAAGTTGCTTCGTGACGTGTCTGGTATAGGGTAATTGCTTTATATCAACATCAATGCTTTCCTAAGTTAAAAGAAAGATAATTATTAGAATTAAAAATTTGCAAAAACGGTTTCTTATTTCGAAATTTTATCGCACGGTTATTCAATGATCTGGAAGAGATCTCTGGACGCTTTAGATATATTGTTGGTACTTTTTCGAACACTTTATTATTGAATACACTGAAAATGAAATTTTGTTTATTCTAATAAAAATTTTAATATAAAAGGCGCCTTTTATTCTCACTTATTCGGGTTTTAGTTTGACACTGTTGACACGTCATACGAAATCGAATATGATTCGGTCAAAAGGCATGTATCGTAAACAGGCCGGCTAGTCTGGTAGATCTCTTTTTCACACGCGTCTAGCCCAGATTTCGTCCCAAATGGGACGAACAAAACAGGAATCGTATCCGATGACTCGACCGAACAGGTTTTCACGATCGACGGCTTTCGAATTTTCTCTTGGCAGTGGTCGCCATGCAGTGCTTTATCGTCGTCACTGGCAGGAAGCTTTCACGTTTTCACGCTCGTGAGAGCGTCAATGAGTTATCAAACGAATTAATCCCTCGCTCGTAATTAACGGCGCGGTTATAACTTTTGATTGTGCTGGTTTAACCGCCACAAACGTTAATAAACAGCTTATGTGAATTATCTACAATTAATGTGTTGAATGTGTGTAATATAGGAGAGATATAATATATAATCTTTCTCTCTCTCTCTCTCTCTTAAATAAAATATACATCAGTAGATTTAATCTCTTAAATTGATATTGAGCAAAATTATCTTTTGACGAGACGACTCTATAAATTACGATCAACTTTATCGTTACAGAAAATATATTACGATATGATATTTACAGTGTTTCTCTTTTTCACTTAATCTTATAAATTTTATTAAAAACTATGAGCTCTCTTTGATTTTTATCTCTACGACAGACATTCCTTAATTTTCTTTTGTAGTCTATACTAAAATATTTTTCGCTTGCACGAGATTACCGGCTCTGTCGGCTCATATGATCTCATCTTACGGTATATTAAATGCTGATTTATACTGTTAGTTAACTCTGACGATAACTGACTCATGGTGTCCCAACGCGCAACGGCGCGGCATATCGCAACGTATCCGCTCGACCATTGCATCTACACTGGCTTGACGACAATCATACGGTATATCGGCGATGATTTAAGGTCACCGAATCGCTGGACCTTGAATAGGGCTCGGTCACTAAGCGCGGTTTCGGCGGTCGATGACATTGTATCTGTTTTCAACGACGTTCGAAATAATGCTTGTCGGTTGAAAGGCACTACGGTTTTCGTCATAGTTTCGTCACAAAAATCGATTGAACTTACGTCACGGAAATTTAGCCGCATATCGCGCATCATATAGATTATAGATAGAGTCCGCCATATTCCGAGCCAGACAGCGGACGTATATGACTATATGTTCATATATAAACTCGCATAACGCGTGCAGATTCTCATTGCCACATATACCTACATATATAAATAGATCATTTATGAATACTTTGATTTATTGATTAATGCGTAAATAAGGGGGAAGGGGTCTCGGAACATCCTCAACCGTAATTTTAATAATGGACTTGCTACCTTAATAAGATATTTTTTTATCTTTGATAACAAATTATTTAGTTTAGTTTTTATTTTAATTACAATCTTAATCTTAAGCTTGTTTCATCCAAGACATTTTTTATGTTTGTTGAAAGAAGTTTATTTATTTTCTACATCAAAAATCATTATAATAACGTCGTGATAGAAATCTGCTTAAAGGGAATTTAGTTTTGAGTATTTACGAAAAGATGGGATTACGAAAACTAATGTGAATCTTACGATGTAAAATGCATATATTGCGCTCTATATATATTTCTATTGAAGAATTGATTATGACAGCGGATGGTCGAGACTCTCATTTGAGCACTTCTATGTCCAGAACATGCTGCATAGCATATTAATCTCCAGTTGTAAAATTTCGGCTATCTCTAGTTGCGTGTACCTATATACATGTACCTATATATATATATATATATATATATATATATACCTATATTAGAGTGGTCCTTAAAAAGGGTAATTTTGAATTTTGACTGCTCGAATGGTTCGGAAGGCTCAAAATACATAAAAAAAATCTGTGCAAAAGCGCAGCCTCCTATCTCAATTTTAACACGTGCCGTAGAGCACTTGAATTTTCCTACTAAAATCAAATAGCAAATGATTTTAGTATGAATGCTATATATAGCGATCGGAAAAACTTGAAACTTGGCAATTCTCTTACTTATAGTTGTACCTATCTTCTAATATTTTTATAGATTTTTATCTACATATTTCAGGTTGCTAGTGGTCGATAAAAATATATTTTTTTTAAATTTTTTAATTAAATAGCAAATGATTTTAGTATGAATGCAATAGCGATCAGAAAAATTTGAAACTTGGCAATTCTTTTACCTATAGTTGTACCTATCTTCTGATATTTTTATAGATTTTTATCTACATATTTCAAGTTGCTAGTGGTCGGTGAAAATAATTTTTTTTTGAAAAATTAAAGGAATCTTGTTTATTTATTTATTTCTATAATTTTGTTTATATATTTATTTATTTATTCGCAGTCTTAAATAAGAATTCAATACTTTTACAAAATTATTTATCTCAAAAATCTTTCATGAATGTCTCCTTTTTCGCATCGGGATATTTTTTTTATATAATAGCATGTTTGCATCACAATTTCATCAATGTTAAAATTAAGCAGGATATAATCCTGCCAAAATACAAAAAAAATGGCTAGAAACATAATTTATTTAATTTGTTACAGTTACAAAAAATTATTCTCATCAACCTTTAGCAACCTGAAATATATAGATAAAAATCTATAAAAATGTCAGGAAATAGGCACAACTATAGGTAAGAGAATTGCCAAGTTTCAAATTTTTCCGACCGCTATTGCATTCATACTAAAATCATTTGCTATTTGATTAAAAAATTTTTAAAAAAATTATTTTTATTGACCACTAGCAACCTGAAATATGTAGATAAAAATCTATAAAAATATCAGAAGATAGGTACAACTGTAGGTAAGAGAATTGCCAAGTTTCAAATTTTTCCGATCGCTATTGCATTTATACTAAAATCATTTGCTATTTGATTTTTTAATAGGAAAATTTAAGTGCTCTGTGGCACGTGTTAAAATTGGGATAGGAAGCTGCGCTTTTACACAGATTTTTTTTTATGTATTTCAAGCCTTCCGAACCGTTCGAGCAGTCAAAATTCGAAATTACCCTTTTCAAGGCCACTCTAATATATATATATATATATATATATGTATATGTATATGTATATGTATATGTATATGTATATGTATATATTGTATATATACACTAAGAGAAAAAATATTTTTATTGAAGTAAATATGCTATTAGAGGCCACCTAATAAATAATTTTTTTGAATTAAGTAATATTTTTTGGATTGATATTTTTTCTCAGTGAGAAAAAATATTTTGCTTCAAAGAAACATTACTTAATTCAAAAAAGTTATTTATTAAGTGGCCTCTAATAGCATATTTACTTAAATAAAAATATTTTTTCTCTCAGTGTATATATTCTGTATAATATGTATAATCTTTCGCATACCTAATTCTAATAACATGCTTAGCGAGAGTTTAATAAAGAAAATAAGTGACATAAATTGTTATATGCAGAAATATGAGAGATAATTCGTGTATAATTTGCCCTGCGTTATAGTTTTATTTTGAAATTTTTATTCTGTAATTAATTAGAGAAGAGTCTAGCATAGACTTATTTAAAAATAATTAACTTCTACGTTATTCAGTCATGTTCAGTTAAATATCGTTTTAATACTCGAATGTAATCATTTTTAGAAAAATCTTTTTTACTCTATTATAACAAAGTGCAAAAAACCATGTAATATAATTATGAAATGCTAATATAATAATCTAGGAAGAGCAAATCTCTTTCTCTCATAGACAGTTGTGCTATTACCATCTGCGGTTCGATTCGATTTAGTGGCAAAGTTTTACCGCGGTCTGTTATCCGCGCGTTACGCCTTATTAATAATATAAATCGCGAAGTCAATGTCGAAGAGTTGCGTGGATATCTGGATTATGAAACATCAAAACCTCTTCTCTGACCCTGCACGACGTAACGGTACCAAAGTCGTGCAGAATGACGTCGATAAGCTTAATTAACCCGGTTAACACTCGTGCGGAAGATGCAAGAACAGCGGCGAAGCAAGGCCGTCTTTTTATCTCGTAGGTACCACTTCTCTTTCACTGGATTTGCCAAATCACAATAACTGTTTGATCGGATTAGCATTGTTATCAGACATAATAACCATTATAGCAAAATTGTTAAATTGTCGTGTTGATTTTCAGAGGTATGATTTTACACGTGACTATTTTAGCAACTTGATTAATTCTTATTGAATCTAATGTATTTGCAAAATTACTAATTTAAATTAATCAAACTTTCAGAAGAAACGTATTACAAATTATAATCAGTACTTAGACAATTTTTTTTAGAAACGTTAATTTGAGTTTAAAACGGGTGCATTCACTAAAGAGAAGATACGTACACTTATATTTCCTGTATTATTAAATTGAGAAGAACATCGTGAAAATGAACGTTATTAAATTAACATCGTTTAGGTTTTAATGCAATTTGTGAGATCGACAAAAATTACTTTCTTCAGATGCGTTCTTTCGGTAAACTTAATGACGACAATTTATATTGTCGGATAAGTCCGTGCTCGTGTCTTGTTTATAAATGCGACTCACGCTGACTAATAAACTAAGACTAATCCACTTTTTACGGATACGCTTTCTCTGCACATTTGTCCGGCAATCGTTGATGATGATGATTGTAAATCATGAATGCGTCCATAACCACATTTATCCAATATATAGTTTCGCGATTGCACTCTGCCGCTAATGACGTTCTCACCGGAAAGTCCAAAGAACACGCTGCATTTTTGGTGCAATGAGATAAATAGTAAAATAATGAGTTTTTTTTACATTTATATTATATCTGAAAAAGTAATTTTTACGAAAACACCGTTTTTATATTTCTACATTTTTTTTTAATTTCTAATGGAGTGAGCAAAAAATATAAGTTAAAAATTTATATAGTAAACTTTCAGCGAGAACTTGTATAGTGTGTACTAGATATTATAACTTTATATTTTTCCGAGTTTTTTCGTAAACTTTCTTTCGACGAGTTCTACTAGGACACTATGTTTGAAACGCACAAATACATACAGAATTATGATAATAGACAATTGACTCTACAGATAGTATTCGTACCCGATGCAAATTCTCGTAGGTTTAAAACTTATATTATTTTTAACCATCGTGTAGATCTTCCGTAATGGATGGAAAATCTACACGCGATGGTTAAAAATAATATAATAAGTATATTCCGTAACTTCAAAGTTGGTATTATATATATTAACTTATATATATATATATATCAACTTTGAAGTTACGGAATATAGCTTTGGTATTTAAGTGAAGATTAACTTCAATTTATATATCTGTTATATTATTTTAAATAATCTCTTAGAAAAATTGAAATAAAATTAATGTAAAATTATTATGAAATTAATATAAAAAAGGAAATAGTATCTATTATAAAAGATGACTATGGAAAGTACAAGAAAATAATGGCATATACCTACAGTACAAAGAAATCAATAACATTGTCTTTTATTTGAAATTAATATATTTTCCCAAAGCATTATTTTCCATAATATCACTAATCATTGCCGATTGCCGGCGGCTATATTGTTTATGTATTGCAAAAACGATACATCACGCACACTCGTATACGAACTCAATTGTTATTTTGTTTGAAAAGCGCGAGGGTGTCTGTTTTTCTTGCTATCTCGAATGCGGCATTACCGGTCTCGTCACGCGGACGCGCGTTCAATCGTGATCAATTAGACGCCAAGCGGAATAGCATGGACGCTGAGTCGGTCGCAAACTTGTCATGTGTCATGTATGTGCACAACCGAGTTTAACCCATGGCTGTTCTTTCTTTCTGTCTCTCTCTCTCTCTCTCTCTCTCTCTCTCTCTCTCTCTCTCTCTCTCTCTCTCTCTCTCTCTCTCTCTCTCTCTCCTGTTCTTTTCTCGCAAGCCATATGGCGTCAATGTGGATGGACTTCGTTTCTACACGCTTACACACACTTCGTAATTGTTCATTGAGCTTAATTCCAATCCAAGATATCGAAGCTTAAAGCTAACAATAAGATAACGCTTGAGAAGCTGCACCATTTAGCAATCTATTCGAAAGATTGTGTTATCTTAAATATTTCATATATATAAATGAATCAATTTATATTAAACAGTAATGACTATTGACTACATTTTTAAACTCCAGAATTTTATATATGAAACTTGTTTTAATTTAATTTTCTGAATTAACTCGCTTTTTTGCGTAATAGTGCCCATTTACAATTGTTTCTTTTTAGAAAGTAATATCTATAATTATAAGATTAATTATTTAATCCTTCCTCATCTTCTCATTTTTTCGCCACCGCTGCACCGCTTCAAAAATTAGTAAATAAAAGTTTGGTTGATAATAAGCGTTAATAATTTAAGCGTCATATATTATATTTTCTATCTACGTTAGTTTTTTATTGATAAAGAAATCAGAAATTTTTTGATTGGAAAAAGTTCTTTCAATATCTTCATTTGGACTTAATTCAGCAATGAATCAAAGAACAGGCCCGTTTCTTCGCCCGTTCACCTTGCCCTGATCGCCTTCTCGGACGCTCTCGAAGCGGACATAATGATAATGCAGTCGTTCGTGAGTGGTATCCAGTTTTCGCGCCGGGTGCTTGGATTATGATTGACCCAAATGTAGCAACGACCTTGCGGACCACATACCCGCCGATAGAAATGCGGATAAATATAAGAGATCGAACGCAACTTATATACTTATGTGTGGTGCAAAGTTGCCACCGTCGATGATAACTGTACTAATTTTTAATGCTTTTTTTTGGTGTAATTTGATGAAAAACGTTTGAGAAAATTTAGAAAAAAAAATAAAGATTGCTTTAAAAAAAAGTGCGACAAAAATTAGTATGTGTAAAATTTGGAATATTTACGCATTTTTTACTAAAATATTCATTTTACAGTAAAATAATTTAATAAAGAAGATTTTGCGTTTATTCTGTGAAAAATATTGTATAGATCGAGATTATGGAACGATTTCGGACAAAGCTGCGTGTTCAAATCTTCAGGCATGGTACAGTATATGCTTAATTTGTCAAAAATTATGAGCGTTTATGACATCTTCATGGATAAGAAAAGTTACTTGAAAAGTTTAATTTGATAGCACAACAAATACAACTGTAGAAATTGGATTCTCTTTAAAGTTCCATTCGAGACACAACAATAAATTTCGACTTCCCTGTGGACAACAAATAAGCCTGTTGCTATTTCTCTCTCACTGCCTTCGGAACAGACATCTTACCGAACTTTTCGATAGAAACTTCGTTCTATCGCATTCTAGATCTACGCAAACCGAAACCGTATAAAATATAGCTCTTCGTCGAAACATATGATCCTAACTTTCAAGTCCCTTTAAAGTCACGCAGTTTCTCTTCGTATTCGACGCTAAATGTCTTGTTTATCTTAATTCCGGAATCCAATATAAAAATCAACTGCAACCTCTTTTTACATTATTTTATTATTTTCTATATGTATAGTTAAACTACCGGTAAAATTATTTTTTTTATTTTTTCGTCATTATGTATAAGATGTTATTCGTTACGTTATTCATCAATGATATCGAGATTTTGTGCATTAATGAATGAAATAATCTCATCGTTATTCTAAAATTGGAATCGAACGTATAATATGTGCATCTAAAGAAGTAAGATTCGAGTATTCAGTATATGAATCTGGACGCGCTAGATGCAGGCACGATCATCTTCCCGCGGAATGTTGGCTTTTAATCGTTCAAATTTAGTTTATACGGCATTTCGCCAATGCAACTAATCGTCACTAACTGGCATACATTTAAGAACGTTCGCTTCGACGTCGAACTGTCACGTCGCGCGTCGGCAGCAACGGTGACGATGGTGGTGACGGTGGTGGTGCAGGTGGTGGTGCAGGTGGTGGCTCTTTCGAGCGTGAGGCTGGAGGCAGTAATAATCGGATCGATACTCCAGTTTATTCGGATGGTAACGCGAAATCGTTTCCACGATGCGACACCGGCGATGTCTCTGTGGCGATGGCGAGGCAAGACGCGCAATCCAGTCACGTAGTTGCACAGATGCTTTCCTTGTCCGTCGTTAAACAAAACGACGCTTAAAAAGCCGACGCACTCTTCTTTTCAACGTAGAAAATACACCTTCAGCCGTTCCACTTGCATGTCATTGATTTTCAATCGACGAAAGCATCGTCCGATAGGTCGTTCGTAAACTCGTGTTCTAGTATACGAGCCGGTGAAAACAGGCTTAAAAATATGCGTAAATACGTGTAAGATTAGTTTATCTCGAATTCTCGTCCCCTACCTGCGTATTCTTTTTAGTTCTAGAAATGCCTGTACGGTGTTTTCAGTTCGCGCTAATCTATGCGAGAAAGAGAAAGAGAGAAATCATATAATATTTAGCGGTAAATGTGTAACATATAGGTACATATAGATTAGATATATACGAATCAAACGCACATTTAGTCGTTAGTGTCAAAACTCAAAGCTCGACGATATACCGTCGAAAATCATAGAGCGTAGGCTGGCCTTTAAAGTGCAACGACGTCAACGCACGGCGTGCAGTTAATTGCGGCACCGTGGAAGATTTTTCAAGATCGTATCACGTTGCGGCGCGGCCGCGGCCGCGGCGCAGGAAATTTCTCTGTCACGAGAGTGCGAGACGCGTGCTGAGCATGCTAACGCACGTAATTAATAACCGCGTTAGCGATAAATATTAGCCCACGCGAGAAGCGCATCGCGAGTGTTATATTCGCATCTTGAGATATGTGTTACTTTAAATTAAAAGATTTCTCGTAAAAAGACAACTATATACATACATATGTATATGTGACAAAAGATTCTGCCGTTGTAAATTCTACTATTTCACTCAGAGATAATTTTCAGAACTTCTGAACAAACGTGAATTAAGGTGTAATATATTTTCTCATAAGAAATAAATCTGATCCTTTTTTGTAATATACTTTTACTTATTTTGGACATAGAGAGAAATACATACCTTATACATATATCCAGTTTTCTAAATATTATAGGAATAAAAGGTATATTTTCTTTCTGCCGGTCTCGAGAGATTCAGAATAGTGATCTACTAAAATGCGATACTAATTATTATTTCTAAAATTTGCAGTGTAATATATTTTTTATAACTATAATATTTTAACTATAATCTTGTATATCGATACGACCGAGATACACGTCACTCTCGCTACCGATAGAGTTTTGCGATGGCTTCTAGCATTGCGGAAAGGTACGCCAGATGGCGACCACAGTCTTTCCATTCAACTTGGAGTTTCTCACTACGAGAAGGAACAGGAAGACAAAGCCGCTCGACATCATTTTATCAGTCGCGTGACACATCAGAAAACCGATAGGTACGTTCGCCGGATAAAGTCGATCCTTCGTTTCATCGCTGCGATATCAGTCGATCCCCCCCCCCCCCCCCCCTTTCTTTGTCGTTCCAGAAATATTTTATCACAAAAAGAAAAATTTTTATATCTTAATTTTCAAATCTTATTCCTTTTTACATTCCTACATCCCTCTTTGATTTATATATTTTTTCTATATTTACCCCTATATCAACATATATTTTATTTTTTGAGAGAATTTATAAAGAGATACACTGCCGTCTAAAAGTTTTCGGACAACACCTATAACTAAATTCAAATCTGCTTGCTTATGTTTTTCTTACAATTAGTCTCGCATTAGGAGGAGATTTTCAAACAAACATTTAAATTTTATTTACATCTTATATAAATTAACATACAGGTAAGAATTTTTTCGCTGTTTTACAGGATTAGAGTAAATGTTTGAAAATACGATTATACATTTATTTATTTAATTATTAAAAAAGTATGAGTTGTGAACTAAATATTGGCTTAAAATTATAAATTTTTATTTTGTTTCTTACCAGAATAAAATTGAATTATTTTTCTTATAATAATAAGCGTTTTACTTCAATTTTTTGCGACTTCTACCTTTGTCCGGAAACTTTTCGACAGCAGTGTACTTATATCACGGTGGTAATTTAGAGGAACAATCTCTGAACATTAGTAAAAATAAAAATAAAATCAGTAATGGAATTAGAAGAGATAGAAGAGTAATAAACACACACACACACACAAATTATTACAAAAAAATTAACTATTTAATTAATTAATTAAAAATAATAAACATGAGAAGACGTTCTTACACGGAAAGTTTAAAAATTATCTACACGTAAAATAGCTTTTATTTTTTTCGAACGACGTATTATACTTGTTAACGAATATATTATAATATTATGTCGAATGTGTGACAGATAAACGCAGACAAACTATATTGCGTAAAACCATATGTAAAACCGTTGACAAAATGTTATTATAATCGGCACCTATTTGTGTCCCGATGACGGTCTTTATCGATACGGATACGTTCTTGTTTCGAAATTGACATGCGGGAGGGACCCGTCGCTCGTACGGAGAAACATTCTATCGATACCGCAAGTATCGAACTGCCAATGCTTAGCGTGCATCGCTTATTCGTATTCGCAAAACCGTACGGGATAGCTACTCGAGGACAGGGACGGCGGCGACGCGCGACGCCATAAATGGCATCCTCGATTTAACCTGGGAATCTATTGTCCTTCACGCGCAATGTCGCTTTGGTCGCAGTCGAAGAATGTTAGAAGTCGATTGTTTCGAAGCCAGCCGCACCGTTTCCACCTACGAGACGTGCTGCTGTCGATCTTAAACCTAGCTCGTTCAAACGGGACGGTAGACAGTACTTTATGGCATTTTCCAAGAAATTTTTTACTCGTGCATAATACATTAATATAGCTGAAAGTCCTGGGTCCTTTGTATAAAAATCAAATGCAACAAACATTTCTTCTTACTCTTTCCCCTCGTCTCTTAGTGACGCTACTTAAATGCGGTACTAATTATTATTTATTATTAATATGATCCTAATGGCTCGCGTTTTCTCAGGTGTATTATTGTACGATATAGCAAATAAAATAATTGAGTAATTAAACTATAGAGATTTGATTAGGGTATCTTCTGTATGATAACATTACTAATAATTATATAACAGTTATACACACACACACACACACACACACACACACACACACACACACACACACACACATCATAACAATGTTCTAAGAGATTTTCATTATAGTATGATACAGCTAAATGCTATCAGATTACGCATCAATAGAAATTGCTCATTAGCGTGTCAGAAATAACATTCTACTTGAACTGGGTTTTACAGTTCAACCACGAAAGCATATCGTCGTATATATATGTCATGTTATCCATAGCTGTTTGTACTTCACTGCACCGCATTGACGAGGAAAGCTCGACTCCTACCAATTAACTATGGAGAGTTACAAAGATCACTGACTTTTTCTTGACCATCACGTATGCTAAAGGTCAAACTAATTGTAAGACGAGATATTTACAGAATTATTCAACGTATTAAATAGTTTATGGAAATTAAATCTAAAAATATAAACAAAAAATCATTTTTAAAATTTAAATTAGAGAATTAATTTTTAATGGAGTGTCTATCGCATTGTCTTGTCGCAATCTTATTCAATTAATATCCAATATGTATTTCACTTTTCATGCAGTTAGGTTATATCGTTACAACGATGATTTGTGAATGGTTAAAAATATTGGATTTTTTGCTGGAACTTTCCCTTGTATACACGATTGCAGTTCGATGATTTACGATCTTCGTGAGAATTGGTCAATCGTAAAATTTCGTTCTATTCAGTTTCGAAGGTGCTAATCACGGGACGTGGCCGCGTTTAAACGGACCTATCTGCATGAGATTTTTCAACAATAAGTCCGATCGATGGAATTATGGGCGGCCAGTTGGACGTAAAACACAAAATCTGGGAAATAAGATTGACAAAAAATACAAAATTTATTCGATGTAAATTCTCGCTCGCCAATATTAAAATTAATATTTATATACCCATATAAAGTTTTATAAATTGACATTAACAAAATTGGAGAAAACTTATAGGTACTTCAAATATTTATCAAATAAATAATATATTGAGTTATTAAAAGTTATTGAAAAATCAGTGCTTTTTTCGTTTCTCGCTCGTTAAAAAGAACCTTTAGAAAAGTGTATTTTACAGCTGCGCTTTTGCCGAAATGTAGTTATGCAATCACGTGCACTATCATTCTTCTTTATTCCCCCACTGTCATCACGGTGAGATCACGCTAAAAGTGATGTCATATAGGCAAGTGGAAGATACCGACTCTTGACTAAGCATCAATGATTACGTAAAGTCGTAAAAGATGATTATATACTTGATATTCAGAGTGTATGGTACGTAAAAAAAAAAAAAAATTTGCACTGTAATTTACACATGAAGATTAAATCGTTGATAATTGTGTCGTTCATTACGGTTATAGCGAAGGATACGATTATAGTGGATTATAACGGCACGCGGCATAAGGATCCATTTGCGTCCATTACTATTGCCATAAATCTGTTTTGGGTCAATTCTACCGTCAATACAATGCCAAGGACATTTTCGGCCAATTTACAATTGCACGAGTTAGACTGTTAGACGAATCGATAATTCGATGGCCGCCCATGGAATACGTGAACATAATTTTATCGGCGTCAGTAAAGTCGGTAATCGTACAGAAATGAATTTTAGAAATGGAAATAATAAATACGTGAGATATTGTCATATTGAGTTGCGGCACGTAACAGCGCTCGAGGGTTAAAAAGGAGCATTAGTACAAAATTAATTAACCGATACAACTCCAGCCGGGATAATGGTGCTAATCATAGAGCTTGTCCAGTTTGCGCGTACTTATTCGAACGGTTGTGCTGGCAACGATAATGCCAGCGATATTCTGGCTCGTGAATCATTACTCACTCAACCCTGGCCTTGCATAAGTTTTATTAGAAGCCGACGGCTTCGAAAGTTCTAGGGAAAAAAAGTCGAGTTAGCCGGCGCGTCTAGACTATTACACCGCAACGTGTGACTCACAATTGAGTCGAAAAGATCAGTCTATCTGTACGTTCGTTAGACAACAAGCCAGACATCGTAAGATCATTAGTACCAATTCAATACGTATGCGTCATTCCACATTTCAGGTTTATATCAGGTCTGTATTTTATTTTCAAAATTCTATCGAGATAAATCGCCAATTTGAATACGATATATTCCAACGAATATTGAAGAAATCTTGAATACTTATATTGTAAAAAAGGAAAGAAATTTGACCTTTTTTTGTATTGCGAGGCAAGGAGATGAAAATGGAAAATCTATGAAAGGATCAAATGAAAAGAGAAGAATTTGTGTGCGTGACATATTTAACTAAATAAATCAGTAGGGGAGACCGGGGCGAATACGTCTTCGGGGTGAAATCGTCAAATAAAATATCTCGGAACCTGTATATTGTGCGAACTCGCTATTAACATTGTAAACGCTGCTTATGGTACTCATGTGACCAACGGAGTTTCGGCAGATTACCTGCCGTGTTATGATTTTTACGAGGGCAAACGTGTTTTCGGAAGGTGAAAGTGAAATTTTATGCGCGTGGAAATTTTGTAATATCTGCAATAATATTTTCTCTCCAAATCTCGAGGTACGTGATTATAAAGAGTAATGCATGTTGAACACGAATCCAGTGTAGTTTTTTCATTATCGTTGATGTCTAATATTTCGTGGGCGATTAAACTTGAAACTTGTGTTTGGGGCTAAGTCGTCAGTAAGCACCCGGGGTGGACTTATACAATAATATTGGCAAATTTTCTAATTTTATTATATTTTTCAATCTTTTTTACCCCTATTTTATATATAATTCTTTAATATTTGGTTGATTAGTTCTTGAGTTATAGAATCCGTACACGGAGAGAAAAACACAAAATAATGAAACATTTTAACACTTTAATTAATAAATATTTACATTTTTCTATTAACAAATAATTAATAAAATGTATCCTATCAGTTTTCATAATTGGAATTATGTATTTATGGAGTGACGATTCTACGCCGGCATTTTTGAGATTTCAATTTTTCCACCGTTGTCGTTTTTGCTCTATACCGGTTAAACAAAGCGTCGTAGACAAAAATTTCCTATATAAATTTTGTAGCTAAAGGTTCACTCTTTACAATGGTATACCATTTAACTAAAATTATTTATTTTGTTGTTAAAAATCGGCACTGAAAAAAAACTGTCGATCTCGCCCCGGCCTCCCCTATTCCATAAAGGGATAAGTTATGATCTTTACAAGGATGAGAGGAAAGATTTTTATTGGTAAATGTTTACTAGCGCTAAGTCGCGAAATCTATTCGTACACTGTCTATTGAATAAAATGTATAGTATGAAAATATATAATCTGATAACACTAGATATCGATCAAATAAAATAATATGTATAATATGTGTGAAGTGCTGTTTTATAATGTTTATTTATTATAAATAAGGTGTTTATAACTAGTTGTAGAATTTTGGTTTTTAATGCAACTTTTTGATCGCGTTTTTGTTCAGATAATTATGAGATAAGGACAAACGAAAGAAATAAAAAAATAAACAATAAAAGAAAAATATCTTTATGATGTGCCTTTATATACGATTCTAAATTTTTTGGTCATAAAAAATAAATGTGTTTTCAAATATTGTTTGATCGAGATTGGTAAAGATCCATACAAAATGCCCTTTATATTTTGTTGTATTTGAAGTGATACAGTTTCTAATAATATATTCTTCTCGTGTCGTTAATTTTGAGGACTAATTTATTTAATCCTCTTGAATCTTCCCGTAAATTACTTGAACTTTTACCGGGTTAATTTATACATCTAATTGTAATAAGTGTAAAGACTAGTTTCTAAAAACGTTTAGTCTATGTTATTGACCTGGAGTCAATTAAAGAGGAATTGATATTCTGACATAAGATTTTCGATCGTAAATGCGCTTATATTCACAACCAAGTTCATAACAAATGATTATTTTTTATTACGTTTTATGGTGGATTAATAAATAGGAAACTAAATGAGAGATATTTGTAACAGGCTTACTTCGCAATTTATCAGGAACTAATAAAAAGTATTTTACACAACACCGTATAGTAATAAAAACATGTATAGTACGCAGTATAAATTTTTAAACAAATCTATTACGCGAACATGAATATTTGCATGCCTTCAACAAATTGCTTTTTTATTAAATTTTTTATATTTTACTTCATACATTAAATCTTTATTCATTATTCAGCACTTTTTTTTCGGTTTATATATTTTTTTTACATATATATATATGTATGTAACTTTTGGACACGAGGCACGCTAATTACTAATTACAAGGCTATATTAAGATCTCCTTACCTTTAATAATGCCGCCTTTCATCTTTGACATTACGCATGAAAAATCCTTGTGTTACGCGAAGGTATTCTGCAGTTCGTTATATTCAAACTAAAGCACTTTGCTGTCGCACTTTAAACATACATGATTGTATAATCAACGACCGGGTTAATTAGGTTAATCTTTATGCGCTGAAAGAGCAAACTCCAGAACTTGTCGCACATACCGCATGCCGCTAATTTTTTCCTCCCTTCAACGTTCTGCCGTTGTACTTGTTGCACGATCGGCGAGTAAAGCTGGTCGAGGTTGAATATAGTTTTAATTACTATTCGCGTAACTATCGAGCATTAACTAGGTTGATTTTCTTCGTGAATATAAAGGGAAGATGTGAAGAATGCTCGCGCGAAAAGTTTAATCACAATCGATTGATCTATCTTTTCACTCCAGATCCGATCGCTGTGACCTGTGACACCAATTAAATTAATACGAATAATAAAGTTTATAAAAATCTAATGAATATTTAATCTTTTAAAATCTGACTATGTGACAATGTGAAAATGTGGACAAAAGCATTAATCAAATTACAACAACGAGAATATAAATTGAAGGTGGCGAAATAGTGAAATTGTCGATGGCATGGCACGGTTCACTTGGCAATTGATAGCTGATACGACAGATCATTGATGATGCAAATGGGTTAATGACAATGAATCTTCATGCATGTGTCCAAACAGTTTTTTCACTAGATCTTTATTAGCGACTTCAATGTCGTGTTATTGCGCGCCGGAACGTATATATATTTTCTCTTCAAGTAACGTCACTTTCTATCCGTGAAAAGGTATACTCCGTTTATATTCCGAGAAAGTTCCCAACTACTGAAGGTTACGACCCGAACTTTCCACTTTAAACCCTCTTCGAAGGTTACCGCGTAGTAGTCCATCGATCACCGATGTTATGAAAACGACCATTGATCACTATTAATTTAATTTCAAAATAAATTTCGAGCTGTTCGAATTATACAGCTAGAAACCACAACATTTTGTGTGCGATTTATTAAATATAGAGATTATTATCTTTCATCCACTTAATTGCATTTAGAAAATTGTACGTTTACGTGAAACATGTACCAATAAAATTTTAACGAAACGAAAGTGCTCCGGTTTTCTGATATATTATTATAGGAATTTTATTATGATAATATTACTGCTGGCTCGATATTTTAATCGTTATAAAATAGTGAGGTCCCAAGTGGCCGAGAACGGTGCTTGTGAGATAAAACGCGCCCATCCGAGAATTAAAAATCCACAAGAGATCCTCGTGCACAGCCCGTATAAAGGCTCACCTTGCTTTAGATTACATGCATCAATTCCCAAAGTCAATTAATCTAATGGATCCGTCCGCTCGTTTCTCTGATCCGCCTCCTACCGACCAGCCTACCACCGGATCCTTTCTGCCTACTCCGCTATACCAAGTTTCCCCGCGCCTACTCTCTCTCGCTCTGAAACTGATGCGTTCGTTGTGCAACGAACGCATCTAGGAGCGCGATTGCACGGTCGACGCGACGCGACGCGACGCCACACGACACGACCGCGACGGTGCGCTTAATTTCTATTCGCTCGACTCGACTCCAACGTCCGATATGTGTAAACGCACGCGGAATTCGCTCATAAATATGCGAGCGTACCTACACAATATCTTGCCCTCGATTATGTAAACGCGAAGGGTTCAGTACTTACCATCGTGTAATATATTGTTGCAATTGCATTCTATGCAGAGATTGGTTATAATGAAAAAATTAACACTTTGTTGAATTCTGAATCTTCGTTATAATAATCACGTGTTTATACGCAATAGTTATGCATGCTGTTTAATTACATATATATAACCGTCATGTAATTAAAGAGTTTCTGCGTTACCCGCTTGTCAGTTGTCAGTTTTGCAAACATGCAGATTATTGGTATTTTATTATCGTTATTACATTGCACGTCTGCATATATTTAACCTATGGACTCTGTGGACAAACGCAGTTCAGCGATTTCAGAAATTGCAGTTTAAAATCTTTAAAAACTGGGGTTATCTGAAAGTTGAAACGTCAAGTGATGTGATGGATCGGCGCTTTAATTAAGCATAGAATGTAATAGCGAGAGAACACACACAAGCTAAAGTCGCGGAGATATCTTTGGGTTCTCCGTTATTCCCTGACACGTCTTCATCAGATACAACACGTACTTTTGTAAAGTGTTACAGGAACATACACTTGCGACCTGCACGACCGTTATGTTACGTTACGCTACGCGACATACACAACGCGCGCAGTTTGTAATTGTAATTTGTAAAAGTACGCACACAGTCGTATTCTGAGAGATTTCTCGTGCACTTTCTGACTCGCAGATTTTGTAGGCAAAACAATTATAATTGAATAGTATTGAATTCACGAGAAATGGTGAGTTAGTTCCGGGTTTTCGCACCAAAGTATAGCATTGGAATTTTACCCGACCCATTTAATTGTACCAAACTGTACCAAATTTAATTCCAGATAATATCACAAAACATAATTAATGGGTTATCGCCATGCGTAAACGTATCAGGAGTCCTTTAATTCTCGACACATACAACAATTATCGTTATCGTTATGACGACAGATAAAAAATGCATGCACGAAAGAGAGTCAAGCGAAAAGCGACCATGCACACATATGTTCGCGCTTCCCATACTTATATACATATATACATGATTGAGGCTTGAAATATAACATCAATGAACTCTATTTTTTATTCTCTGTGAGAATGGGAAAAAAATAGGTCTTACGGTAATTGGAGCGCTGAGAATAAAAGGCTCATAAGTGACAAAAATTACATTTGCCGATTATAAGAGCTAATGTTTATATTAAAACATTTGGTAGGTATATATGATTATTGACATTTAACTGAAATCCTTTTGTGATATTTGGTTTTTATTCTTGGCGCTATTACGTTTCGCTGTGCTATTGTTGAGAACAAACACAGATTTTATTTTCACGCGCATCGAGATTTAGGCACATGTATCGTGTATCTGTCAGTAAAAACTTCTCCACTTTTCTTTTATCTTCTCACGTCGCTCTCACGTGGCTCTCTTCCAATAAAAGTTGATCGTTTTACAGCGAAAATAAGTGATAGGGATTGCAGCATACGTTTGGACGAATGTTTGCCGTTCGTTTTTTCGCTTCTGGGAAAATATTGCGCGATGTCGTCTCTTAATCGCGATTACGTTCATTGAAATTATTGTTTTCGACCAGTATCGATTTCATGCGCAAACGATTCGTGATCTCACTGAAGCCCGATCGAGGAGACTGCCGGCCGCATATATGTATGTGTGAATGTACACGCATGCACGCAGCCACGCAGAGACATGTGGTGGAAAGCGAGAGACGGAAGGGCGGGCGGGAGGAGCGCGTATCACGCTCGCTGGCAAGATCCAGCTCGCGTCGCGTATCGTATCCCCGCTCGACGCTCGACGCTCGACGCTCGACGCTCGACGCTCGACTCGACGCGACGCGCTCTGCAGAGTGCAGCTGCGCTCAGTTAGCACGAGACTCGCGATCGAGCAGCACGTTGAGTTCGATTGCCGGTGTGTATGTGGTGTCACAACGACAGGGCTTTTTTCCTCTCTCGCGCTTCGATAGACGGGGCACGATACGTCGCGTCGCGTCGCGTCGCGTCGCATCGCATCGCGAGTAGAGACACGCGTGGATGGACAATTCCGTGAAATTATTGGAGCTTATTGGAGCTTATTGGAGTTCTTTTCTCCATGGTGTGTTTGCGTTGTATACAACTATACATCGATACATCGCCATCGTCATCGAACTAGCAAAACTAGACGCGTACGCGACATCTCGCTCAACGACGCACACGTGTGTCAATCGCGCCAAATGTCAAGGATGGAACTTCGCTGTTCCGCTATATACGATAGCTTGCCGCGCGTATTTTCCTCTCTGACTATCCATATTCCCGACGATTAATTTCCGCATACCTCTTCTCCGTTTCTTCTCCATTTCATTCGACCACATGGCGGCATGAGGATGTGACGAGAGCGGAAACTCGTATCTTTTCCTTACCTTTTTTTTCTTTTTTTTTCTTTTTTTTTCTTTTTTTTTGTACGGAAAGTGCAAGGATGATTCGCAGTCATCGCGATCTGAAATTGGTGAATTTTATCTAGTGATTGTGCACTGTGAACCATTCTATGCATCCGACGACGCTTCTCGTTCTGATAATACGGTTGTTTGTTGCTCGTACGTGTATAGTATGCCGTAATCGGCATAATCCGTGGTATATATTGTTTTCGATAGCCGACGCAGCGAACGATGTTGATCTCTCTGGAAATTTACGCGCATGACGCGCGTATCCCGGGGTGACGTCGTTGGTCGCCGAGGGATAACACGTGCCTGCCGGCGTATTATTCCGTTGATATTAATACCACCGATGTAAACATTGGTCCAACAATTGGCAAGCTCCGGTCTTAGACAGACCGGAGCAGCCCATCATGGCGCTCGGGAATCGCATGCTAGTACGATATAAAAGAGATAGATTCGATACTCCGAGATCACTGACAATGAATAATGTCATATTTGCTCAACACGACTGAATCATTCAACAAGCATCCACATCCGTCTTTAGCAAAAGGAAAATAAAAGAGAATAGGAATTTTATGCACAGGTAAATTACGTATCAAAGATGGAATCGGATTCGAGACGTTCTTACGATGAATGTGTTATAAGTTATATAAATATGAATACTAACGACTTGCTCGATTGATTATCAAATATGAAAATGAGTAAGAGTATTATATAAAATCCATGAAAAATATGAATTTCAAATACGCGTTCTAAATATCAAATCGAGATTTCGGAGAACAATTTTACTTAAACGAATAATCCGAGAAAAATGTAATGAAAGAAATAAATCACCACACAAATGTGACAACACATAAAATAAATCAAGTTTGGAAAAGATATAAATATAAAATAAGAGACAAAATATTTATATAAAAGTATAGAGATTTCTACAATATCCTGCGGCAAGAGGTAACTACTTCTCATTTCTCATTTCTCATTTCTCATTTCTTATATTTCTAGGGCATGTAATCGCTTGCTTATATATAGGGGGAATACCCTATATATCGTTCCATCGGGTTTCTCGCGCACGTCTGCTGAAGACAATTGACTAGCCTTTTGCAATAGTATTGATCCATTCTCGTGTTCGATGCGGGTGTTCGGTGTCGCAAAAAACCGAAATCCTCTCTTCTGTCACGACCGGTTTGCCGATTTACATTTCTAGCTGGCACTCTGACTTGCAGTTTTACCAATTTAAGCAGAATGTCGTAAGAGCGCATCAGTAACGCCGATTCCCCGAGGCGCGTGACACGCATAGATGATGCATTGTACGACAACGCGTAACGCGATGCTTTTTAATTTGCGCCTCGAGCCTCGAGGGTGCAACACTGCAACACTGCAACAGGTCCATTCGAGGAACGGACGCGCGGAACGTTATCGCGACGTTGCACGTACCTACTAGGTAAATGACTAAAGAGATCTATCGATCGATCTATTCAACGATCGGGATGCTTTTATGCGCGCTACCTAGCCGCCTAGCTTCATTAACTCGCTCAATCGCGCCTATCAACGCAGCCTATTTCTCTGCAAACAGCCAATGTCTTATTATATACGATATATCCGATAGACTCGCGATAATTATGCCATGCCATAAAATTACATTGTTATTCCATGGTAAAGTTTTTTACTCGTTATTGCGATTACTATCTCAAGATTGAAACTTGAAACTATTACTTTTAGAATTTATCGTTTAATACTTAAAAATTGGAAAACTTAAACTGCACGACCCCATATATACGTATATGTATTATACACATTATTGTAATGTAAGTATCTCACACACACAACGGAGTATCGATAATGCCGTTTCTCTGAAATTCTAAAGGTTCACGCGATTTATGCCACTGTACTTTTCCGGTTTCTTCGCGTCTACATTCGAGAATAGCGTTAACTCGTTTACGTTAATAACATTAGGAAGTCGTGGCACTGCGATTCTCCGATGACTGCATAAAACGCGTCTCGTATAATCACTCCCGTCTCGAACAATTCGCGGCCGCATTTTTTCGGTAAAAAGTGTGTGTTGCAAGTACCGTTTATCGTTCGAGATTTCTTATGCTTTAAAAATGATATTAAATATTAAAACATACGTGAAAAGAGTTTGGAGTAGAATTGTTTAATACACTTTTAATTGTTAAAGAAAAGTATTGAATAAAAAGATGAAAAAATAATAACAGTATATAATTTTATAATCGTAATAAATGTGGAATGTGTTTTTTATGTAAAGTTTAACTTATTGATGCTTAAATTATATTAGTTGGTATTAATTAATTTATCTACAAAATATATAAAATTATTCAAGCATGAAAAAAAAACCACATAGTAGAAGATGAATTAATGATAATTACTTCAGAAATTGTAGATTAGGCTCGATATGGTTACGAATTTTTTATTTCATAGTAAAGATGGACATATGTATAACACACGCGAAAGCTGATCAATACATCCAATTATGATGTGCCGTCAAATTTTATGAAACTTTTTTTTCGTTGGTACATACGGAATCCAATCTCGATTTATCGATCTCAATGCAACTTGTAGGTATTTCGACGATTGATTTCGATTAATTTTCGACGCGATCTACGCGAATGTACAAGACTCTGTTATACAGTGGGTGGTGACGGTGCACGGTGTGATGTTTCGCGGTCGACTCAACACGCCCATTGCGTCAACGCGCAATACTATCAGCTGCTAGCGACGGTGAATGCGATCCATTGCAACTCTTGAAAGAACAAATATGCTTCTAATAACAATAATAGCGCGCCTTATCTATTTCTTTATTTATTTCTAGTTTATTTCTTGTATTTTATCTATTTTTCTATGTCTTATATCTCTTGTCAAAAATATTTTCCTTATATTTATTTTGTTATAAAAATTGGAAAAACGTAGTTTATAAATTATAATTATTAACGGTTTTGAGAGTTTGTAAAAACATGTATTGCAAGAAATTATACCGTGTAAATTGTCATGTTTATCTCAATCCTGTGATATCAAGTTGTTCTTTTTTTATTTTTATTTTTTTCTCATCATTATCTGTATTAGTATGTATTTGGTCATTCACATTAATTATCAAAGCTTATCCACTCACTCGATGGATCGCAAATGCGAATTCTTCCGTGCTTTGCACGAGAAAAAAAAAAACAATATTGTGGAATTCGCCTTCGCTTCGTCCTGCCTACCGCCGACCGCGTAGGCAGCGAAAGAGAGTGCATCGTACAACGGAGATATGCACTACCGAGCTCAAGGAGACCCGCTCACACGCACGCGCATATATACGCATACACACGTCGATGTCGTCCTTTGCGATGTCGCTTGAAACATCCACGAGGACACGTTGTAATTTGTAATTTCTTCTCACCAACGAGAAACCGCCTTCTTTCCTTGAGCATGTCGTGTCGAGCACATACAAAAGAAATTTTTAACCTTTAAATGCCACACTTCAAAAAAATCTCATAAATGACACATGGGGTGTAAACAACCCCAGCATGAAAAATGTCTCCTACTCATTGATTTTTTGATATTTAATTCTGAAAATTATTTACAATGTTGTTTAAGGCTTAACAAAGAGAATAAAATGCTTATATTGTTAAAATTTCAATTTCAACATAGTATAAAAAATTAAGATCGCCAAAAAGAGCTAAAATATTGGTTTTTATAAAGAAATGAGTCGTAAATCTGTAATTTTTAATATTTTTACCTAAAAATTTAGCAGAGTACTCTTGAGATAGTGTATTTTAAGGAAAAAGAAACACCGATATTGAATTGTTAAAAAAAGGTATTTATTTTGCAATGTAAAGTGTGATTTTTTTTCATATAAAAGCACATCATAAATAACGCTGCAGGCATACATGTTTTTTATAAATTTTATTAAAAAATGTATTACTAAGTATAAGATATGATTAAAAAGTGGAAAAGTCCAAAAAGATTCATAAAATTATAAATCTGAACCTGCACAATCAATGCAAACATATGCGCGGTGCAAGTCACACATCGGCCTAAGACAAGAAGGACACTGCATTTTTGTTTTGCGATCTTTCGAACGCTTGCATAATGAGCACCGGTGTTAAATTATTAACACCGTACACAACCATACCTACCTCCAAAAATGATAAAAAACCAGGAAAAACCGACAAAAAATTTTTCACCACTTTGAAATAGAAAGTACGTTAATGACACACTGGGGTGCTGCGAACCCCACCCTTACTTTGAACCTCTCTAAAGAGCTGCTGCCAGTAAACTGAGTACTGCTAAGTGTACAAATGGGTAGTTCAATCTCTCAACTATCATCAGAGGGAGCCATAAGCTCCATTTTTGGCGGGAACATTTGAAAATATATAATTGAAAATGGTCTGGGGTGTGCGACACCCCATGTGGCATTTAAAGGTTAATTTGCTATACATTCAATATACCTTCAAATATCTAAATGTATAAAGAGATTTAGGAATAAAATATATTATTCTCATAGTTTCAATTAAATTTATATTTATAAAATTATATTATGTCAGAGTAAAATAGAACGATAAAATAAAATCACAGTGTTATATCGTTAATTTATTAGTAACAGCATAGTAAATTGCGACTACGAAACGAATCGCGTGTTGCATTCGCCATTTCTGATTCGAATGTCTAGTTCTAGAATCTAGAGAACCCGTCCCTCGTCCGTGTTTACATGGAAATTATTGGTTTTGTCGTGTCTTTCCATCATGACGGGTGATTCATGCTGCGCGCTTAGGAATGTCGACCTTTTACGACTGCGCCCGAAGGAGAAGCCCAACGTTCGTTATTCATGACACGACCGGATATCCGTTGTAATTTTATTCTATCTGCACTATCGACGGATAGGATGTTCTGTTATCTAAAAACACGCGTTAGATTTTGTACTTATATACATTGTATACCGTATAGTAGGTACTTTATATACAATATATGTACAGGTTGTTTAAATTTACGATTTTAAACAGTTTGTTGCGACTATATATTTTTCGTTGGACACACGTCAGAATAATAGTTTTGTCGCAAAGCTTTAAGGAACTTTCCGATGTCTGTATGTACAAATGCCACCTTGACCTTGTGAGCTTTTACATTACGCATCGTTTTGCGCTTGATTACGGTCGATCGCAGGTGATTAATTTAATTAAATTGGATTTTTTTTACTTAAGTTATTGAAGAACCTTGTATAATTTTCTCTCTCTCTCTCTCTCTCTCTCTCTCTCTCTCTCTCTCTCTTTCTCCTTGCGAAGTAGTTTTCTGCAGATCACGCGAAGTTACATAATTTTAGATTAGATGCCTTAATGTCTAATAGAAGACTGCGGCAAACGGGATCAATGATTGCCAGAACGTTTTAACGATATTGCGAACAGAGCAAATCCATGAATATATATCTTCGTGATTTTCTCTTGCAATTTCTTGGGCGAACGCTCACCAGCAAATTTAGTTCGCTTTGGCACAACTTAGCGTAACAACGATATTGCCGCGATAGACCAATCATTTCGATGACCGTAATATTTACGTTGTACAGTATAGTTCAGTACGTGGTTCATTTTGTATCTAGCTAGTGTTACGAATGGAGAGCGAGTGCGTAACCTTCGGACATTCACGGGCGTGCCGGAAATAATAATGAGATCACGTTGTGTCTACTGCATTACTTGCATTTCTCGCTTCAGATTAGAATAATCATTTACAATATTACGTGGAAGATTGTTCCATTATTAAGATATGTTGCGAACATTTATTAAAAGAAAAGTTAATTTTGATGATGTAATTTGATGAGTAATATTAATTTCGGCAAATTTAAAGAGCGTAAAATCCTGCATGGACATTTTTATGCAGAATACATTTTTCTCGGTACTCTATTTCATAATAATCAATTTTTATTTATCCTATATTTTTCACGCTATTATTTGTAACGACGTGCGATAAAATTTAACGATCAAAATTAGGTGAATTCCATTAATTATATAATACTTTTCACGTTTGTAAGCAAGATAGTTTTCACCGAGACTAAATTCGCTTTAAAACTCTAATTAGGGCGTATGCTGAAAGTAGGTTTTGGATTCACAATCAGTCTGTATGTTTAGAGAGTTTTTCTTTGCATGTTTCGTAGAAATCTGAAATATAATACGCGTTATCACGCCCACGGACGGAATAAAGTATACTTATTAATTATTGCGATTATAGAAATAGCGCGTACGCTCCGACTTGAACAGATTCTCTCACCGCGTTTGTTGCATCACGTACGTTAGTTAATCCCGCGGCACCATAATGTCATCGATTTCTGTCTCATCAAATAACATCGTATTTTCAGTTAAAATTGTGATTTCAAATGGATTTACTTAAGGTTTTGTAACATATTTCTTGGACCGCGCACGGTACGTGTTTCGACTTAAACTTCAAGAAACTTGTACGAAAATAAATTTATAGAAAAGTACAGAGATATTATATTACGTTAATGAAGATATAATTTGACGACGTGTGCCATTTGCGACTGGATTTCCGCGCGAGACGAATTAACAATTAACGGCTTGAAAAGACGACGACCTCGTTCGGATAGATTTGGAAACACTGATGGCCTCAATAATGTGATTCTCGCTGTGATTTTCCGGGAAGGTTTATCGAGTGCAGTGACCCTCGGCTAATTGCATCCGCGCCGTAATATATCTCATCCATTCTCTACGTGGGGAATTTTTAAGTCTCAGCGTTAGGGAACGGGATCGATAAACGTAACGAGCGCATTCAGGCGCGCGTTCACGATTCGCACTTAGGTTCCCTGAGACGAGATACTGTGTGGGTCAGTATTTTTTAACTTTCTTCGAGCAACAGAATATAGGTATACTTCTGAATAGTAAGCAGCTATTGGAATTCCCATAACATGCCTATCATTTTAGTTCAGTATATTAATAGTATTTTGTGTGGCAAGTGTGGAAAACCAATGAATTATGTCGCGCGTGAAGTAACTGCATAAGCAAAGGCTTATGATGCATTCACACGAATACGCGTGTGAATGCATCATAAGCTGAGCTGAGGCGAATGCGGCTACTTCACGCGCGACGTAATTCGTTGTCTTCCGCACATGCCACATACAATATTTTTTGTAATGCCTGTTGCGAAAGTTTGATTTGAGATAAAAAAATCCATTTTATCCTTCTTGAACAATGAATGATGACGGTTGTAACGAATTGAGACGTTTTGTCTCGCGTGAATTTCGTTACGTTCAAGTTTGTTATGTTAGTCAAAAATCGTAAAACAAAAAAATTATTATAATCGTAAAAAAAGGAGGTTTTTTTACACACTAGTGCGGTAAAGTAAGTCATATTATAAAGGTGCTTTTCTCGCACTAGTGCGGTAAAGTAAGGCATACATTGAATCGTTGAGAAATAAGCCACTTTCCGCACGTTAAACAGCAATCGAAAATCGAAATTTCGCGACAGGCATTGCAAAAAATCTATTTTCAGTGTATTAATATATGAAATATCTATAAATTATAGAAATGTTGTATTTTTAGATGACCAGTAATAGTCTCAGAAAGAAAGAAATTCTCTCTCTCTCTCTTGTTATGCTGTATGTATGAAAATGAAGAATTTAATAATTTTGATTGAATAAATACCTATTTATAAGTACAATAAGTACAGTAGTGGATATAAACACAATTCTTTCCATGATTTCTTCCTGAGCAACGTAGCATAATCATCACAAGAGATCTATATCGATCAACATTTAATTTCTGCCAATCAACGCCTAATATAAACAAAATTTTAATTTCACTTTTAAAAGCTTTTTAATTGCCCCTAAATTGCATGTGACGTTCGCAGTAAGCGGTTTAAATATTTGAGGATCGCGATGTAGAAATTCACGTCATCCACCTGCCGAGGACGTCAACCTCAGCAGCAACACCTGCGACTCCTACGAGCAACACACCATTCGAGTTCGTGTAGAACCCATCGTCGGACCGAATTCGCGCAAACAACTGTAACTAGCGTGACGCTCGTCGCAGCAGCGCCAATAGAAAAGCATCGCGCGTAAAGTTTCATCGTTGTCATGCCGCCATCATCGTAATTGTAATCACATTTATAGTCAATCGAGATAGCTTCCCTGTCTCTCGTTTGCGTTACGACATTCGAGGCAAGATCGATTTGTCCAAAGTGTCGCGAATGTCGAATCGCAATCGCCGAAGTGACGTAAGAACTCGGAAATTTGTCAAACTCCTGGACTTATTTCCGCAGATAGCGCAGTGTGAAGGTCGAGAGAAGTGATCGTTGAAATTCGACGAAAATACGACGAAAGGTACGCGAGAGGAGTAATTGTTGGGCGATCGCTGCTGAATTGTAAACTGATTTTGAAAGTGTTGATACAACGCGCGCAACCGCTACAATCCACAAAGTCGCAATTTAACAAGCGGCAACTTTGTTCTGCCACACCACGGCTAAATTGCTCGAAAGTTTGACTCAACGCAAAACTCTGGATGATTTACCATGGTCCATGGCAAACGAGTTGAACAACCGTTGAGAACTGCGCGAAAAATTGAAAAGGACGCATCGATGAAGAATCGTATTATAGAGAAGTGTGACTAAGGAATTTCTTGAAAAATCGCCGGAAGAAGAAATCGAAGATTAATCGATAAATTAATTTTAATTGATAATTACCCAGTTATCATGATTTGTTATAGACAAACTATACCGCTTTCTCCTTTCGAACGCATTGATTTTGCGCGCTTCGTGGAAGCGACTTAAACGCATAGAGTGCGTAAAATTACCGGACGGTCTGCAGCTGCGCACGACATTCTGTCGCTTAGGAAACAAGAGGCACCGAGATCTCGTAGTAAGTGTTACAGGAGAAGCAGAGAGGAGTCGTGAAAGGAACGAAGGTTCGAACCAACTTTCTCTCGCCGTGGTAACAAAGATACTTAAAACTTTGCGATCGGAAGCGCGTTCTGATTCACGATACGATTTTAGCTTTCCGAGAAGGTATCTCGAAGCCGTATTACGCGCAGCCGATTTTACGGTAGCCGAAGAGTAACAGAACGGTTACGACGAGAGCAAAACAGTCATCGCCAAAAGATATTACGGCAAATGTTACATCATTAGCAGTGAAATTACCAGAATAAACGAAAACAGAGCAACAAGAGAAAATTTTTTTTTTTTAAGCGAAAGTAAAGAATATAAATTCTCAAAACGAAAAATATCCTATAATATTAAAATTGTGTAAAAAAATCTTAACAGCTCTATCTATAAGCATACAATCTCTTTCACAGAATAATACATTCTCAGAAACACATGTAGAAAAGAGAAATTTCTTCTTGCGGAAGATCGTGTGCAGCCTTATCGTAAAATCGCATCTGGGAATCGGAATTCCGGTGCACAATATCGAACGGTGAAGCCTGTTCGCGGCAGGGCGTTCCATTTCACGACAGAAGGGAACGTGCTCTGGTCGATTAGAGACCGGTAGAAGCGGTCTTTGTCCTCATCGTTTAGCGGCCGTACGGCAAGAAAATCCAGCAGGATTGCTCCGCACGTGGACACGATGTACGTGATGGAAACGGGTGGCCACAAGGTGGCACCCGTGCCCACGTCGACGCGAGTCAAGAAAGTGGTGGATTACAATAAGACGATGATGAATCAACACCATCATCATCGTCATCATGAAGGTGGCGGCGGTGGTGAACGTGGAGGCGGGACGCACATCGCCGCGACGGTGAAAAACACGGTGCGCCGATTGTTGCGGCGCACCAAGAGCCATCGAGATGCACCCTCGACGAATGCCTCGACGATGACTTCCACTGTCGCCAATGGCCATCCCATCGTTCCGCCGTCTACGCGTATATCCAGGAACGACTACGACGTGCCTCCCCCTTCGTCGAACGCCAACTTTAAACGCTACTCCAGGGCGCGCGTAAGGCTCCAGGTAAGAAAACACTATTTTGAGTACTACACCAAGCCTTTCTCTGCCGCGAGCGTTTTTCCCTCAACCTCGAGTTTACGCTTCGACTTTTTTGTGCGAAGTGACGATAATTTTCTCTGTCGTAATTGACTGCGCGTCGAGTTATAGCGATATGGAGACGCAGCTCCTATAGTTGCACAATAATTATAGGAATTTATTAGAAATTTATTTAGTACAATTATAACAGTTAACAAACTGATGAATATATAAGTATATACAATATACATATATATTATATAGATATATTTTTTTTTACTGTACCTTTTTGCGAGATCGAAATGCGCAATAATCCCTGAAAATACTGGAACCAGTTTGCCATCTGCGGATAATAGCGACTAAAGAAAAGGAAACGAATCGGTGTCGACGAACTAGTCCAGTCAAAATACGGAAAAAAGGGGGGGTACCTAGAAAAAATTGCAACAAAAGGTTTTATTACGTCATTGTGTTCAGAAAAATATACTGAACAACATATCCAAATTCCGCCATTTTCCGCTATCCCTAAGTATGTTTTTTATTAACAATTTATAAACAAATTCGTTTTTCTCCACAAATACGATAAATTTCGAAATTTTTGTAGAGATCAAAGTTGTAGAACAGACAAATATCTACAAAAAATGTTCTATAAGTTTTTTTTGTACATGCAATACTTTTCACGTAATAAATTTTGCAAGATATATGCTGCGCGGTAAGCGCTGACAGACGTCAAATAAATTGAAGCGTCGCACGCGCGCACAAAAAATGTTATATCTTTTGAACGAATCATCGTACAGAAATGATCAAAGAATCGTTGAAAAGCTGAAACTTTCAGCTTTTTAATGCGATTTGGTTCGTTATTCTGCGACAATTTTTGAAAATTCTACGATGGTTTAAACAAATTGTTACATGCATTTTTGCCTTTTTTCATAAAATCAGCCACAAGTAGGTTCCAAATTGTTTTAAAAAAAAAACGCCAGCAGAATATTACAGTATATACTTCATACTTTGACTCTACCAAAGGAAAAAAATTACAAAAATTTTTTTCTTTAAAATCAAGCTATTGACATGTCCAGTCAAAATACGGAAAAAAGGGGGGGTACCTTGAAAAAATTGCAACAAAAGGTTTTATTACGTCATTGTGTTCAGAAAAATATACTGAACAACATATTCAAATTCCGCCATTTTCCGCTATCCCTAAGTATGTTTTTTATTAACAATTTATAAACAAATTCGTTTTTCTCCACAAATACGATGAATTTCGAAATTTTTGTAGAGATCAAAGTTGTAGAACAGACAAATATCTACAAAAAATGTTCTTATGAATTTTTTGAAATATCTCATATTATTTGAGATATTTGCAATAAGAGCTACTAGGCTACGTGCGGAGCGGCGAATTCTAAGACTGCCGTGTGCTTGTTAGAACTCTCCGCTCCGCACGTAGCCTAGTAGCTCTTATTGCAAATATCTCAAATAATATGAGATATTTCAAAAAATTCATAAGAACATTTTTTGTAGATATTTGTCTGTTCTACAACTTTGATCTCTACAAAAATTTCGAAATTCATCGTATTTGTGGAGAAAAACGAATTTGTTTATAAATTGTTAATAAAAAACATACTTAGGGATAGCGGAAAATGGCGGAATTTGGATATGTTGTTCAGTATATTTTTCTGAACACAATGACGTAATAAAACCTTTTGTTGCAATTTTTTCTAGGTCTAATCGTATTTTGACTAAAGAAAAGGAAACGAATCGGTGTGCTTGCACGAGTGAAGAAGTTGAATAAATGTGGCGATGATATCGGTCGTTTATTTGTGGCAGGTGCGCGAAATACGCGCGAAGAATCAAATGCGCAGGGTCTGTGTCAAGTTTACTCGACCATTAAGTCTGATAATTAGGAATGGAGAATGATCGATAATATTTGCTTGAGAAAGTAACGACTTCTCATTTTCTTCTTCTCTTTTCCGCAAAGATTACATCATAGATATTTAATTGTTACGAGCACTTTTACGAAATGATAATATTAAATGGAGATTTTGTTTCATTAATCAATCGATAGTTACACTTTCGAAAATTTTCTTATCTCAACAAACTTTTGCTGGTTATTTCTATTATTTATGGTTACGCTGCAACAGATTATAATTTTAATATTATGCGAACGAAGAAACGTGATGGAAAAACTGAATTTATTTCGTGGAAACCGTTATTAAACGTATAATATACGATCACACGTCAATCTCGAGAGTGAGATCATCAACGTTCTCTCGGAAATTTTCTCATTTCGAGGAAGAATAATTTCGTTGGTTCATACTACGGACTACGAAGAACACTATGACCGTTAACTCGTGGATTTATTTCTTATCTTACAAATCGGCCGCGGCGCACATTTTATGCAAAATTTTAATCAATTGTATAAATTCGCGAAGACATGAAAAACAATTACGTGACGTAAATTATATTATATTTTGCAAGATATTAAATTTAAACAAAATATGGAGTTGGGTTTATAAAATAAACAAACAATATATGTATGATTTTTAACAATGTATATTAGACTAAAGTATAATGAGAAATAAAACTTATTATTCTTTTCTTTTTTCAAGATATTATTATTTTATTGTTAAGTTATTTCATACTTTTATATATACGTAATCTTTTTTGTACGCTTTTTCTGAGTAATCTTAATCGATATTTATCCCAAGTCTTAATTAAGTTATCCCGTATAATTTATCACATCTTTTCCTCGAATATATATTTGGTAGGAGGAAAGTCAGAGTTTCTTCGAAGTTGTTTTGTAGAGCATTTCCTACAAGTGTAGAGTAATACAAAATCCCATTGATATCAGTTGATTTTATAAAAGCGTTTGAAGAATGAACCCCTAATTGATTCTTGAATATTTAATTTGTAATAGTTAATAGTAATATTTAATTTGTAATAATATGCTATAGGTAGCGGGGGGGGGGGGGGGAGGGGGTAAAGGCAATGATAACAATTAAAACCTACGAATAATTCGGACAGTTCTAAAAAATGACAAAAAAAATTTTTTAATTTTAACTTGAGAGATTTATATGCGACGATACACTAATCAAATCGCACACAAACGAAAAAGAATTTCTTTTTTAACCCCTTAACTACGGGAATATATTCATAAAACTGGCTGTCCAAACGCAAACAAATATCATAAAGTCGCTTATTGACGACAGCCGTATTTCGCGAAATTTGCGTTTCGTCGTCTATTGATGACAGCCGTAGTTAAAGGGTTAATCTGCATTAAAATAATTATCAATTATCTTGTTTTATCAAAATATAAATCTTAATATTCGTAGAAAGAGAATTTGAGAATTTTCTTTTTTATCATTCTTAAACACGAATGGTTCTTCGCTTCGTCTGCAGAGCTGCAGTCTCCGCTGATCGTCGCAGGGCGTTGAAGCTGTGGCGATCTATACCGGAAACCTCGCATTATTATTATCGTATCTCAATCTCAAGGGACAATGTGCCGAGTACTTTCCAATATTACGAAAGCTACAAGTCTCTCCGCCTTCGCGACGGACGAACGAAGAAAAACCTGCTAGAAGTAATCGAGCCGAGCCGCGCGCCTGTCAACCGCGTAACGTTGCGTTTTCGCTGCTGGTTTCCTTTCACTGTCGCTGCATGTGTGTGTTCACGCGACACCAATATAGCAGATATGTGCATCATGCACGCAAGCTGCAACGCACCTTCGCAGCCTGCACAGGTGCACGAGCCCATATTGGCGTGGTTGCGAAGGCGAAGACTGCAGTTTGCACCTGACTGGCTCATTTGTCGAGACAAGCGTCAGTCAAGGTTCGAATTTTCTTAATGCGGTCCATAGTAGTTGCTAGGAAAATCGAAAACTTCCATTTTTGGTTCTTTTAGTGTGTGGTTCGCTAGAAATTTTTCCTTTAAAATACCACATTCGAATCTGAATATTCTGGATTTTACTAAAACAAGAATTTTAATTATTCTACGACGTTTTTAAATCTTTTCATTAGACTTATTAAGATAAGGTATCTTATTGTTAGTAATAATTTTAACTTTAACGAAAGTAGTTTGATCGACCCAACTGGCCAAATTTCTTTATTACATT
The DNA here is from genome assembly GCA_035220615.1 of Leptothorax acervorum. Lineage (NCBI taxonomy): Eukaryota > Metazoa > Arthropoda > Insecta > Hymenoptera > Formicidae > Leptothorax > Leptothorax acervorum. The sequence goes on along the minus strand of JASTWQ010000153.1, from coordinate 137,165 downwards.
ATCACAACGTTTCGACCGTATTTCCGGTCCTTTTCAAGTGATATAAGCATTTCAGCAATTGTTCTGCATACAAGACACTCTTACGTCGCTTAACATCGTGCCCTAACTACGTCATGCAAACACAAAGCTAAAAAATGACATTTAAAAAACGAAATTTAGAACAATGAGCTCAAGAGGGTCAAAAGTATTAATAATCGGAAGTCAATAGTTTTAGAATTAACATTAAAGACGCTTACATATCTTGTGCGTCGAATTAAAATAGAAAAGCAGTGTAACGTGAAGAAAATAAGAACGTAGTTAGCCATATCGGCGATCACTTCCGAAAGCTATAGGTAACGGTCAAAGTCACACTAATGAAAAATAACAGGCGTAGTAACACACAAATAAGTATAATAAATAATGAGATTTCTCATTATCTGCACGTGGAAGTGTCAAACATACCTTATAAATTTGTAAGATATCTCCTATATGGCATCCATTAAAATTCATTTGCTCTTTGCTAATTAAATACATACTACAGTAAGTACAGTGAAGTAGTTATTCGTTTTATAAATTCCATTATATGTATAATATTATTGCATATGTACTGTTAACATAGCTAACATACATTTAAAGAGGCTTATACACAGTGTCACAGAACTATCATCAGTTTTGCTACTTTTTAGACTTTTTAAGTAATTTGGAGTCAATCTTTTCTTGACGACGTTATTAAAAATATTTACCTCAATGTTATCACAATGTCGAGTTATTCATTGTAATTAGATGAAGCTTAGCTGAATATATCTTTTTATATCGTCTACTGTAATTCTGGCTGTTGCATATATGGAAGTATTAATACTATCCAGCGCGTGCGCACTTAGTGCGCAATAAAATTTCTCTACATTATATAAGAAAAGAAATATTTTTATAATTACATAATTATTAATATCATTTAAGTACTCTGTTTCGTGAAAGAATAAAGAGAATCGATAAATTGTCTTTCTGAAGTCTCCTTGTAAATGCGAGCGCACCTGATGATGGCATTAATGCTCCCGGTTGTATACGTGCTGCAGTCTAGTGAAAATATAAGGAACTTATTGCACTTTGTCTGTTTTAATGATCTGCAAGATATAATGTATCTATATATTACTGTCTTGCAACAAAAAAATTAATTTAAGCTTTTTCTAAATTACGACAACTGAAAGTGTTACAAAGAAATTCCCTATTTATCGTGTTTAGATAATAATTGACGTTGCAACTTATACATATATTTAGAATTTTTACTGTCTGTAAAAGTAAAAAATAACGCACTGTGATATGAGAAATTATTACATTTCCGATATTCTTATATAGCTTGAAATTTAATTAATTTTATTGTCAGTCTTGTTCCTGAAAGAAAAGAAACGCGCGCGCGTTTAATTATTTTTATCATATTTTCAATATTTTACTCTGATTTTACTTTAAGAAAGGATTTTTTCCTCCTATCTGTATTGTGTTGTTTACGCGTTTAGACGCCCCATGCTTATCCATTGTAATCCCGCGCGAGTTAAACCGGCGCGGCGCGGCGCGGCGCCGAGACCCTATGCTCAACTTCCTGTATGTGGCGAGACCTCGCTATTTTCAGAATGTAGAAAATATGGGGTGCTCGCTATTATCTGGCAGCCAACTCGTGTTTTCCTTTCATTTCGAACAGTATCGAGGGAGACGTGACTCGCATGTTGCACATTTAACGCGTCGTCTGCTTCTGAAAAGATGGAAATAAAGTTCCATCGTGGCAAAACGGACGTCTATTGTTTTCCGTTAGATTGTGAACGAATGATAGCATTTAGAGACATCGACGTCGCCTTTATTAGGATCCACGAAATATTTTTACGTTGACAGAGAAATAATCAGCGCGTATTAAATTGTAGGCAATTCATACGATTTATAAGGTATCCGCTATTCGCGAAAAGAACTTGGCGTATTTGCAAACAAGAGTGAAGCGCGTTTCAGACACTTTTGATATTTTTAACTGCTCGTTATTTTTGCCTTTGCACGTTACTCGCGATAATTTATCGATGTTTGAGTGTAAAAACAAGCTTCACTGAAATCGATCGGTTCTCGTGGAGAACTCGTTACGCAGGCGTTTGAATCTATGAATAAGAAAACAACTCTTTTGCGACGAGTTGGGAAGATTCTCGCCAAGTTGCAAGTATTTTTATTATGAGATCAGGGATACACTTTTCAGCTTCAGCCATTAAATTTGCATAGCGATTTATTCATAAAGCGATAAACAATAGATGAAAAGATGATTGTAGCTCATATACCGTACAGTATGCAGTTCACTATTTTAAAGAATAATGCGAAAACATTACATAAACGTCTAAAATGTTAAAAACATGATTAGACATATCTTAATGGGTATATGTATATTATCATTATGAATTACGTATATAATCTTAACATATTGGATACTTTGTACATGAATCGAGAAGATTTTCATCGGTGATGAATAAACATCCCCGATGTCGTTCGACAAACTTGTCTGTCACATTCGTGAGCAGAAATATGGCTAATGCGAGAAATGTCTCGATTGGGTTATAATTACGAAACAATCAATTCTTCGCAATTGATTGTCGCCGCATGTTACGAAGAACTTGCATTTCTCGCGCGAATGTAAATGCTCGTATATGTTGCATTATATGCAAAATCGACTCTTGCCTATATACGACGAGTCAGAGTACATTCAAACGATTCACTTCCGTGATAGTTGAGAGATCGTACGCCTGATTGTGAGTCGGATTCATACGAACATTGGATGGAAGTTTCATCAAGGCCGCACCTATCAAACAATTCAAGCTCCCCCAGCATATACCCCGTGCGTGCACAAATACGTTGTGAATTATTTATAATATCAGTTGTTAAGTAAAAATGTAACAATGATTGTGGCAATGAAGATAATTGTTTCAAATTAATATGTAGTAGGAGAACATTCTTATCTAACCAGTAATGGCAAAAGGCGAAATAAAATGTTTCTTCCACATATTTAATATTGATATAGTTATTTGATTTTAAGTTCATGCTGGAACTTGATTTCAGGCAACGACTCGATCGCCAATTCTGTTCTGCAAAAATGCGGGGTACAAATTTGAACGCCGCGAATTATTTTTAGATCGTATTCCCTAAGGTCTCTAATAATAATGTCAGTCATTGAAGGTTATCGATCCAATAAATGAAGCGGTGTCGTAAAAATAACGCGTGTATCGATCGTGGGTGTACGTATTGACTTTACACATCATGTGACGAACTTTCATGCTTTCTCGTTACGGCGTTGGTCGGCATCCGTGTCGGTCACAAAGTTGAGGAAAGGCCTATTCTTTTTGTTATAGATAACGCATTGTAGATTTACACGTGATATTCATAATTCAAATATCTCTCTATATATTTGTTCGAGAGATTAGACTTTAATGAGCACGTTATAGTAATATGACGGTACGTTATGAATATTATATAGTTTCTACGAAATTATCATTTACCGCTAGCCTTATGTTTTTAACGAAGAATTTCAATGGAAAACTTTTCAAAATAATATTCGCAATATCGTTAATGGTTACAAGTTTCCGGTTTCCAAATACACAAAAAAATAGGGAACATGAGTGTAACCGCAGATATTTGATCCTAAAATTTGCAGAAACAGACTTAACAACTCGCGTTTTTCAGCGTATTAATTTCTGCACTCGCATTATTTTATGTCGATTAGTTATTTTTGCAAAGTTATAAAAATGATCTGGTAATAAAGATAAGAGAACGTCGTAAACGTCGGATTATATGAACAGGTATGAATATGCCGTATCAATGATAGAATTGTGAACATTCGAATTATCGAGTACGGAGAGAGATTTTCCATTAAAACATTATATAATTGAATAAGTATTTATTGAGGATAAAATATTCTATATATATATATATATATTATTTGTTACGTTTATTTATATATTAATAAAATACATTTGATGCAAGAGAAACGCGTTGAATTTATTATGAAGTATGTATATGCACATATATGTGTATATTGTTGTTAATTTTTATTGTTTTTATGAAATTATTTAATCGTAATTGCCTTATCGCACTTTCCTCATATAATGGAAAATACCACGCTCGTTAATGTTTACTTGTGCGCAGCGTGACATGTGCGAGTAGGATGATTAATCGATCGAAATTTCATATTACGACATTTCTTATTGCGTCAGACGGATTCAAAGTTTTGAGAAACGACCACATCTGGTTTTACGACGATGATAATGATAATGTTGCTAACAATAAGACAAGGTACATTACGTAACGCATTTATGATAAGCAGAATACTTAATCTGTCAGTTCATGAAATAATAAACCTTGTAAGTGGAATCTTATAAAGTCCGGCCACTTTAATCGTATAAAACCAAATTTTACTCTCTTAATTTGCAATTATGTGTGTATACACCATTGATTGTATCAAAAATATGTTTTTATGAATCATAGTGTGCAACTTAAAGATGCATCAATTTACTTAATTAATTCCATAAATGACGTAACAAGAATAATAATTTGCTCGGGTAATTGCTAAAGGTCGAGTCCCAAATACAGTAAAAGTTGATAATGACTTATTATAAATATTTTACGCGTATACATACATGTATATTGATAATAACAGCAAAAACATCAAACGTATAACGAAAGATAAGATTTTTGCCGTAAGCTATTTCGTAAACGTGATAAAGTTAATCCATGTGTAAGTGCAAAGCTATACTTGTTTAACAGAAATTTAATGAGTGTAATTTTCCAATTTTAATTCAATATATCTACTCATCTTCTTAATGAGCTTCTATATCGTTCAAATATCTCGTGTCGACTGTCTGACAATTTATTGCTTCTCTTATCTTAGCGTTACGAAAAATATCCGCAAAAAATAACTCGCGAGCGCTAAGAATAGCTTCATCTCACAAACGATATCAATAATACCGCAAAGCAAAAAAAAATAGCATGTATAAAAAATATAGAAAGAACAAAGTAGTTTTCACGAAATTTCCGTAGCATTTGATCGATGCGATTTCTCGAGATTGCAACTTTTTCTGAAAAAAGAATGATAATGAATATGTCGCTTGTCTCGGCGATTCAAAAATTTTCCTATGGTCGCGACGGTTTGATGACAACTCATTATCTTGGTCGTTATAACTGTCACGTGGAGAATGCTCCATAAATACCATGAGCGCAAATACTAGAATTTTAAACCAGAAGACATCGGTACATGATAGCAGAATGATTCGATTGCTCGGCGCAAAAAGATTATGACTTTAAAATGACTGATTTATGTTATCAGAGCATTGATATACCTACCTATAAATATCGTTCCACTAATAAGAACCCAATATATTCCATATTTACCAATATTTTACATAAAATATTCAGCGATATGTTATAATATTATTTATAATATTACATATTTACAATATTGGGTTGACACAAAATGATTCTCGCCGTACAATTTGATACTAATTTTTTACAGTGATTTTAATATTAAATCGATATCGATTTAATTAAGGGAAGGGTGAGGGAATTTCTCCATCTAAGTTGCTTAAATTTAAGCGTTTAGATGGAAGGGACCGGATCTCGGTCTAAAGTGGCCTGACGATTGTCAGGAGTGATTGCCAGTTCGTCGCTTAAGAAATTTTTTCGGCTAATTTTTTAAGTTAATAATTATTTTATTTTCTAAAACATTCAATGAGAAGAACCAATTACAAAACCGAAAACAGCTATTTCGACATTCTTTTAGAAAAAATAATAAAAATTGCAAAAAAAATAGTTACAATTGATACTGAAAAGTTTAGGCTTTTGCACTAGGTAGTTGGTTCCTTCGAATTTAATGCTGAATTGTCGACCTATTAGAAGTTAGTCTTTTGGGAAGTGGGTCAGCCCCCACTTTTCGTTTTTTTTCAATTTTTTCGATTGTGCTGAGTTGTGCTAAGTTGTGCTAACATTGTGCTAAAATATTATTTTAAAAAAATAATAACAAAAAAAGTTACGATAAAAAAATAAATTATATCCAAAAATGATTTTTTTATCGTAACTTTTTTTGTTATTATTTTTAAATAATATTTTAGGACAATGTTAGCACAACTTAGCACAACTCAGCACAATCGAAAAAATTGAAAAAAAACGAAAAATGGGGGCTGACCTAAAAATTCTTTTTTTTTATTTTCTTTCGTATTTTTCATATTATGATTATAATATTCGAGCACAATATAGCACAAACCTAGCACAATTCAGCACAACCGTGAAAATATGTTAATTCTAAAAGTGGGGGGCTAACTTTTAATAGGTGAATTGTCGTGTATGTGTATGAAGCTGGCATGTTATTTTGTGAAAACTCGTAAAGTGTTGAAAGTTCTGTTTTTATTTTTAAAAGTTCTATAGTTCTCTATAGTATAGTCATAGGTTAGACAATTAGTTTTGATCATTAAAACACAAAAAATGTTTTAGGACAAACATAGATGCAGGTTCACGCAGCGTCTCACTTCGTTTCATAGACAGTTCTCTTAATATTTATTGCTACATTTTAAAAGATTTACAATTCTACATAAGTTCTAGAAGGAGTTCTAACGATAAACATTGTTTTTTTTTAATTTTTTAATTATTTTTATTGTTCAAAAAAGTCATCTTTATGGGAATAAAGGTGAGATGATCAATTCAAAATATAAGGTCCAGTTATTCTAAAAAAGTTCTCATGCAGTTCTAAATGTATTTAAACATTTTATACAGAGCTCACACACACTGAATAGTCGTCGTTTTATTATCTTGAAACACGTGAGACGAGAGAAATGCATTCTATTTATCGTACATGCACGTGTGTTAGTTGATAAGAAAATTCCTGTTTAAAGGAGGCTTTGCAACATTTTAATTTAACACATGATTTATAGTGCACTTGTATATCAGTTGCGACGGCACATTTTTTCTTATTAAATCCTTTTTAACCGTCTTATGCATTTCCACTGTTTTGAAGTTACGAATGTTACGATTTACGGATTCGCTTCTCTTAGAAACAGTTGTGCTTATTAAACATAATAAGATTAATAAGAATATTTTTCGTTATTTATATATCTCTACTGTAGAGATAGGAATATATTTTGGAAAGGAAAATTTTTCTCATCTCACATGGATCATAGTTTTAATGATTTTTGACATATTAGCATATTAAGATAAACTAACCACTCTTATTTTTATTTTACAAAATGTCTATAATTTCTGCAGTATTATGAATTCAGCATTAAGAATATTAAATTACAAAGTTGCGCTATTATAGCGGAGCACATCTGATCATGTTCTCCGATTCCAAGTAAAATATTTAAAAAAACGATAGTTATGTGGAATTTCCAAGATATGATATACACATAAGTATAATACTACTATTACTATACTACGTCCAAGAATTATGTAAAATTATTACAGAGAAAGAGGAAATCGTGATAAGCTAAATAGTTTGAATAAAATTGTCCTACTGGAACGATTAAAATAGAGAAAATTTCATTTATTCTCGGGTGAGAAGTGCTCAATGAAAAATCATTGGTCAATCACGACGTGCCGAGACGAAATAATTTGTAACACATGCGATCTACATGTGTTTGGCATAGCCAACTCTTGCACTATCGAAAGTAGGTTGAAATTGGTGCACGCGTGACCTTATCGTAACGTGTGAAACGATTGATTCGTATTTACAATCGATAATTCCATCACATACGCTAACGCGCGCGCGAGTCTTTCTGCTTCCAAAAATTGATCCGAATGGACTACGCACAGGTTTTCGATGCGGGCCTGTTCGCGCAATGAATGGCAAGATTCATCACGCCGACACGAGCAAACATCGGTGCGGAGGCATCGATGCGGAATAAATTCTTGCGGAATCCCTTCGATCGACTGATTATGATAATCGTGACATTATAGGCCTGTTCGTTTTAGCTGAACTTCTTGCACGGTTCATCTTTTCTCTTTTTCTCTCCAACGTGAAAAGAAAAAGACGAAAGATGAACCGTGCAAGAAGTTCAGCTGAAACGAACAGGCCTATTGTCGAATGTGTTTCCTACGAATATGTAAGCCGATTCCTCGCGTTAGATATTCTTTCTCATTTATAGTCTCAGTAATATTATTATCGATTATTGTTTGATGAAAATACTATTAATTAAAATTAATGAAAATTAATGCAGACAATGATAGATTAAATCATCGGGATTAATTTCCTGCTTTTATTCTTCTCTCTTTCTCTCTCTCTCTCTCTCTCTCTTTACTATTGAAAATTTTTACTTACATGTATTACCATTTTTATACATATTGTATATATGCGCGCGTTATGGTCATTATGTTAAGTCTTAAGATACCTATATTAAATTTGCTATCACAGTTCATCGCGCAATAAAAAGATAATGCATAAACCCGTTGATGTTTTTCGAACACGAGATGATGAGGCTTCGATATCGAGAGCATCCGATTTTGTAAAGCTGTAAACTATTTTTGGTTCACCATCCGTAACGTTCGCACATGTCACGCGTTTGTAAAGCCATAAACGCAAACAAAAGCATCTCGATATTTGCGTAGCAAATTCATTGCGCGATGCATCGTTAAGCAGCTGCTGAGGCGATGTCTGAATGGAAATTTTTTATTTGCTGACGCCGATTATGCGCTGCAGTATGTCTGCATAATTAATCCCGACATGCGAAAAAAATACGTAAATGAATATACGAATATTTAGCGAGGTGTTTCCTTTTTAGGTTTTCTTAACCTTAACCCTTAAATGGCACACTGGTGCGAATTTGCACTGGAAATTGAAACAGCTCTCTGAATGGAATAAAGAGTCTTGTTAAAAATAATTTTTTTCTATAAATAAACATAATTTTTTCTCAACATTACTATAACCAATCGATTTCTCGGAAAATTTTACCCCAGAAAACAGGTATTAAAGTTTAAAATCCATTTATTCTAACCGGAACTACGCTGATTCAAACAAGCGGAATCCCAATTCGCACCAGTGTGCAATTTGAAGGTGCTGACAATGAGGTGTGCCAGTTAAGGGCTAAGCCCTTTCAAACAAATGCGACTGATGAGTGCGTTATCAATTAAATAACTTTTGTTCCAGTACGATGACTGTAGCATTCAATTACATTATCAATGGAAATTAAGCGAACTAATGGATATATCGTTGTTTTATTAGCGTATTGCATTACGACCTTATACACACGCATATGTAGGTACCTATATATATAGATACAACTTGTAAAAAATAAAATTCAGTTTTCTAACTTCTAAAACATAACACCGTATTATTCGTCGTTCTGTTTAAAGCAGAGGCATTGGAAAAAGCTTGGGAGATCGTGAAACCGGAACGTTCTTAAAAAAGACTACGCACAGAGTAAAAATAGCTACGTATTTCTTTTCAATACCACATGTACCTACTAACGTATTCGTCAGTATTTTTGTCACAGTATTTATCGTTGCGAACTTTATTTTTCTTTTTACGCATGTATTAAATGATTATTTAGAAGCACCATGTCATTCTTGATTTGGCTGATAACCCGGAAACAATTTACATCGCGCTTATTAGCTAAATGTTCGAACCCGACATTAATTACGCCATTTACGTTGCAGCTGCATCGACGGATAATTGTTTGGTTGGTGACGCGATGACAATTAGTATGCCGAATAGCCATTGAGCCTGAGGCCGCGGCTGCAACGAGAATAATTGTGTCGACTAATAATATTCGTGTATTTTTTCCAAGTAAGAATTTTTATCTTTGTCTCTTTAGTATTATTTGCCGTTTCTTTATAAGCGATTAATTATTTTGAGATTAGTAATTTGGCACACTCTATAGCATCCCGACCGACATAGTCCCCTTCAACTGAGATACATGACGCGAAGAAATCAAGGGTAAAGTTTCAGTGTCAAAGGACACTAGTAACAAGGAGAAGAAGTTGCAAGTCGATATAATTGCAGAGATTGCTCACAGAGCATTCAATTTTTTTCTAAAATGAGTCACTGAAATGCTCACCAGAAAAAATTGATTCCTTAAGTTGACAGTCTTTTTACGAATCCATTGCAAAAACGCTTCAAGATTCAAATTTATATTTATATTTCGAGATTATGATACGAAGATAGAGAATTAGCTTTCCACAATTTCTCACAATTTTATGTATAACCTGAGTATATACAGAATGTCCCAGAATTGATATAGTAAATAAAAAAGAGGCATATTCTACAGGTTAAAAGAAGGTAAAATTGTCCAATAAACATATGTCCAGAAACGCACCCCCTCTGAGCTACGCCCTCCCAGTTTTCTGAAAAAAACTCGAATTTTCTGTATATTGTCTAAACTTGGGCTTCGAATTTTACGAAAATTGGTAAATCTTTGTGCGTTTTATTCATTTTTCTTATCAAAAGTTGTCTAACAAAATTTCGAAGGGGGTTTTAAGGGGGAGGGCTACATTTTAATGTAACCCCCCCCCCCCCCCCTCAGGGGGGGACCCAGTCCCTACTAGTCTAGACTTCTATCCCCACCAAGCGATCAGAAGAAAGAGAGAGGTTTACCAGTGAGGCTATGTCTGCACCGTCTACTTTCCCACGCGTGCTCTTACGGCACGGGGCCGGTCTATCTATAAGTCTATGGCAGTAACAGTATATAAATCATTGAACCGCATACCAGGAAGATGAATTGAAAAGCTTGAAAGTAAACAGTTTTAATATAGGAATATAGGTCAAAATTTATGTTTAGTTGTAAACGAGTAGCTTAATGTGATAAATACATTTATGAGTTGTAGCGATTATACGTTTTCTTGAATAATGAAAGTTTTGAGTTTCACACTCTTATTGCGCGTGAATTCAACTCTTTAATTAAGCTAGTGCGATTTTAACTCGTGCATCTACATTCTACATCTACGATTGTACGATATATGCAAGTCGGCTCCGACTGCGGCCGCCCGCGGCGCAGTGCAACCACGTGCATGCAAATGCGTCGTGCGTGACTCCTCCTCGGACTCGATCGAAAAAACTAATTTGCTCTATGTAGCACACAACACGCAACGCGTTCGAGAGATCCTTTTAGCGCTCCTGGGGCTTTTCTGCCGCCCGTTATTAACAATGCCAACGCTAATCGTGCAGTCTAACGTGTGGGAAAGCTGCATTCTCTGCGCGTGGGTCGCGAAACCGTGCCTCGGCGTGAAATTTTCTCGCTTCAAGAAGTCGGTCTAATAAGCGCAGCTATAAAAGTCGACGGATAATCCGAAGAGTCTTTGGGAAACGACTTCTTTCACGTCGCAAAGACGTTCCGTCTCGATATCGATCGATAAGCTATTTTCGGTCTTTGTAACAAACTGGCCGAGAATAGCGCGCGGATACTTCGTTCCCGCGTTATAGACAATTTTATCAAAATTGAGAATTGGTAAAAACATTTTAATAATTACCGTTTATCTTGCAATGTTTTGGATTTTAATTTTAATTTTAATTTTAATTTTCGTTTACTTTACAACAAATTGATAATTAGCAATTATCACCAAACATTAACCGAATTTATGTTAATTATCTTTATTATTTTTATCCCTGTTTATCATATGGATTTTATTTTGTAGATCACATTTGTAAATTTCATGGAAAGTCACGTGTGTTACGCGAAGTAAATAAGTAAAGTAAATGCCGAAAAGTTCGTTGCGAGCTCATCAACCTCTCGATTCACCGTGGATATGCGCATACGCGGAGTCAGCCGTGCTCGATCACGTGACATAAAAGGTCATGATGTAATGCGGTTGTTGTAACATATCTCGACATATGTTATATTCATAAGTTCCATAAGTACCCGCTTCAGCCTCCCCGTGTAAAGAGAGACTGCTTTTTCTATAAGGATCTAGCAGAACTAATCATGTGCTCACAGTCGATAGAACTTTCGCCATTGTCTCTCTCATGACTATGTATTCATTGTCAGATGCAAAAGTCTGTAAGAGAGTTCATAATTATCGGCTGTTTCCGCGGAAATGCCCGTATTAATCTCCATCCGTAAAGTACCGTTATATGTTTGGTATGATTCATCGAACTGATATATCGGCAACTCTTTGTTATACAATTCGAAACAATTTGAGCGACGCATTTAGATATATTTTACATTACATCTTACTATACCTACCTATATATTTCTGTTTCTATATTTTAAGTTGTATATTTGTGAGAACGAAAGGTGAATCTATATGTATATGATTTTTAAAATGTAATTATATACTGGTGCTTTTATCTCTTTTATATTGAAAGTCATACAGTGCCCACGTTCTTTTTTTTCTTCCTGGAAAAGTCGGTTTTACTAAAGCGAAAGTTGATGCGAGAATCTCGAAGTTGCCGGTTAACGCGCTTTTGAAGCTCCAGGTCTTCGACGTGATGCTTGCTAATGAGATACAATAACGAGGATATAAATTCGATTATATCCCTTTGCGCTTTTTATCCCGCGTTTGCAAAGTCCTACGAGAAAAAGCAGATGTATTTACCGTCGCTTATGTAATTCAGTTAAGTATAAGTGATATAGGGAACTTTCGTGATAAATTTACAATAATTTGCTTATTAAAAACATCTTAAGAAGATCATCGAGTATATGATTTTTATCGCGTGAAATAAAGAAAGTAATAACAAGAAAGTGTCTCGCGGGAAACTTTTAGTTTACTCCATGCTGTTTCTTTTGTATTTCATTTCATCGTCTAGCGTTCTCGAAAAGACAAAAGTCTATTGTTTGCAAATGCTTTGCAAACGCTTGCATTACGCTTGAAAATTTGCTGATGTACTGCTGTATCACCAACATTTTTATCTTCAATCATGTAAAATGTGGCGCTTTACATTGAACGTACCAATCGTACCAATTAAAACTAAATTTTTAATTACTAATATAATTTATCATTTAAAGCTGCAAGTAAACATAAGTTGAGTAATTTTATCGAATTACATAACAGAACAAGTGTCATGCGTTACGCGGTATAATTATTTATACACACTTTTAATTCATTACATGTTTTTGGTGCACATATACGATATTCATTATTTAATATAGTGCTGCCATCTGTAGACAGGCAGTATTGCTGCAATAAGCAGCAAGGCTTCTATCAGCATTCTGTTTGCATTATAAAAGTACGAGTGTTGATGGATTTTTTTGTAAGAAACTGTCGTGGATATCAGTAAAATATTTTATTAGAGAGCAGTCCTGTTTGACGAAATTAAAATCTTTGAATTATTATGATATTTAAAAAATGTTATAATTATTTTACGAGACAATACTATTACAAGAAAAATGCTTTTATTTATATAATAAATTATTTTCACAGAGCTCCAAAATGCATAATTAAAATTTTTATATTTTTTCTTGTTTAGTTCTCAATTTTTATTTGTTTTCTAATATTTGTATGTATATATTTTTACACAGTTTTTTATTGTTTTTATTCGTTAGAAGCTTTCGATGTCAATGTATATCGTTAACATATCCCTGTTTAGAGTAATGTCCATGAATTTTCTTCTCTCTCTCTCTCTCTCTCTCTCTCTCTTCCGTGTTTCACTCATGCCCGGTTTCTTCACAGTCGGATAACTTTATCCTTAGGTTAAATTCACTCTTCGTCTCTTTCTAAGAGTTAGGTTAGAAAGAGACGAAGAGTGAGTTTATCCTAAGGATAAAGTTGTCCGACGGTGAAGAAACCGGGCATCAGCGATACAGAATTGAAACCCGGCCTCAGATGGAGATAATCGCGCCGCGTGAAACCCTTTGGACGCACCGGGACGTAAAACTAGTTTGCCGTATGCTGAGCGCGAACGGAAGTCAGAAAGGAGGCAGCACTGGCCGAAGAGAGAGAGAGAGAGAGGGAGAGAGAGAGAGAGATCTCACGCGATCTTTTGTATCGCGAGCCGTATCGTGGAATAATTGTTCCCACGATTCAAGAGCCGGTTGATTCTGAATAATTTTATTGTATAACTCCGCAATGCTCCGCTTGCTGACAAAAAAGTCTATTTATCGAAAGTTTAATTACTGACTGTGAGTACATAATAGCTTTCAGCCGCGTAACGACCTAATGAAACTACAGAAATTCTCATCTCTATATTCGGTAATTTACGATCTCTCATACCTTGCTTTCATGATAGGTACTCCCTAAAGGTGCCTAGAATAATATAAAATAATTAAAATATCGAATATATAAAAAAACCGATGTTAGTGAGCGAAACGTGATAAATTCATAAACTACGTCGATCAAAAATATCTATTTTAATTATTAATTAATTCCACAAAATTACGTGGCTTTTAAAATAAACGACTTGTATAAGTCTAGAATCAAGTTTACGTCTATATCTGCATACTACCTACTCGACGCGGTTGCTTGGCCACTTGTGGCATATAGTTACTAGATTCCCCTCGGTTCTGTAGACTGATCCCGGAGATTGTAGAAATGAGAGAGGTCCGTCAATGTTAACGCTTCGCCTGCAATCCACCGAGCGAATCATTATATTGCAGGGATCGAGTTTAACTCATCGTCAGTAGCGAAAATAAATTTGCGTGCAAAGAACTTGTTCAGTATATACGAAGGTATACCTGTATCTAAACTTCCATTTGTATCTTATCTCCTTCTTATCTTATTTACACTTTTATACTTTTATTTTTTATCTTGGCCGCACGTGTATGTACGTTTTGCTCGTAGACATAACGACCATCTCCATGTCTCTAAAATACTTGGCTGAAGGATATAATTATTCGAGAGAAAATTGTACTGGTTTTTCTGCGTTTTTAAAATGGGATATCAACGGTTGAAAAAATACGGGCTTCGTGCTCCAATTATTCCGACCTTAGTCACGGCGACCCCGATAAAAACGCTTGCACAGAAGTAAGAACTCTCGGCTTATTTCAAATTTCCTATTTGCCAATGATGATTCGCACGATCAATTCCCACAGTTGAACGTAGTATTCAAAATAAATTGGAAATTACGAATTGTATGTAAAATAGATCTAAAGCAAATTGTAGACTCATCCATTCTAGTTTATGTTTATCAAAACGCATCTACTCATTTATCTATGCTTTTAGATGAATGTTTAGGTATAGAGATAATAGTGAAAAATAAAGCGCAAAAAATAACAAAATGTATGGATTAGCGCTCTGATTTATATTATAGAAAATTATGTACAGGTCGAAAACGTTATTCCTCTCTCTACGTTTTGAATCTTCGCCGAGACGAGAGTTGAGAGAATGCGCTCTGAGAATTAATCATCAGCTTGCATACCACGGATGGTCCACCATGGCGGGAAGGGCAATAAAAAGCAGGGATAACCGATAATCCTTGTAATCATACGCTTCCGCCGCTCTCTATCTTTTCAACAGTTCAGCGAATCAAGTTTCGAGACTGCATAAGACTGCAATCTTATCGTATATTTATCCGCGAAACTGCTGCCTAAAGGAATAGATGCCATGCACGGCTGAGCCGTTCGACTGAAATTTAGCTCCTTTAGATTTTTTTTACGTATACGCGACAAATGACGGAATGCTTGGCGTTAATCGTCTAATCGTCTTGCGACTAGCTTGCGACGGAATTCGCACCAGTAAGTTGTTAGATAACTCTCGCCGGAACAAATTAAAATTTTCGTAACTTTTTATCGAGCAGATGTTGCTTCTTGTCGTTTCGACATGCATCTTTATCATTCATTCTTTCGATACATCGAATGAATTTGCATGTGTTAATTTTATATATCGTAACCACGGATCATAACAAAGCGTTCTTCGATTCTTTAATCAATTTAAACAGTTATAGATAAATTATAATTACGAAATTTATTCGCGATTGAAGATCACCGCGGGAGATACTTTTTAAATCAGTTTTATGTTATTTCTTCGATGAAGAAAAAGTCAAGTTTGACAGAATCAGAAGAAATGAACAGTCCTATAATCTCCTCTCTTTTTATGAGATTTCATATTTCTATATTTTATTAATCATGCAATTTACACGTACAATTATCATTTTCAAAATTATATCCATTCTTCGGAGCATTGCTCCGAGAAGCTCCGAATCGTTGATCATAGAGTCAAAAAGTCGAATAGATAAACTTTACTTTTTTCTTCGTATTTTTCTGAGCGTAACGGGATCGGGAGAGCTGAAAGAAAATCCATCGATGCCAACGAATAGTCACACTTGCGTTTCAACGGTTTCCGTGCCTATTGCCCTATTAACTAATTCCTCTCAATGTTCTGTTAACTAATTCCGTTCAACGTTTTTGTATCTTACGCCGTCAAACTATAGCGGAAACCAAACAACTTCTACGACCTATAAACTTACAATTAGTAAAAATTCACGCAGTCCGAAACGACAGATCGGACAATATTCAAATAATGAATTTAAAAAACTGGTTAAATTCAATCCGTACAAAATTACCTTTTACAAAAAGGTAAGAAAAAGGCGCCAAGTACACGCGTGGTGTATGTATCTTGAAAAACCTATCTTTGTACCTCGAAAAAACCCAAGTAGTAGTATATTTATCACAAAAGTTGCGTTACCTTATTTAATCTAATTGTAAGTGATTATCTATTACAAAAAAAAAGAAATGATCTTTAAATTGCGCCAATTAAATATATATTATCTCGAAAAATAACTATTGTTCTTTTAAAAAATTAAACCCGAGGGGTAGTATCTTTACAAAAAAATAGAAGAAATAAAATCCAAGTATGTATCTATATGCATTCCCATTAAAGTGAACAAATTAATATAAAATGTGAAAAATTTTAGTTAAAAAAACGGCGCTGCTAAACAAAATAATATATATTAATAAAACAATTTCTATAAATGGAAAAAGTACTTTAAATTAATGTGTGAAAGTATCTCTACATTATCATTGTAATTATTAATTTAATATTTTAAATTAATTATTTATTGCTTTCAAATATTTTAAAATTTAGAAGCGCCGTTTTTTTAACTAAAATTTTTCACATTTTATATTAATTTTTTCACTTCAATGGGAATACATATAGATACATACTTGGATTTTATTTCTTTTTTTTTTTTTGAAAAGATACTACCCCTTGGGTTTAATTTTTTAAAAGAACAATAGTTATTTTTCGAGATAATATATATTTAATTGGCGCAATTTAAAGATATCATTTCTTTTTTTTTTGTAATAGATAATCACTTAGATTAAATAAGGTAACGCAATTTTTTGTGATAAATATTCTACTACTTGGGTTTTTTCGAGGTACAAAGATAGGTTTTTCAAGATACATACACCAGGCGTGTACTTGGCGCCTTTTTCTTACCTTTTTGTAAAAGGTAATTTTATACGGACATCACGTATTTTTGTAGTGTTTTTTTTAACAGCACGAAAATACAATACAAATACTAAAGTATTCTAACGTTTTAAGTAATTTATTAAAAACTTACCATGTAATTTTCACCGACTGTCCAATGATCGATAATAATTGATTGTGATTGTCGTAAGCTCCTTTACAACGATCGTAATGCTCGTCGTGACAGTTATCGTAACCTCATCGATGAGTTGCAACTTGAACTCTGACGATTACGACGCTTGTATAGCGTTACAACAGTAACCTAATCTGTTAGCCTTCTCGACGTGCCAAGAAAAGTGCAGTGTTTATAGATATATTAACATAGATATATTGTTTACGAGAGCTTCTTTGCTTACGACCACGATCGCAGCGTTACAATAGATATAGACGCACCTTAATAATTCATACGATAACTGTCACAACGAGCGTTACGATCGTCGTAATGAGCTTACGAACCATCGTAACGCTGCGATCGTGGTCATAAACAAAGAAATTGTCATAAACAATATATCTATGTTAATATATCTAACTATAAACACACTTTTCTTCGCGCGTCGAGAAGGCTGACATGTTAGGTTATACTGTTGTAACGCTAGAAAAGTGTCGCAATCTTCCGAGTTAAAATTGAGTCAACTCATATGATGAGGTTACGATAGCTGTCGAGCGTTACGATCGTCGTAAGGAGCTTAACATTACGATAAATGTAAACGCAGCCTCGCGCATACTGTCACGTGACTGACGTACACGTCATTCACGTGACTACACATAAACATGCTGTCTCTTCTGTTGTCATGGAGACGCTCGAGACTGGCAATCTCGCTCTCTCGCGAACGCGATTTATTTATAAGCCCAAAGGATTGTGCGAATCAATCCTCCCTGCGGTGTCAATATGACACGACACGTTAACCTCACTCACATTGACGCGTGTGATGATGACTCGATCGATCTCTTGCGAACGCGATTTATTTAGAGGAAATCTAATTTACCGACAATGAAGATATGTAGTCGAAGTATATAAAAGTTACGTTTCTGATCTGAGAGACGACGTATCTTAATATCGCCTTTCGCCGCGACACACCGTGCATACGAGCGGTTTGGACCGAGCGGGTCCGCCTGCGGCACAGCTCGTGTGCACGGGTTTTTTGCGCGGGATAAACCGCTCGTGTGCACGGTCTACCGCGCGGCGTAACCGCGCTGTCCAAAATCGCTCGTATGCCCACGTTCTAAGCTAAAATCTTCGCGCTATATGGCTGTCACACACCGCCGGCACTAGTCTGCGACCAAGGTTGAGTTTTGAAACGCAGCCCTGGCATCACTGCCCTCTCGTGTTAAGACAGTGAAAATGACGATATTTGGCTGGCATCACTGCCCTCTCGTGTTAAGACAGTGAAAGGGACGGTTTGGGACGATGATGACGATGACGTTTCTTAATTGAAAATTTCACACTTTATCCTTTGCATCGTAATATCTCCGCTCGTAGGGCACGTAGGGGAAAAATAAAAATATTTTTATTATATAAATTTGGTCCAAGCTATCCATTAAGCCTAGTTAGAACTTTATCCGTTCAGTGGTTATCGAGATCTCAAAATCTCGGGTACTCACAAATTGTCGCGTCGCGTATATAGAGCCACGGGGTCTCGCTCCGCGCGTACTTGACGCGAGACACTACCATGTCTCTTGATTCCCTTTTAATAATACATTCTTTTATAATTAAAGGCAATATTTTCATAAATTTGCCTTCTAATCTTAGCCTATATTACGTGCTAAAAAATTCTCGAATTTTTATTTCAAAAGTTATCGCGTTTCTTCACGAACTACGTTTTGCGCAGATATTTGGAAACCTGAAACGGTCTTTCGGAATCGAAGGACTATTAAGATTGACCGATAATACAGCGAAGCGCAACGAAGTAACGTGAAACGGGCATCGTGTCGCAATTATATCCTTTATCCTTTTACATCGTCCGTATTCGCGTGGATCGGTAATTCGTTCCGCGATCGGCTCCCGTTCCGATCGATCGATCCCGGTAAAGAGCACAAAGGTCGCGATTTGCAATCGCGCGCGCGCGGCGGCGCAACTCCCTGGATGACGCGAGCGGCCGCGGCCGAGCGGGGCCCGGAGCCCGGAGAGTTGCCAGCACTTGCCAGCTCTTGGCGACCAGTTACCAGTCTTAAGCCCCTTGCACAATGCTAGGCCACAGGCAATAGAAACAGGGAACAGAAATCAGAAACCTTGTATTTATGCAGAATAGACGATGACATAGGCAATAGACACAGAATTTCCGTCACGTTGGAAATTCTGTGCCTATTGCCTGTTGCCAACCAATCATATCGGTCGAATTTTTTAGGTTTGTATTGACGAATTTGAGGTTATTTCCTGTTCCTATTGCCTGTTGCCTAGCATTGTGCAAGGGCCTTTAAGCTCTTAAGGATGTATGGGAGGTATTTTCAAAGCGCTACCAAGTGGATAAAAATTTGTGAGAATGTTCTTTTAGTCTTTCTAATGTGCTACAAAAAAGTAGAAACGAATCCACTAAACGGTTGCTGAGATATAACGATTTTAATTTTCACTGATTTTACATGTATTCTTATGGGAAGAGACGATTTTGACGGATAAAACAGCTAAAAAAATGTTGAAGGAGCGCTACCAATATTTTGAATTTTTTTGTACATCTAGTATACGAATAGATGAAAATATCTGCCAAGTTTCAATTGTTTTCACTACACCGTTTTAAAGAAATAAATTATAACTTGAGATAATTGTGCTGTCGGCACAAATGTATCTCGATGGCTCGTGAAAGTGCGGCAACGTCGCAATCAGCTGGGCAAGCAAAGCTACTTCTAGCTAACTTTTTGTCTCCGTTGCACTCGTGAAGAGATAGCGAGTCTTTTTTCATAAACTGCTTTTTTCACTATTTTGCCTTTCCACCGATAACTTTTCGTGTCTGACATTGTAAAAATGTAAACGAACAGACATAACCTCGCACGTCGCACCTCGCAGCTCGCATCAAGTCTCGCACTGTTTTGGTACTGTGCAAGGCTGCCAACCTACGTGAATCGAGTCATACAGCGCTGTCACGTCTCTTTTGAGAGAGTCGCATAACAATGTTTATAATAAATAATATTCAAAATTATCGTTTATATGATACATATTTATCTTTTTTGACGTTATTAAAGTCACATTTGTTTATCAGCACTGCTGAATAATGTCTTTCGCTTTGAAATAATTTGACGTTACAAAGTTGAAATCAGGGCATTTTCACTGCCAAAAGTTTAGGCTCATAAATGACAAAAATCGCAAATAATACTGGAAAAAACATTTGTAAAGTAAAAAATACCTTTCTAGGAGTAAAAATAAGACTCCTACTATCATTTGAGTATCTTACATCTAGATTTACTATGCGTTAGGCGTAGATATTCAAGTATTTCAAATTTCATGCACTTTTGTCTAAGATTGTACCTCCGATACATCCTTAAGTCTACCAGTCTTCCGTCAGACGCCCGTGCCGCTCGCCGGCGCACCAGACCCGCGCGCCGCGTCGCCGATTGTGGATCGGACGGAGGACTCGGCGTCGCGCCGCGAGCGATTCCGATTCATGTGCTTCTCTTTATATTTCATTGCTTTTCAATTTTTATCCGCCACGCGACGGAATGTACCACATACGATTTTTTGCAACTTACGAGCTGTGAGTTGATTGGGAAAATCGGATCCGCGTAAGGTGATCAGTTGCCACACTGAAAAAATCACCTACGAGAGAGAGAGAGAGAGAGAGAGAGAGAGAGAGAGAGAGAGAGAGAGAGAGAGAGAGAGAGAGAGAGAGTGCGAATGCAAAATAGTGTTTGACTAAATATGCAATTATTTTTTTCTGCAAAGCAGATACATGAGTCTCTTGAGATGGCTTTATTCTCTAGTTGTAAATTTGCGTTACCAAATTCAGAATCCGATTTATAATAAATTTATAATTATTTAGATGTTCAATATTAGAATGGTATCCTACAAGATTAATTATTTGAAACATAGAAAATTCCAAGTTATGTTGAGAGCATAACGGATGTATAATTGCAAATTATTTTAACATATTTATTTTTATTCCATACCGTCTCTCCTAAGAGAATGCCAAATAGAATAATAACAAGTATATACATGTATCATAAAGCATATATACACGTGTGTCGCAAGATACAAAATAACGCACCTGCACATACTTACATAGCTCAAAAATTTATTTTGTCTTTATATTGTATAGTTGGAAAATGTAGGCAAAATCATTTTGATTTACTACATTACCGATACATAGTTACTATAATTTTTTATATTAAGAAATACTTACTAAAATATATTAATACTTCAAAAATCGCGTTATTAAAGCAAGAAGGAATACGATTATCTACAAAAGTACACATTACTTGAAATTCTTAATACTGTCTCCTAGTTTTTCCCAATATCATTATTATATAATTAAAAATCTTGTGGTTAAATTTACGATTATACCGCCTGACTAATTGTCGGGCATCGTCGATGGAGCGAACGGCACTGTTACCGGCACTTGCACCAGTGGCACCAGTTGCACCTCGAGCCTCGAGTTCGTCAATCGTCCTACGATAGTAGATGCTCCGAACGGCCTGGCCGGGGCCGTCCGCGTCCGCGCACCGGCTGCGCTAGCTGGCTAGCTGGTCGGCTGACGGCTCATGAGTCACGAACACCGGCTGCAACTCGCTTCTCGCTTTCGCCCGCGTCACCAAGCGTAGCACTGCTGCACTCGTAGAGGTCTTTTCGTGCCGCCGCGGCGCGGCCGCGAACGGAGCGGCGGCGGCGCTCGCAAGCCGAGTCGAGTCGAGTCGAGTCGAGTCGAGTCGAGTCGAGTCGAGTCGAGTCGAGTCGAGTCGAGAAGAGACGAGTCGGAACGGAACCGAACGAGAGAGGAGCGCGCGCGCGGCGCACGCATCTACAATCAGTGATGCCCAGTGATGCCTTGCGTGTAGTCGTGTACATACGGCTGCGTCACCGTGTGTCACGAGTGCGTGCACCGTTCCACACCGGAGTACCGGAGTACCGGAGTACCGGAGTACCGGACTACATCAGACCGCACTTGGACTTGGAGTAGTTTTTTCCCTCTTCTTTCCGGTGCTTACAACGGGTTTTCGACACTCCGCGCTCCGCGTCGGACCTTAGACTCTTGCGAAGATCGACGATCATGCCCGAACTCTTTATCAGCGAGAGACGATAAGTAATATGTGATCCGCTGCGTGTGCTGCGTCGTGTTGCACGACGTGTTCGAGCTCAACGAAGGAAGGAATATCGGAAAAGTGTGGCCGTCGGCCGTCCAAGTGTTCTGTAAAAATAGCGTTACGTGCTGGTAACAGCACGTAAGTGCGACGTGCGACGATCGACGATACGCGGTTCTTCACACGGAAATCTGGAGTTTTTTACTTCTCCATGGTGGTGATTACTGTAAAGTAAATTGTGATAATAGTGATAACGTTTGAGTGATCTCATCCGATCGAGCAAGGTGAATTATTTCTACGTGACGATATAGGCTTGGCGAATTTAAATGCTAACACGTATTCTCTCTCTCTCTCTCTCTCTCTCTCTCTCTCTCTTACAGTAATCACATTATTACATATAAAATATTAGAATCCTGTCATAAATTATTGATAATCGTTAATATTCAACTAAAATTTTTAATATATTATTGAGTTTTATAACATAATACAGTTTAACGAGTTAATGAGAACGTTTCGACTGCAAAAAGTTAAATTAGCAAGAAAATCTCGCTAATTCACCATACAAATGTGTCCTTAACAAGGTTAGGTTACGCGACTAAAACTTGTTGCGTGTTAACCTCGCAACGCAATGTCGCTACGTCTTTCTGTTAAAAGAGTTAAGCTAATAAGAAGAATAAACAAATTCCAATACCAGTACGTGCGATTTTGCGGCATTACGTCATACTACTGTACGCAAATATGCGTGCGATTTATTTATGTAGACTCTGATCGTGTCCGCGACACGAGCCACACGAGGCACAAAGCAACAGTAACAGCAACAGCTACTTACTGAGACTCACTCTTCCGTGCGAATTTCGCGAAACATATTTTCCTTCGTGCGACCGCGTTGATGCTACGTCAAGTTTTGAAGTTTGTGATGGTAACTTCGACACAGACACAGACCTACACGCCTACACCTATTTCTCGAATTAATTAAATTACTATCTTATAGAAATAATTTAATGTATTGTATTACCTGTATTTTTTATATCGTTTAGGTGGATCGAATTATCATCTCTAGCATTCTCTTTCTCTCTTTGTTTGAAAAAATAAAATTGTAAAAGCGCGATTTAATTCAGAAAACCGTATTCGCAAACGCAACGTGGCCGAAAACGTTCCGCGTTATTAGTTACACTTAAGCCCCTTGCGCAATGCTAGGCAACAGGCAATAGGAACAGGGAACAGAAATCAGAAACCTTGTATCAATGCAGAATAGACGATGACACAGCCAATAGACACAGAATTTCCGTCACGTTGGAAATTCTGTGCCTGTTGCCTGTTGCCAACCAATCATATTGTTCGAATTTTTCAGGTTTGTATTGGCGATTTTTTGGTTATTTCCAGTTCCTATTGCCTGTTGCCTGGCATTGTGCAAGGGCCTTAACAGTAACGACTTTAAGCCGTCTTCGGTCTTACGTCTTAAGGTCGATTCGCACTATACGACACGGACTTTCACCGTTCCGGCAACGACACGTACCGGCACGACAAAATATTAAAACATGCGTTTTAAATGAGAGCGGCCAAGCACTAACCGGCACCGACATTCTCGCAAGAGATCTATTCACACTATACAACTGGACTATCACGTTTCGGCAACTAGACGTACCGGCACCGGCACGACAAAACTTTAAAACTTGCGTTTTAAATTAGAGTGTCCACTGCACTAACCGGCACCGATACGGACCGGCACGAACCGACACCGACTGACATTCTCGCAAAGAATATTTTGACGGTCCGTGTCGGTCCGTGTCGGTGCTGATCTGCCAATGTGAAATTAGTAAACGATAGAGAACGGACAGCAAAAGATAAATCAAGAAAAAATAATTGAAAATGTTAAGTCCTTTATATGAGAAAAGCCGTCCAAAATAGGTTCAATCACTTTTATCAAGCTATCAAATTTGCATTGCAGTATTCTAAAATACTGGTAAAGTTTGTCGTCATATTTCAGTAAGCCTTGAACAATGTCCAATGCTCTCCTTCAAGTTCTTTTTTTAAAATAATATTTGATGTACACATTTTTTATTTCTTTTCTTCGTTTTTTTGGCTCCATCAGTGACATTCTAAAGCATTGATAAAACTTGTCGTCATATTTTAATAAATCTTTGAACAATGTCCAATACTCTCCTTCAAGTTTTCTTTTTTTTTTTTAAATATAGGATGTACCCATTTTCGACGTCTTTTCTTTGTTTTTTTTTTTTTTTTTTTTTTTTTTTTTTTTTTTTTTACTTTAGCTTCGTCTTCATCTAACAGTAAAGCTATAAGAGCCAATTTATCATCGCTGAGTGATTCATCCATCATGATTGCTAAACGTCAACTGACGGACGGCGTCGGACGGTTGCCGGAGCAGTCTGAACATACGCTATATTTTGTCATGCCGATGCCGGTACGTGCTGTACGACATACGTGTCGTTGCCGGAACGTGACGGTCCGTGTCGTATAATATGAATTGACCAAATGGAGGATTCACACTGAGTCCGATGTTCGACGTACGACGATCCGACATCCAATAGGAAATTTTTGTCTCTAATAATAAATTATTTTATTGGATGTCGGATCGTCGTACGTCGAACATCGGACGCAATCGGACGCAGTGTGAATCCTCCATAAGTTTTGTCGTGCCGGTGCCGGTACGTGTCGTATAGTGTGAATCGACCTTTACGCGGCCACCGGCCGCCGGCCAGGGTAATCTTTTCTTCCCCCTTTCCCCTTTCCCCTTTTCTCTTCCTTCTCTTCCTAGGTTTCAGGCTTTCACGGTACCGCGAATGGCGCGAATAGCACGAATAGCGCGCGCGTATTAAAAGCAAACAAAAGCAACGAAAGAATAGATAGACGGAAGTACGCGCGCGTGTACGCGGATAAGAATTAACGGTGTTTATATAACTACCCGTACCTATATAATTCCATGGTTGCGCCTCGCGAGCATAATTAATAATTAGTACGAAACTGTGTTCATTACCCTTTGCGATATTACGCGTGTTTCGGGTCACTTAAGGATAGCTTTTCCTTCGCCTCACTGTGACTCGGCTCTTTGTTCATCTTAACAATTTGCTTTCTACAAAAGATAACGTTTAATCTAGATTAATTTATTAATAGCTTCTTGGAAAATGACGCAAACTTATCGCGCAGAAAGAATACCTACATCAAAATAAATCAGATAATCTTACACAAGACTAAATTACTTGAAAAATTTGCAAACGTGTGTGACGTCACTATGATACTATGAATCAAAGTAGCGTAAGGCTTTTAATTCTGGATAATTTTATTAATTGATTGACGTCTTTAATTGATTTAGTTTTATTTTATATATTATCTCAAAAAGAGAAAAAAGTTTAAGCGCGCAATATGAAACTATTTGTAGTAAAATGTATTATATTCATTGTTAAAACTTTATTCCTAATATGCTGTTTATTATACAGTATTATTTTGCGGTTAAACAATTCCTTTAAAGAGAACATTGCACGAGAAAAGTGTTATCACTTTTTTTTCACATCGTGTGTGTTGTTGTATTGAATATAATCGAGCTCGATGTACGTATCGAAGTTTAAATTAGCCTATTACATTCAAGCGATCAGACACCAATCGCTTATTGAAAATCGTCATCGAAAGGCCATCCGAGAATCTCTTGTTCTCGCAATACGTTTTAACCGGCTCAGTATTTACACACATAATTCGCAACGATTGATTACTCGAGCCAGTGCGGCCGCGGCGGCGCGCGCGGCGCGGCGACCGCATTCTTGCACGGGAAACACATAAAAACGCCTTTTTGTCATTTATGCTAAATGAAGCGTTACTATCGCTCGTTAATTCAACAACGTGCGCGTAATCATAATGATTTTGTTTCACCGCGCGAAGCAAGAAGCCGATAAGCGACTAGCTGCGGGTATCCTCTCATGTGAGTGCAACCAACATCGCTTAATGTTAATCATAGTTATCTGTGCATAAACCAACAGTACACACTATAACTTATTTCTTTGGTACGAAGTCCAGTATACGCATGTTTAACATAAATTATCGTTATGGATTCCTTTGTAGAATTCCATAAATTTGAATTAAAATCTCGATCGCGTATAAATAATCAAATTTTTATTATTTTACATTTTTTGATAAAAAATACCCCTCCCCCCCCCCCCCCTCTCCTATTGCGCTCATTTTTCCAGGGAATTTAAAAAGTCTTGTTACAAACAAATTTTATCTTTTTTTGTCTATGTTTCTTTATATGCGCGATACAGGATACAGAATTTTTTATATAATTGTAATATGGAGAGAAACTAGCGATTGTTGAGCGACGTTAATCAAGTAAGAGTCGCTGGTATAACTGAGTTCGAGAGATTCAATCGAAACGATGAGTTATTCAAACGAAAGAGCGACAAACGCCACAAGAGTCTTGAGTTTATCGCGCTCATGGACGACCCCGACATATCAATAGCAGGTTTAATTGCGGATTTGACGGGGAAAGTTTGATTAAATGGCCATTATTTCGCTGAGATAACGCACAATCTGCGATTCAAATGTTCGTCCCCCCTGATCCCCCCGTTTTCCGTTTCTGCCGCGAGCATAGCGCGGAACAAAGGGAAGTTCATTTCTCGGTCGTAAGTTGTTTTTTCGAGCAATGATACACGCGCGTGTGTATCAAAATAAAGTATAAAATGATGAGAAAGAAACAAAGAGAAATATGTAAGGATAAACGTCAGAAATTACAAACAATAATTGTCTTATATAAAATAAATATCTAACAATAAGCTTTACACATCTATTAACGTTCTGTTAATACACCAACACACTAAGCATTATAACAATTACTGCAAGCAATTGTTGCTATAATATCACAATATTTTTATTAGTATTTTTAATTTAATTATTATTACTGAACATCACAACAGCGGACATTGTTAGTGAAAATTTTACAGACATGAAAATTTCAAACTTATTTTTCAATCTTTTATATTCAAAAGTATCATTCGCTTCACTGTGCTTAATTATTTCGTTTTCTTTTTTGTCATTAAACGACGTAAGACGATTTCTCCTAGTGAGAATCCGATTGTTGCTTCGCAATTACTCATACTTTACTTGATTCATCTAGCTTTTTCCTCGACCGACAAAAGCGACGAACTACTCAAGATACCATTTTATATTCATTATACTCGCAGCTCAACAATAGGATTCTCATGACGGCCGTTGTGCACTAGAAAAAAAAAACGATAAACGAGCTGCGCGTCTTTTCTGTTCATCTTCAACTGTCGCTACTGTTGCTTAACACACCGAATGCACAAAAAGATATGAAGCAATCGATTGATTGTGAGTGTAAAGCCTCATCCACAATAGTCGCACAGGCCGTGTCGCATGTCGCAGGAGATATGCAGCGTGACGTATTTAAGGCAATTTGAAGTGAGGCCTTTGAAGTGACGTATTTGAGGCCTTTGTACTTTTGAGGTTAACTCAACTTCTGCGCGTCCTGCGTACTGAAGCCTACGGCCTTAAATACGTTACGCTGTATCTCTCTTGCGACATGCGACACGGCCTGTGCGACTATTGTAGATGAGGCTTAATATTTAAAGGTCGTTCTACATTAGTCGCAAGCAATTCGCAAGAGGCAAGAGGCTTGCGATCGTAAGTCACAGCCAATTAAAGAAGAGAATTGTTGTAAAAATGTCATTAGCAACATGTCCTAAGCAAGCAGAATTGCTAATAGTACAAGCAAGTAGTGCTGCTTTCTTTGCGACCTAACCTCTTTCGGTCATATCGTAATCGCAAGGGTCGCAAGTAGCAATCGTAAATGTTTGGATTTGATCAAACCTTGCGATTGCTACTTGCGACTACGATACGACTGAAGAAGGTTAGGTCGCAAAGAAAGCAGCACTACTTGCTTGTACTACTAGCAGTTCTGCTTGCTTAGGACATGTTGCTAACGACATTTTTACAATAATTCTCTTCTTTGATTGCCTGTGACTTAAGATCGCAAGCCTCTTGCCACTTGCGACAACATGGATTGCTTGCGACTAATGTAGAACGACCTTAACGATTGCAACAATCTATGGATTGGAGGATTTTGATGCAACAATTATTCAATATGGGTTACATAATTCCTGTGCGGAGGGGAGGTCTGCCGCAATAAAAATGTTGACAGCTTTGTATTATGACCACATATCGCAGTCTTTCCTGGTTCACTCCAAGTGGTATTTTGATTATCTATCGGAATGCAGCAAGGTGGAATTTCTTATCAACACGGATGTATGTTCAATGGGACTGTTACGAGAACTTGATTTACGCGTTTGGTGCTGATTACATAATTTTTACAATTTAAACAAATTCAGCAAAACTTGTAAATACTAAAAATAAAAATTATGCGTAGAAAAATCAGAAATTAATCTTCTCATTCGTTTTATGCCTCGTAAATGTTCTCGTAGATAAAATGTACAACATTTAGCAATATGGTACTATTACTTCGACATATATGGCATTAGCCATGAAAAATTATCTTCTAAAAATATGCAATTTACAATCTTTTTATTTCTTTAATGATGCAATAGAATTAGCGATTTTTTCGAATAAATCACTTCGTGCCAATTTGTCTGGTATCTGGTACCTGGTACCTGGTGTGTCTGCTCCTCGATAATACTTGCCCGTTATTGCAAGTATTTGTTACGTCGAACAAAAGACCTCGCGCCAGCTATCGCGCTAATCGTGAGTCGCGCATCGCAGCACACGTGCACACAGTATAACTGCATTTTACTCTCATTTCGAACGAATGTGGATTTATTGATGCAGCATTTATCGACATTATATCTCATTCGCCTAAATTGAACGATAAGTAAACGTATTTTAAATTAACAAGAATTGACATTGAAAATTATTTGAATACCTACATGCTGGATGCACGATATTAAAGTTAAAAACTTAAAAAGGCTAAGATATTATCATATTTTTCTAATTTGAAATATCCATTTTGTTCTATCGTCGAAATGTGACGCAAATAGAGAAGCTGGTTTATCTCGAAATAAACGGTTATTACAATAGATGAGAGTGCGTTGCGTAATCTGTTACAATTAAAAGATTCTTCTCTTGCCTCGATGTTCCTAGTTGAAGATTGTAGCGCTCGCTCGGAAATTGATGGCCGACCCTTCTTTTATCCGTATATTTAGCCTTCGCCGACGCTTTTAGAGCTTGTTCCTCCGCCTTGGTAACATGGCACTACCGGAAATAAAGACGTTCCATCCGGCTTTTCTAACATGACCAGTGCAACAGTGCAACGTGTCATGCGACGATGGATGCGCCTTGTCGAGCGCGACGTCTCGCTCCATAAAGGACATTGTCAAGAGGCAGCAGTAGCGGCGGTTATTGCGAGCAAACGTGGGCGTTTCGAGGAAGTGCATCCTTCGCGTGTTCGAACGGACAGCACAATTCTCCCCTACTTTCAGCGCACATCTTTTTTAACCCGTCGTAAAATGTTGATTGCCCGGATATCCATGTGTATTTTTATTTAATCGTCACACCCGTCGCTCATTTCTGTAAATCTTTTTTTTTTTTTTTTGTTTTTTCCTTTTCTTTTAGAGTTATTTTATCTCGCTGACATAATACTTACAGCAAAGTAAGAATACACCGTACGGAAAAATCTAACGCGATTGACAATTACTGACATCAGAAAGCTCAGGAAAATCTTTCTTGTTGTTATTTGATATTGATAAACTGCAGGATTTTTACCAAGTTAAAGTAAATCTTTTCACCAATAATTTCTTTTAATTATATACGATGTTAACATTTTTATTGCGGCATTTTTTAATTATTCATGCAGTTTACTAGGACACGTTATTAATTTACATGATGAAGTTTATCATCGGAGTATAGAGTACTCCCGACCATTCTTAAGGGGTTACATGGGTCTTGAAGGCAAAAAAGAAAGCTTATTTTCTCGAATTTTTTTTAAAGATACGACATGAGTTACACAATTTATTTTTTTTTTATATAAAAGTACAACATGTAAACAATATTTCCTCAAAATTTCAAAGGAAAATATTAAAAATTCAGCCGTTGGCAATTGCTTCCAGTAGACCATCCAGAAAAAACGGTAGTCAGCATAACTTTTTTAATTTTTACCTGAAATGAAAAACCCAAAGTTTTTCTTAAAGTAGGTGAGTATAGCTTGTCCTTGAACGAAGGATTTATTTTATCTTCGATTACAAACCATTTTACAAGCCAATACATGTCCTAATTTTATGCCAAATTATGACATCTTTTGCAAGAAACGCTACAAAAAATTCAATTTTCAATTTTTTTTTAAATCCTTCGTTCAAGGACAAGCTATACTCACCTACTATAAGAAAAACTTTGGGTTTTTCATTTCAGATAAAAATTGAAAAAGTTATGCTGACTACCGCTTTTTCTGGATGGTCTACTGGAAGCAATTGCCAACGGCTGAATTTTTAATATTTTCCTTTGAAATTTTGAGGAAATATTGTTTACATGTTGTACTTTCATATAAAAAAAAATAAATTGTGTAACTCATGTCGTATCTTTAAAAAGAATTCAAGAAAATAAGCTTTCTTTTTTGCCTTCAAGACCCATGTAACCCCTTAACTCGCGCTCGGCCACGTCATACTCCTGCGGCCTGCCTTCTCGACCGCAAATCCTCATTTGCTGACGAGGCCGATTATTTTGCCGGTTTTTTTGCGGCCCTCTAACGAAGTCCTTCGCCGGTATGCAACGCAACGGCGCGACGGTCACGACGCGGCGTGTCGGCGCATCGCGTGTCGCACGCGAAAGCTTCGAACAATGTAGCACCACACCGACACGCCAGTCTACGTACGTATGCGTTTGTAAGTTTTTATCACATCGCGAACCGCAGTACTGGGCAAATTTATCAATTAACGCAGCCACGAAGAAGAAAATTAAAGAACTGAATAAAAAAAGGAAAACTAAGAAAAAGATTTAAAACAAAATTTCTCTACTATATTATTAGTACGTTAAACTGATCTCCATAGAGCGCATTACGATCCTGTTTCACTGTTAATCTAAATTAAAATCATGTTATTCTGTATTGATCATGATTTCATCGTGTACTAAGCTCGTGATATATAGGTACGTGTCGTCCCCCATTTACATAACAAATTAGAATTTTTTATTTGTCATCCTGCTGGCGCGCAACACAACCACAAAACAAGCTTCTTCAAGCATTCCAACAAGGAAGAATAGCGCAGCTCCTATCTATCGTAATTCGTAAGTCAGCACGTTACGCTGCCTAATGATTAATGACTCCACTTTCTTACCTACTTGCTTATAACGCGCTGACACTGACGTTATGTCTCGCCGAAAGTCTAGCGAGCGTTCAAAATACTTCTAAACGTGTTTTATGACACGGTTTGGAAACACTAAGCTGCTAATTTTCTTTGTTCGTACGCGAAGCAAGCAGAATATTGAGCCGCGCTTTTGATTGTCCTCAGAATCGCTCTGACCGACATAAATTTTATCCGGATGATTTGATACGTAAGAACTTTGCGATATATTCCACGAACTGTTTGTTGTAAATGTCATATCATATAGCTTCTCTTTTATGCTATAGAAATAATTTATAATTTCATTTTTGTACGAATCAATCCAACACTAAATTGCTTATATGTTAATTCCTCGGTTTATTCTAATTGATTTCTATTGACATTGATAGCAGAATTATTTTTAAACCAATAAAATTACTATTTTATACACCAATGGATTCTACTGCGTTGATAGCGATAATTTCTTGTTTATAAAAAGTTTATAAGCTAATAGAAAAATTTTGAAGAAATTTATAATGATGAGAAATTTAGAATATATTTATAGTATTCGTGAGTAAATATACATGAAGCGTAAAGTACTTCTATACATATATTCCAAGATTTGCAGAGCTTATCTCAAAGATTCTTTTTAGCGTGCTTGTGCATGAGGCGTGGCAATAGTTACGAAACTCGATCGGATAAAGGCGCGAAAGAACACGAAACACGCGTACTTGATCTTATTAAATGAATGAGGAACGTAGGTACGCGATTTAAGTGACTCGGTTAATCCACACGCATTTGTGCCTACAAGAGTTCATGCGTAACAAATTTCGTCGCAGCTATATCGTTTCGAGGTTTGAGGTAGCAAATCGTAAAGGAACGTCGATTTGCAAATAATAAAAAATTATTTGTAAAATCCTTACGATTTCAACTTACGATTATATCGATGCACATTATTTACACGTCGATCTAGATTATCTTTACTGTTTTACAAATAATAAAAAATTATTTGTAAAATCCTTACGATTTCAACTTACGATTAAATCGATGCACATTATTTACACGTCGATCTAGATTATCTTTACTGTTTTACGACTTTATTTCAGAATTTTTTAAAAGAAA
The DNA here is from genome assembly GCA_035220615.1 of Leptothorax acervorum. NCBI lineage: Eukaryota > Metazoa > Arthropoda > Insecta > Hymenoptera > Formicidae > Leptothorax > Leptothorax acervorum. The sequence goes on along the minus strand of JASTWQ010000153.1, from coordinate 104,226 downwards.
GATAAAAATACTTCTTCGTTGACAGTTATCTAAATTAATCGTTTCACTACATAGTCGATTAAATCGTATTTTTATTATTTCGATAATTTAGAACTGCTGTACATGAAAAAAGAACATGAAAAAACGCGATATCATTTACATTTCACAATTTTATCACTTATCACTATTATCATATCACATATTCGTGGTCTTGATAACTCGCGACATCAACTAGAAAATACATAATAATTTACGCCACTTTTACGCTTGTACAACGCGCATTTCTCGATAGGTATATTTTATCGTTTCGTGACTCCGTGCGTACAATATACCTATATAAGATTCTCGGCGCGACGATCGTCAGTGCCGGGTGTTAGGTAGACACGGTATCGCTTATCAGCATCTACCGCTGATAAACAGCGTAACGAAGTCGAGTTGGCCGGCTCCAAGCGCTTATCGTTGCCTTTCGAGAAATGGACCCAGTTTGTCATAACCGGCCGCGTTGTCCGCACAGCCTTGATTTGGTACCGCCTCTCTTTCGTCTTTTCGCTCGTCCGTTTCTTTCCTTTTTTCGGGATCGACGCTTTCGAGAGAGAAAGATCAAGCGCCGAGTGAGTTTTTATGTGTTATATTTGAACGAAAACTTTGCGCAGGTGTAAATTTGTGTGCAATTATGTGTGTATGTGAGTGGCACGCATGCATCGCGCGTATGACACGCAACTGATAGCGCGTGATCGACGGAAACTCATATTCTACGGTTTCTTTAAGGCTTCTGGATAGTCGTCGCTTCTGTCCTTGTTTTATGACGTCAGCAGCGAGAAATGAAAAATGACACGCTGAGAAATTATGCATGGTATATCTAAATAAAAAGATGTGTGCACAAAATAACACTACAGATTACTTCAGCACACTTCAAAAATATGCCGAAAACTATTCCTTTCCCTCGGCAGTTATTAAACAGCCGTAAAATGAATGTAGGTAATACAAAGACTAAGCCGTCTGGCTTATGCGCAGGCGCATAAGCCTACATGGTTAGGTTTTGTATTACATTCATTTTACAGCTGTTTAATAACTGTCGAGGGAAAGGAATAGTTTTCGGCATATTTTTTAAGTGTGCTGAAGTGATCTGTAGTGTTATTTTGTGCACATATCTTTTTATTTGGATATACCATGCACAATTTCTCAGCGTGTCATTTTCACTCGTTTCTCGCTTCTGACATCATCAAACAAGGATAGAAGCGACGACTATCGAGAAGCCTTAATTAAAAATTTTAATCTCGGAAAAACACGCGTTTCGCATTTTGGCTGCGTTCGGAAACATCACCCGAGTGCCCCCATGTTTCATTTTATGCTTGTTTAACATTCGGTGAACAACAAGGATAGAATGCTACATGGGGGCACTCGGGTGATGTTTCCGAACGCAGACTTTGTCGCATTATGGAATAGAACTCGTGGCGCCCGAATGCCGACAACGCATTTAGTCGATAAAAGGAAACTTGGCAATATATCTACATATACACATGCTCTATTTCTCTCTCGGCCACAGAAAAGTAGGTACTAACGTAACGCCTTCTCAGAGAACGTTAACTTAATCCTCAAATATATCAAGTGTGTATCATATTATATACTTTCTCAGGTTTTATATAGATTTTGCATTTTTCTTGGAACGTCTTCGCATAACCATCTTCCCGAATTATCACACATGCACACAATTAGTGAAATAGAAATATCAAGTTTTTATTCTACATCTTTCTGAGTTTTTGTAATAAAGTGGACCTTTTTCTGTTTTTATCGTTCTCTTAGAGAATGTTTCTCTTGTTGCTATATTTTTATAACTGCTATGTGTAGACTACATAATACAAGATCTGGCGTAGTCTAAGAATTAGTTGAAAACTTTGTATTTGTTGTCATCCTTATGATCCAATTGCTTCTTAATCGCGAGAAGAGAAACGGTTACCGTTACGAAGTCGCTTTTGCGAAACAATGGAAATCTTAGTGCATTGTTATTGAATGTTCCTACAGCAATTAATAAATACAAAGGCAGAGAGAGATCTGCATCGAGCCTATTTATTAAGAACACCTTTAGGTCGCGATGATTGTACTATGCTTTAGGTAATTATGCTTCACCGGAACTCTCTCAGCCTTAGTGAAAAAGAATTCTTTGAAACCTCTTGCAATGCTGCACTAGAAATATTCAAGGTGCGTACAGGATCTCTCTACATCTTGTGTCAATCTACAAATTCTTTTATTGACACGGAGCAATATCTAAATTTCGAGAAATAAATAGATTAAATTTGTCTTAGGAAATATGTAGTATCGGAAATATTAAAATGCCAATACTTGTTAAGCGATAAATGGCGAAGAATAAAAAATTGTGAAGAATTTTCTCAGCTTCACGAAGGAAGCTTTAAACCTCTGTTCTTTCTTTAATTTTAATTGAATATAATTTTAATAGGGTTTTAAGATGTTTTCTCGCGCAAACAAATTTAATGTTATTTGTCAAAGAGCTGCGAAGATAAATGAACTCAAACTGCTCAAACGTCTGTAGAAAGGACTGCGAGTGATCTGGGACACCCCATATAATATATATCTGATCTATAAATCTTCTTAATCTCCGTACTCTATCCAGTTTACTCACAATTTATGATTCTATCGCTTCGTTGAAAAACATCATCAGTGTTTGCGTCGGTCGTTCGACAAGTGCTCTTCGACATCTCTCGAATTGGTCATACATACCTATATATCGCCTTGACGAATAATCGGAATTTTCAGTTGGTCTGCGAGGCTAATTGATCAGTCAATATCTTTTAAAGTGAAGCATTATAGAGCCATCATGCATCATTCTTCTTTTTATAGTTTTTATTATTAGTTTAAATTGTTTTCAATAAAACCTGTGTGTCTATCTTTAAATATCTGCAATCAAAAAGATATTGTTATCTCGCATTTTAATCTTTTAATCTACCACGCGATGCGACATTTGCAAGTGTATTACGAGCTGATGAAAATGGCGGAAATAAATCTTTTTGTAAAATCTCTACTCAGAATATGAAAGTTTTAAAATAATTACAAATTATTATCTATGATTACCTTTATACTAAAAATATAAAAATTTGCAACCTAAAAATTACAATTATTTTAGATCCATTTTTCGCAATAGTTAAGAATTGCATGTCTAATATTAAAAGAAAACTCATGTATTTGGTCACACTTATATTAATATATTTTTAATGATTTATTAGATCGTTAAATCCATATAAGGATCGAAGAACTCAAAACTCGTTACACATTTTGTAATTTCTATATGATTAGATGCAACTTAATCACTCTGCAATCATATTCATGACAATCGATCGATTATTTGAAATGTCAATTAATATTGGGGGGAGCAATTTTATTAGCATAATTTATCATTGGCCGTTTTGTTGTCGTCGAATCTTTCAAATTGCCGTAAGTTTTTTATCGTGTATACACTGGTCGAAATAGCATGTTCAATTTTCCATTGGCAAAATTGCTTCCCTACCCTTTCATCTATCGAGGGAGCAGGTCACCCCTTTCTAGACTTCGTCTCGTTTCAATCTTGGAGCAAATTTCCGGTTGGCTGCTTCACCTAAAAGAACGAATAGAAACGCCACTTGTATAAGAGCGCAAAAATTGGTAGTTTGTTTATATTCGTCTAATTTCGTTAACTTGTTTTATCGGAAAATCATTGTGGAAAGGAAATTAACATTTAAATAGTTGCCTAAATTTTCGTCTGTTTACATATAAAATTGCATTTCTAAAATCTTAATAACAATTTGAAACAACTGAATTCTCAAATATAAAAAATGATTAGATGACGTAACACGAATTATGTATTTCCATAAGAATATTTTTAGGTACATATCATAAAATTAATTTTATGATAGACACCGTTTATTATTATACATCTTAGCTTTTGACTGATGAATCTCTCTTGGATCTCGTAAAACGTTAATAACTGTTAACGACATTAACCGTTGAAGGAATATTTTTCACCTCATTGTTGACACACCAGATCGAGGCAGAACTAGTGGAAAATCATCAGTACACGCGTCCTTATCATCGTCTTAGAACTGCACGGGGTATGACGTACCTATTCTTTACTCGATATCTCGGCATATCTTCGATCGTTTCGATAAAAATAATATGACATCCGTGAAATAAATATCGTTTTTTCTTTTATTAGTTTGGGAAATTTTGTTAATAGATTAATATTGAATTTATTTCCTTCGTTTGTTGATATATTTGCTTGACTTAAAAAAAAAATTAATTTATTTCGCATTTGATGCATAATGCATATATGTATAGGTGTGACAAAATTTGCTAAATATTATTTTTCTGTAAATTCAACGAGTATCGTTTGTATATCATCATTGAAAGTTTTTTTCGTAACAGATCACTAGATAATTCCTTAATGTCTACGCTTTACAAAACTTTTCATCTTATCGTACTTTTTGTACGAAAATCTTCCAATGTGCTGACGCATTTGACTTAACGAGTTAATTTCGTTCGGTTAAAAGTCATTATGTATAATAGACATCTGAGTCACAGATAAAGACTTACGCATATTTACGAGTCTCTGAGCTTTATTCATCGTCTACTCGCATTAAACCGCGGCAATCCACGAAATTGCGAGCCTCCTTGCGTATCTATCTGCTTTATTGTCTACAACGTTATGACTTAAAATTACAAAAAGAGCCAACACAGTGCCGCCGTTCAATGAAGCTTTATTCCTTTATACAAAAAAGCCTATATCCGTATTGCTTGTTCGCTTAATTTGATACATGTGATTGTGAATCGAATGAAGGTGTAGAGGAAGAAAGAGAGAATCGGTCAACTGGGTTGTGGTTCATTCTCAGGTTCTGGGTTCTGTATGATGTGTTTAATGATGATCGTCGCAGTGCTTGACGTCTTTCTTAAAAAGAAAAACACGAGTCTTCTTCTTGACAGAAACTAAATCTTCCGTGCAGCGTCATTGACCGGTTTGGCCGTTGAATCGATGTTGAAGGTTTATCAGCGACCGATACCGGTTATCTACAAAGGATTGTCTTACGAAGACGAGAGATCAAGGAGAGCCTGAGAAACAGCAACGGCGGCCAATCTTCGCCAGTCTTCCTGTCTTCGTTTCCAGCACGTGAGATTTCTCGATGATGGACGATCGAGAGAGCCCGTTCGTGCGAACACAGGCCAGCAGAAGCCTGATTCGGCCGCAGACAAGTGCACGAAAGTTCCTGACGCCGTCGCCCGCAGAAAGGACAGTGCGCCAGCTGAATCGACAGGCTGCTAACGAATCGAGCCCGATAAGCATATCGAAGCGGTTGTCGGCGCCGCTCACGCCTTTGGAGGGCCTAAAGCAGTGGGAACTGGTAGAGGATGACAAGGGTTTGCAAGTAGTTGAGAAACGGGCCGCGGCTTTAGGCCCGATCAGACCCAAGGAGATGGTTCCCACGAGCCCGCTCTACGGTCGCACTCCCGTTTCCGTAAAGAGACTCCTCAGCGACACGAACATGGACGCGAATCTGGAGGAGAAGTTGAGAGTCTTCAATGAGTCGAAGATTATCCAACCGATCGGACTTCCGTTGGTCGAACAGAGGACGGAACTGACATCATCCGCTCAACTGTCGGCAGAGCCCAAGGCGCCGCTCAGTCTCGATTTAATTCTGAGACAACAGCGAACAGCATCGACGGGCACGACGACGGCCGAGAGCACCGACATGCTGCAACGATTGGAACAGCAAGTTAAGGCCATCGAGATGGGCACGATAGCCGCGAGGACGCGTCAGTTGGAGAACAGTTCAGATTTTGGAGCGGAAGTCCAGCTCAGATACCAGGAACACGAGGACTTGCTGCGAAACATCACCGACGATGAGGCCGAGGGGTAAAATACATACTCTATCTACGTCATACGTCAATCATCCACACATGCACGCTTATTGACATCATCGTCGTTGTCGATACCTCTTTCACACCAAGCACATCATTCTCACATCTTGCATTTTCTTCTCTTATTCTTCTTGATTCAAAGATAGTTTTCAGTGGTACAGTCGCGAGAGATTTCTTTCTTATTAAAAAAAAAAATTAAAAAATTAACACTGTCTGTTTTTATTTACAATCAATTTGAAATAATTATTTTCATTGAGAAGAAATAATAGAGAGAAATGTCTCCTCTCTCCCTCTCTCTTTCAATCCTGAAAACAAATCTCAAAAATAATTTATTTTTATCTCGATAAAAAGATTTAACAGATTAATCACGTTTTTAAAAAAATATTATCCAATTATGTGATCATAATCTCAATCTTCGCATGTTAATCGTCGCCGAAAAGTTCAAGCCATGGTATTTTAATCGGTTAATACCTAAGAACGCATACACACATGTCACATACACACATACGGACGCACGATACACGATCCGTTACATTTACAGAGCGACGATAGCCTTAGTTATAATTGAGGAAATCGCCGTCCAATCTCCGCCTGATCCTCGATCGTCGCTGTACCGATTACCCCGATTACCTATACGCCTGATCCGCACAATTGACTGTCCGTTTACACCCACGCGTGTCCCTTTCCTCGATACAATTGGCATTTAGTTTACGCAATGTCGCAACCGTGCAGCGATTCATTCCGTGATTTCCCGTTGGTCGGTACCGTCGTCATTACACGTCGGTCATTACACGCCCAACCGGGAGAGATCAGGGGAGTACCTAGTGCGTGTCGCAGCGACAGATGTTTTGATGAATAAATATACCGGGTGTCACTGAATGGATTGCAAATATCACGCACAGATCTTTTTGATAATTAGTGCTCGATTTCACTTCGATAAAAATATCAAGATAGTAGGTATTTTCTGAATAATAAACGATTGAAAATAAACAGCTTTTCGCGCGAATTGTATTTACCAATAAGTATCGGCGCGGTAACAAAATGTTATTCTTTAGTTTACTTCGAGTGGACTTTATCATAACAATATTTTAATTAAAGATTTCGGTACCGAAAGATTTAATATTGAAAATTAGAAAGGTGTTTTTAATCGTATTCTTATCCTTTTACATATATATATATATATGTTGTATTAATTCTCCAAACGCACATTCTCCTTGTCACGCTTGAACCGTATCTCTCCACATCATCCGAATTATCAAACACACGTTACCACGCAAAATTACGACGCGACGGCTTGATTTACGACGGACACTTGTACACCTTTGTTATTATTGATTATCATACTCACGATACACGATGCCATAAATATAAAACATTGAATGGTCGAAGAAAGAATTATGACGAACGAATCATAATAAAACGTCAACGAAAAAAGGGCCTCGCTGTTGCACCGCGGGGACGCGACGCGGAATTCCACCGGAAACGCCGGCATCACACCAAAGAAGCCCACCGTTAAGTTGTCCAGGACCGCTTCTGATACGCGGCGCGGACAAGAAGCGGAGATGAGAGCGCAATCCAGGATGCCGCAAACTCGTGCGGTCGTCCGGCCGATAGTTACCAAGAAGGATCATCAGCGCCATCAGCATCAGCAACCACAACAGCAGAACAACGCAACAACCATTCCGCTCAAACCGTTGTCAGACATGCAGAAGAGTATTCAGAGCGAGAAGGAGGTAGATATATAATATGTATACATACGTATAGGCTGCATCGATTGCAGCGTTATCACTCACGTGAGAAACATTATCAGGAAACGTTATCGAGCGTCTTGTCGATAAAGTGATTTCTATCAGATTTAAGGAGAGAAATAAAGAATCGCGTCACTTTTTCATGTCCATCATAGAATAATTAGACTGTTATGGTATTACGCACTTACGCAGTTATAACTTTGCCGCGAGGATTATCTAGCGATAAGTATAATTGTCGAAATCGCCACGGGTCGAGTGAGATACTTGAGTGTTAAGAAAGTAGATAAAATCTCAAATGCAAACACAAATGATGTAAAGTAAAAACGTTAAAAACGATAACGCGGTTCGCAGCGCAATCACGCGCGGACTTTACGATCACCCATATATGTATATAGGTACCTATATCAACGATGTGACACCCTCGCTAACGAACCGAGTGCAAACGAGTGGCAACGCAAATGCACTTCCACACTTTCCACACTTACATCACACGTATGACTCGTACTCGTCTGCGGCTTATCCGTTCGACCTGAAATAATCCGGATGATTTCCTCGCTTCGTCGCGGTCGAAGCGCCCCGCGCCCGCGCCATTCGCATTTGGATACCACTTTATGATGATCGCGCAACCTGTCGAAGCTAATTAATTCCGCATGCAGAACGCGTTTGAAATATCTCGAAAATTTCAGCGAGACTTTCTTCTCTTTTTCTCTTTAACAAACTATTTATTAACGGAAAATACATATAAATTCTTTTGAGGCGCAAAATGTAAAAAATTACTCGAGAGTAAAATGTGTTTATTTATTTTTTTAAATAAACATAAATTAAGTGAGTTTAGGTAAACATTTTCGATTATTTGGATTATTTTAATGTAATTACAGGAGCAAATTAAATACATTTCTCTGGCACTTGATATAAAATGTCGAAGATATTATAAAAAAGATTATTTTTGCAATAGAATTCTTTTATATCAATATAAAACGTCAATATAAAACGACGGATGTCATAGCTTTTAATATCGCACGTCATGGACCCGACAAGTCGGCAATACATTAGGTATCTGAAACGCTGAAACAGGACTTTATTTTACATCCGTATCAACTTTTGTATCGCGCCATAAAACAAATTTCAGATGCATCCTGCGAAAGCGGAAGTGCTGGCATTGTTTTACGTTGTGTATTTCGCTATTTCCCATTTTCCTCGCCGTTTTATGGAGATATAAATCATAATCTTTGAAGAAATCCGGCATCAGCAGTCTTCGTCTGTATAAGTATTGCTTGAATTGTTTCATTCAAGCCGACGCTTACCTATTTTCAATTTAAAACGGATAAAAAAAAGTTTGAAAAATATAGCAGTTATTTTGAGTATTGAAAGGCATAAACGACCTTGACCTTGACATATGTTGTCAAGGTTACCCTTCTGAGTGACCTTCAGAAAGTTTTAGCTGGCAGTCATTGTTTATTAAAAAGTTATAAACAAAAAAAGTTTAGTGGGAAAAATTATTTAAAGCAGTAAATTGTTGGTATATTGAAAGAAAAGTTATTTAAAGCAGAGAATAGAGAGTATGTGCTTCAACTTACAAAGCACATACTTGTAAAGCGCGTCACTAACCTATAGGTTAGTGGCGCGCTTTACAAGTGTGTGCTTTGTATGTGCTTTGTATGTGCTTCAACTTAGAAAGCACATACTTGTAAAGCGCGTCACTAACCTATAGGTTTTGTCAATAACCAACTATTATCTGCTTTAACAAAGCTTTAACATGCTTTTGCCATGATTAAAGCAGAGAATACTTGTATTCACACTTTCTAATACATAAAATTATGTATATACTTTTCAATACACCAACTATTCTCTGCTTTATATAACTTTCCTTTCAATATACCAACAATTCACTGCTTTAAATAATTTTCCCCACCAAATTTTTTTTGTTTATAACTTTTTAACAAACAATGACCGCCAGCTAGAACCTTCTGAAGATCACTCAGGAGAGTGACCTTGACAACATATGTCAAGGTCAAGGTCGTTTATGCCTTTCAATGCTCAAAATAACTGCTCAATTTTCAATTTTCTTTTTGTTAATAACTTTTTAACGAACAATGACCGCCGGCTAAAACCTTCTGAAGGTCACTCAGGAGGGTGACCTTGACAACATATGTCAAGGTCAAGGTCATTGGTGAGGTTTGACCTAATATGCATATTTACCAAAAAATAGGTTCTATTTGTCGCAACGTGTGTTTATTTATCAAGAGTTTACCTCTTAATGAGGTGCATAAATAACTTTGAAATTACTAAATAGATGCATTATAATTAATTAAATAATTTTATTAATTTAGATAAATTTGAGTGCATTAAGTTTATATTTGAATTTCGTTAGAGACTTAGAGAAAACGCAGCTCGTTCAGCTAGATGAGACTCCTTGCTAGCTCTTTTGTTTAAGGTAGTTGTCTCGCGACAGTACAATCCAAAATTTTATACTCTAATGCCCGGTTTCTTCACCGCGGTCGGATAACTTTATTCTTAGGATAAATTCACTCTTCGTCTCTTTCTAACCTAACTCTTAGAAAAAGACGAAGAGTGAAGACGAAGAAACCGGGCATAAATCAACGTGAAAACATCCGACTATTTGCGGTTACAGGCTGAAAACTTTTGGATAGTTCTGTCCCTCATACGCAGAACAAAAGACTATTCTGTTATTTTTCTCCTCCAGTCGCTTCTTTACGTCGAATAATCGTGAAAATCGAGGTCTATTTATTATTGTATTTCTAAATCTAAATGGTCAATTTCGGTTTTTTTTTACTAGTATTCCTAAAGTGTCCTTCTACTATATATTCGTTTTTCATCACTGTGTTTTGGTTTGTTCTAAATGTAAAAAACAAAAATACATGCATGGTGTTCCCGCGCGGCAGAAGTAAAACTTCCGTAACACAAAACTCAATGTCAAAAATTATTTTGTTACATTTTTAAAAACTATATTCTATTTAATTTTATTCACTGCAATTACAAGTATTTCAAGTGATAAAATATCGGGCGTGACGATCGGGCGTGACGCTCTCGAGCCGAATCACCCCGTCCCCTAAGAAGTTTCACTTCAATACTTCAAAAGTTTCTCGTAACGCGGGACCGTAACGCGCTTCCGTGACGATCGGGCGTGGCACTCTCGAGCCAAATCACCCCGTGCCCTAAGAAGTTTCACTTCAAAAGTTTCTCGTAACGCAGGACCGTGACGCACTTCCGTTACGGAAGTAAACGCAATCGCGCCCATAGAAGTTTCACTTCAAAAATACAAGATTTTCGTCTGCTTTGTGTATCCAATACAATACATGTAAAAAATGCAATTTTTAATAGCGAATATCTCGGGTTCGGGACGATCAATAACTTTTAAATTGCACAAACGTATAGATCTCACATTTATTAACATACAGTTAAATTTTCCAATTTTGCTTGCAATTGTGGATTGCGATTTTCCAGACAACTACCTTAATAGAGCATCTAAACTAAACGGAGCTCTCTCTCTCCCCGATTTACTTGTTAGTTCACGTGTGTACGCGATTCTATTTTCCGTGGAGAATTCGCGTCAACTTGGATCTATTCTTATCTACCTTTTGCGTGGAGTAGATGTCCGCGACTCTTCGTTACTTTCTCGGTCGATTGATCAGCTCACGGAAGCTGGCGCTCTCTCGCCGTTGCCCCTTTCAGAAACTTGGACTTTATCTTTATCCTCTTCATACTGACTCTCGAGCATCCTCGCCCAAGTATCTAACGAGAAAAGAAATCAATGCTCTCACAAGCATGAAAATAAAACATCGTAAGTTTGTTGCGATAAATTTGAACGATTTGTTCTTTTATAATCGACGCGATATTAAGATCGATAGTGTCCCAGTATGTTTTATTTTTATCGATCGCGTGTAGTCATGCTCAAGTTTTAGAGCGTCGCGTCGTTATGAATCAAAACAAAAAATAATCACGATTTTCAAGTCCGTTTTTTAATCACTTTTTCTTGCTATGTATAAATACGTAACGATGTTAAGCAAACTCTGGAAATATGTTGTTCATATTAAAATTAAATAAAAGTTAATGACGCAGGCTATCATTTAATGACATACACAGAGAGAATTTTCTCTTAAAATTTACCCTGAAAATATGGTAATCGTAGGACAACATGGTATTTCGAAGATTTTTATGCAATTTTCTCTGATTAATATCTACCACAATAAAAAGTTAATATCTACTACAATAAAATATAAAATATATTTGATTAATTTTACTATGTACGTTAGTATAAACGTTTACGTATACGCATAAAAATCTTCGAAATACCATGTTGTCCCACGATTGCCATATTTTCAGGGTAAATTTTAAGAGAAAATTCTCTCCAAGTAAAATGTACTTATCAATCTTATATATAGCGCTGAACTATGTTGCGATAATCTTCTCGGTGTTCATAGTACCTAGTAGTTGATTCGAGCAGCTGACGAGGCGAAAACTCGTTGTTAGGTAGGAGGACGATAAAGGTGAAGATGTGGCATCCCACACTTTACATCCCACATGTGTGCGTCATCATCAAGATGTATCGATATCTTAGAATTAAAGTATATTCTAAGATATATCTTCCTTCGATATTTTCCTTCTTTACTATAAACTATAAAGCGATATCATGCTAATTTCACACTTCCTTCCTTTTTTATTCCGAAGTGTTAATATTATAAATAAACATTTCTTCCGCAGTTTCGATAATCGTAAGGAAAAAACCATATCTTTTTCAGCTCGTGTTAAAAATTTCAAGCGTTTTTTTTTTGGGACACGTCAATTCTTGTGTTCTGCGACATTCGGTCCGATCAGCTGACCAGCCTGAAACCCTCTGTTATCTCGACTGTGAGCGTGTGAGAAATACCCTCGGCTAAAAGGGTAGAACACGAAACAAACATCAAACATGTGTCGGTGGCTCCCACTTTCTACGACGCATGCGTTCTTCCATCGAGGAGGGGGTGGCAGAAAGGGTGGGCGAACGACGTCGAAGCTAGGCATTCAAGGGTGGTTCGCTCGCACGTTTCCACCAGGGGGGTGGCGGCACCGTGTATTGATTCTGCTTTCACATCCCTCGGTAGTGTGGCTCTCTTCTCCGAGGGTGGCTCGTTTCGAGGGTGGAAAAGGGAGAAGGCAGTCGTGAGTCGCGTACGGTCGTCGTCGACGGCCAAAGCAATCGCCCCTCGCGTTTTTTGATCATCGTTTTTCTCGTCGTTTGTTTTCTCTTTTCTCTCTCTCTCTTGTGGAACATGATGCTTGACAATCGTGATAGACAAACGAAAAAGATTCGCGAACGGTGACATCGCCTCTGCCCTTGACAGAAGCTTGAAGATCCTCGGCGGAAACGAATATCGTGGAGAATTCATCGTGAGACATCTAGGGCGATAGTGAAGCTCCTATCGGATTTCACACTCCACAGTCTCGACAGGGTCTTCCACGAAAGTCTTTTGATAACGTGTATTTCATAATTAATTTCTGATTGTGTTTTGATTAATTGTCAGTGAACTATCATCGGTGATGGGTCGATGTTAGATGTGAACTGTGCTAGGTCGAGAGATGGTGTCGCTGACGTCCTACCTGGCTATCGTTGACCAAAGGTTGACAAGATAGCGATTAGTTTAGTCAGTGACGTCTGAAAGAATATTGTATATGTGATATACGCCTTCGCTGAAATATTCTTGGATTCGATTGCGACCAAATTTGAAATTGATCGATAAATAGGGTATCAGAAGCGATCTGTATATCTACATCAAGTTATTTTCATTGAAACGGAGTTTCTTAAAAGCTGTCGTTCCATTTGATCGCAAAGTTATGTTACATCCTGCAAGGAGAGCAAACTTTCTGAAAACAACAAATCCGAGAAATGCACGCTACTCTAGTGGAGTACAAATATCATCTTCGAGGAATCGATTATCGATTTGAGGTTCAATCTTCAATACCAGCAAGTACAAAGAGTGCCTAATGAAATATATCGGGCAGTGATGTTCGCAGAATTATATCGTGTATTTTATAAACGATCCGCGCGGTAAAATAAAGAGATTTATCAATCAAGAAATGTAATTTAAACGTCATCGGAACTCAAAGAAAAATGTAATTAACGCCCCTTTAAATCACGATATCAAAGTTAACCGATTACCTCTACCCTTATATATATTTATTTCTCAGCAGCCGGAGATCGAAGTGTTCGCCTAGCAACAGATGATAGCGGCTGATATAACAATCGGTTTATTTCATTGAAATACAGTGGTGGTTTTTATAAAACACCGCGTACATTCTGGTAAAATGAACCAGCGTGGCGATACGCTTCGCAAGTTGACTCATCGCTCGACCTTCCAAAACGATCGACCACGGGAAGTGCGGTACTCGATCGTAGGAAATCACGGTCGGTCATCGTTATCGAAGAAGAATCGAGAATTAAATTAATCCGATTGTTAATAAAACAAAGGATTGGGAAAAAGAGTCGCGCGATTCGTGAATCGTTACGTCGACATGCATGTAGAACGAAGGCGATAGTGACTATAAGATCGCAGGGCGAAATCGATTAAGATCCACGATCTATATCCTGCCGTGTTGAACTTTTTCTGTGCGTTCTCGCGATATCGACGGCAATCGACAGGCAAATCAAACAAACAATCTGCGGGCCATTTACCTAAATCGCGCTCATGTGAGCACGAGGAAGCGGTCTACCGTCGGATCCGTCGTCGATCCGTCACGGTCACGGCGCGCGGCCGCGGCGCGGCGCGGTGTCGCCCATCGATCGTTCGCTGCTGAAGTGCTGAGAGTTGAGACTCACGAGCAGTCAAACTGGCGGCCTCTAAAGCTGCGACCACCACCAATTCGCGCAAGATGGTCACGCGTGGCCTCCTGCGGGTAATACCGAAATCCTGCCAAGTTAAAATTGTCAAATTGCTATCTTAGTTACTAGTTACTTTATTACTCTTTATCTCGTCTGTTTTTTACATATGCGCGTTAATATATACTTTTATCATAAATATAGGTAGCTTACAGCTTTTATTTTAAATCCTTGATGCCTCTTATAATTCAAAGGTATGTGTATCTAACTGTAGTCGCGAGCATGTTCCGAGACTTCTTCATAAATGGTTGTCATGTCGATTCTGCCGTTTCTCTCTTTTTCTTTTATTACTTTATTAGAGATGTGGCGATAAGAAGTAAAAAAATCGCACGTGCGACGTCACGACGTCGACGTTCGACGTTCGACGTTCGACGTTCGACGTTGACGTCTACATAGCGCAACGGTTGTCCTTACGATTAATACGAGAGTCCAGCGTGTTCCATTTGGAACAATCTGTATCTGGTACACGAGTATCTTTAACGAGTTTTAATTAATTCCATTGACAATGGCCGCTGCCGCCACCGTGCCTGGAAGTGTCAAGTGCGGCCTCGTAGGCATGTGCTTATGCGTAAATAATTGCGATATTGCGCGAGGAGGGAGAGATCCGCGATTTCTCGCGATGCGACGTGGCAGGAGGAGCATTCTCGAGGAATGCGCGCCGAGCGCTTGCTCTTAACGAGCGCGAGCGTTTGCCCCGTATTTCTCCTGCCTCCTGCCCCATTCCGTGACTTTAAACGCCGCGCTCGGAGATGCGACCTAAGTTTCTGAAATAGTTGGCTATTTACGACGCAACTTTGCACGGCGTTCTCTCGTTTCTTGAAATAAATTAGCACGCTCGGTACATACCTATAGCGTTTGCAATAATTTTCAAGTTATTAAATTTAGATTACAGTTTATATTACGTAAGCCGATAAACTTTTAATTTAATTATATGCGTTTTTTTGCTTATATCTCGAAATCGTTCAGTAACGTCGGCTATTTTACTTTTTTAAGGTGGTTCATGCATTTAGGTCAAATGTAGTTAGCCTGGAAAATGTGATATGAAATGAAAGGTTAACGTTCCTAGAGTGTGTCTGTAAAATTTCGGATTTTTTAACCGATTGGTTCCGGAGATATATGTCCGTAAACTTTGCCAATTTAACGCGGTGGGGGTAGCCCCTATGCGAAAAACGAGGCTAAAGCGCTTATGCTGCAAAAATTGCAATACTTCAAAAATAGATGAACGAACCAAAAACTGACGAAACGATGCAATAAACATTTTGTAAGATACTGGACGAAAGCCTGAGTTCATTGACCGAACCATATAATAATAAAACGTAATTTTCGATTGACTAAATCGACAACACAGAACTGATGGCTGGACTCGAGCGGCACTAGCGGCAGCTTGACAACGTCGAACGTGTCAGCTGATGCGTAAGGCGCATACTTATCTCAAAACATTCAACGTTTGTGCACGTTTGTCTCGAAACTTCCCTTACGTCGAGGCTGCTCGCTCATATTTGACACTTTTACGTAAAGGTTATGTAGATCGCGGCGACGAAGACTGCTTACCACGCGTGCTGCTGACTGGTCGTGTATACCGACCGTGCTCACAACTCTAGTAAAAGATGTGACTTTTGTCTCAATATTTTAATTACGTAGAGGTTGTATAACATTGAAGATGTCATAAATAATAAATCTAATTATATGCTGATTTTTATGGACAAAAATTACACTTATTTATCACTAATAAAAATAGTTGCCTATTTGACTTGCAAGTACTGCATGAACCACCTTAATGTTACCTATCTATTTATTGTGTATACATATACTCACTAGTTTTACTTTGTTAAGAATTGTGAACAATATATATATATATATATATATATATATATATAATCGAGATATTTGCCTGGGGAAATTAAAACAAAACACACTGCATATGTGTATATATAATTATATATGCAGTGTGTATACAATATGTGTTTAAATTTCCCCAGGCAAATATCTCGAAAATAGGGAAGATACGGAAAAACGTTTCAGACAAAAGTCGTACGGTTTCAAGGGGAACATAAGATGGTGGCAATGATTTGACCTCGGATGGTTGTTTGAAGCTAACGTGAACGTCAACTTCAATTTCTTAAATGGAACCCTCTATATTGTAGTATATGGTTTGAAGGGCATAAAATAAGAAAAATTTTGGCGCAAAAAAGAGGTCGATACGTTGACTCATTCGGGAATTATTTAGGGTCAAAATTTGACTTTTTCGAACTTTGACCCTAAATAACTCCCAAACGGATCAACGTATTGACCTCTGGTTTGCGCCAAAATTTTTCTTATGCTCTTTGAAACGATATACTACAATATGGGAGATTTTATTTGAAATTTTTGAGTTGGAGTACCCCTGAAACACTGAAAAATTATAAGTGAAACCCCCCATATTGGGATTTTCAGTCGTGACGTCACAAGGCCAAGATGTCTGGCCTATTCCTGAAAGTATTAGAGCTATCATATGTAAACACATATGAAGCTTGTGTTTTTCATAAGTAATTAATGAAATAACGGTGTTTGTGAGAAAAAAGTGCGATGGGTGAACACCTAGAAGACAGAGGGG
This sequence comes from Leptothorax acervorum, assembly GCA_035220615.1. Taxonomy (NCBI): domain Eukaryota; kingdom Metazoa; phylum Arthropoda; class Insecta; order Hymenoptera; family Formicidae; genus Leptothorax; species Leptothorax acervorum. The sequence goes on along the minus strand of JASTWQ010000153.1, from coordinate 87,131 downwards.
CAAGGTTTTCCCCTACAGACACAAAAAATCGCGATTCTTGCTGTGTATTTGGCTGCAAAAGCTATGGATTGAAAGATACCTCTGTGCAATTCCACATGTTTCCACCTAAGGGAAAGTTCTATACTGAGAATTTCGTATCTTCCCTATTTTTAGATATATTTGCCTGAGGAAATTAAAATGAAACACACTGTGTGTGTGTGTGTGTGTGTGTGTGTGTGTGTTTTCTTTAATACTTTTAATATCTGAAATATTAACTGTGGGTATATATCTCAAATATTTTGTTTTCTAAATCGGTGTTATAATTATACAGAGATATAAAGTCACATTGAGAATAAATAAATTGAAATTTCTCCATTCGTAATTAATCTTACAAAATAAAAATTGACATCTACGCGTTTGACAGAAAAAATTCGCTTCTTCTTGCGATTTTTACTTAGAAATGAGTGTTTTGCCTATTCAGCAATTTGACGACAACATTGCCTATAATTCACTTGACTTTTATTCGCTTATCGATCGTGATTTTTGTGTGTTACAGACGGGGGATGGCGTAGGGGTGTCGAGTAGCGGAGGTCGGCTCTCCTCGAGGAGTCGAACCTCCGAAGAACCTCATATCGGCAAGTACAAATTACTGAAGACCATTGGCAAAGGCAACTTTGCTAAGGTAAAGCTTGCTAAGCATGTGCCCACGGGGAAGGAAGTAGCCATCAAGATCATCGATAAGACTCAATTGAATCCCGGTAGTCTTCAAAAGGTAACGCTGTATCGTTATTATTTTCTTTTATTTTATTATATTATTTATTATTATTTCTTATATATTATTTTCTTATCATTTTTTTCTTTTTTTTTATACAAAAGTTCAATGAGTAGAATTGTAGATATAATAGTGAGAATTGTTACGACTATAAATCAAACCAAATAAGAGACTTTGCTTTGCCAGTAAATAACTAACAACTTGTTATTTTTATAACTTTCTTGTTATAAATTGTATTATTTTAATGTATGTAATGTTAGATATTATTAGCCGTTATTTTAAATTGATTATTGTAACGTACAAGTCACTATTTTAATTATATTGACTTATTCTTCGTGCTAATATTTTCATAAGAAGATCTGTCATTGCTTGAGTCATGTAGCATTATCATAATTTGACAGAAAAAAAAACTTGAAATTACACATGCATCTCATAAATACAAGTATGTGATTCATGCTGATGCACCTGGTCAATTACAGTTGTTCCGAGAAGTCAGGATAATGAAGATGCTTGACCATCCAAACATAGTGAAATTGTTTCAAGTGATCGAGACTGAAAAGACACTGTATCTGGTAATGGAGTATGCCAGTGGTGGCGAGGTCTTCGACTATCTGGTTCTGCACGGGCGGATGAAGGAGAAAGAGGCGAGAGCGAAGTTCAGGCAGATCGTTTCTGCTGTGCAATACTGCCATCAAAAGAAGATCATTCATAGAGACTTAAAAGCCGAAAATCTATTGCTCGATAGTGAAATGAATATCAAGATCGCCGATTTCGGTTTTAGCAATGAATTCACACCCGGTAACAAATTAGACACGTTTTGTGGCTCGCCGCCATATGCCGCGCCGGAACTTTTTCAAGGTATTCTCTCGAAACGACTCGTGCGGGTTTGTAATATGTAAGCTTTAAATTTACTAGTGCAATTTTTCGTTTACAGGAAAGAAATACGATGGTCCGGAAGTGGACGTATGGTCGTTAGGTGTAATCCTATACACATTGGTATCCGGCTCACTGCCTTTCGATGGTTCGACATTGAGGGAATTGAGGGAGAGGGTATTAAGGGGGAAATATAGAATTCCGTTTTATATGTCCACCGACTGTGAAAATCTTCTCAAGAAATTCTTAGTGCTCAATCCAACGAAGAGAGCCTCACTAGAGGTACGTGGGGATCAGGTTCGAATTGTATTTTTTATTCTTCAACTTTTTTTATCACCTTACTAGTTAAGGTATTAATTGTCTTACCAGTGCATTTACACAAGCGAGTATTTTTTTAATCACGCGTAAGTTATGTTATTCGAAAGAAATAATTTAACAATTTTTATTATACTGTAGAACATAATGAAAGATAAGTGGATGAATTTGGGATACGAGGATGATGAATTAAAACCGTACTTAGAACCTGAACCTGATTATAGAGATCACAAGAGGATAGGTGAGTCTACCAGTATGTACATAACACTTACTACTTACCGTTTTTATGTTTAATGCCACACCCATTGTGAACATTCTACACTATGTATGATCAGTGACAAAGATCTATCTTCTTTGGCGCATAAATTGGCGTTAACGACATCTCGTCTCAATTTTTAAAGAATAGCATTGTTCTTACATGTCCTTAAACTATATATTATGGTTTTATAATTGTTTTAATATGCTGAATTTTTTAATATAGTTTCTTTAAGGAGAATGTTCACATGGTTGGGTGTTTCTTGTAGTTGGAAAAGTGTGCAATGTAATCACTATTAATATACTATCGAAATATATTAGACAGTCTTACTCAATATTATTTAGTAATATGTACTGTATCACAGTTTTCTATTAGAAAGCTGAATACAGAGTCTTTAGGACATACAATTTGAGATAACGTTTTACTAAATTGTATCAAGTAAGAGATTTGTAAGCGCAAATTTTTTGTGCACAGCGTGAAAACATCTCGTAGCTTGTTTTTCGAGTCCTTATTTAGTCTGATATATTTATACCTAGGTGTATGTGTTTATCTGCTTCTTGTAAAAAAAAATTATTGCATGGAAATATGGTTTAATCAAAAATAAAATTTTTTTAACTAATGCTAATATTAAAATTGAACTAAAACCACATCTTATTTTTAAGTGTGTATTTTAAGAGTGTTAAAACACGGGAATACATCATGAAGACGATAAGTCCAATCTTTAAGAATTTAATGTTCTAATTTCTAAATGTTGGGTAGTATCTGTTATAACAATATGTAGTAAAGTTTTCTGACTTAATTTTTTGCATTTTTTTAATTTTGAATTATGAATGTTGTCGGAAAATTGTTCCACTCTAATGGATGTGACTATGCCGCCACGCATTTCCATTTCAGAGGCCTTAGCCAGTATGGGATATACTAGAAGTGAGATAGAGGATTCTTTAGGACAAGCGAAATATGACGATGTATTCGCCACTTACTTGCTCTTAGGCAGAAAAACGACAGATGTAAGTATACGATATATCAAGATTAATGTACAGTATATAGTTAGCGTCAAAATCATGTTTCTTTTACATTTTTCCCAAATTTCTATTTTAACAGCCTGAAAGTGATGGATCACGGTCAGGTAGTTCATTGTCACTGCGTAACATTCCACCTCAAGTTAGTTCAGGTGGTGGAGGAGGAAGTAGTGGAGGAACAGGTGGCGCAGTACAGAGTCCATCTCACAGAGGTGTTCACAGAAGTATTTCCGCTAGCAATCCAAAACCCAGTAGACGGGCCTCGTCTGGTGGTGAAACTCTTCGTAAGTGTTATATCCGTTTGTTTTAATCATAACTCTTAATGCAACATGGCAGTTTAAACTTTACTGTCAAATAACGCATGGATAAGGACACTTATCAAATTTGGGTAAGGCAAGATATCTGTATTCTTGATGACGGAACTTGTGAACTTTGTGCAACAATTTTTTTTATTATTTATTTGTATTTGTAGAAGAAGATACAATAATAGCTATTAGTTAATATGTAGTTTTATTGTTAAACTAAATTTGTAATAAAAGTGGTGTAATGAATGTTGGAATGTGATAACAGAAAAACGACGAGATTGTTTGCTGATATACCTATTAATATAAATACTGTATCTAAAATAAAGGATTTTATTATATAATTTTTTTCCTTATTAGGAGGCGCACCCAGTCCAGGTAACGCAACGAATCACAATCACACGACTGCAGTAACTGGCACAACTGTGACTGGAAGCGGAGGTAGTAATTTTAAACGACAAAATACCATGGACTCAACCACGATCAAGGAAAATAGTGCTGTTGGTCGCGCTGCAAGCCGGTCCTCTGCACCTAAGAACAGTCAACCACCTGGGCAATTAGATACTAGTGAGTTATTATACTTTGTCCTTGAACAATAGTTTATGATAGAAATCTCTTATAAAAAGATATTCGATTATTTGTCGCGCTATATTTCCTTCATGATGCTTGAGTAAAGTCTTTGGATGAGGTTGCTTTGGATAAGGTTGCAGCAGTTTAATAGCTAATTTACCGAATTTACAATTAATTTGTAATTTATTTGTTATTTGTGTTATTTGTATTACTCCGTATTGTTCATCAATCATAAATTTTATCATATTTATCGTTACAATCATATCTTTATTCTGAAAATCCTGATTGTACGCATTTTTTAATGTCAAATTGTCATGCCTGTTTCTTGTACATATGTTTGTAAGATTATACGCACAATCATATTGTCATAATTGTACCGCATTTCATGCAAATATATCCCTAAAACCTGATTATTTATCATGGTCTTTACAATGTACAATGTAATTGACTTGTACTAGAAAGAGACAGTCAGTTACTTTATTCTATGTTTGTTCTTTAATATGGAAGCAGGTTAGACATTTTACATAGCAGCTCATAGTCTTTTTAATGATGTTTCTGTTTGTTTTAATTTAAAGTATGTTGCTTTTTGTTTTGTGTTGAACCATATCTAATGAGGCTTGCAGTGACAATGTTCATTCTAGGCGTGGGTACAAGTCCTGGTGGTAAAGCAAGGGTAGGCAAGAGCAACACAATGAACGCAGGAGTGGGTGGTGGTCGACCTCTTACCTCACCTGCTCCTGGTTCTGTTGGTCGACGTAGCACCATCTCCTATGATCAAGCAAAAACATCATCATCATCTACTGAAAGAACCAACGAAGTACCCAGGTATAGTGATATCCAATTATTTTTATCTGAAACATGCGATTTATTTACACGGAAACAGAATACAAATATAATTTACAAATAAACCTAGTGCTATGAGATTCTTTATTATACTTTTTCTGGTATTCTATATATATTCTCACTTCTCGATACATGTTTAACATATGGGATATTGGACATATATTTAGTTTTCGTTCCTTATACATTACTTGAACTTGCTAATATCAATTTATATTCGAAAATTGAACTATGGCCCAATATCTCATTTACATAGCTATATAATGATATATATAAAATAAGAATATTATTGCATTTTGTGTGACGTCTTCTACTTCGACTTAACACTTTTACTCTCACTAACTGTAGACGACTGATTACTTCTGTGTGTAAAGTACACTAAACCATTACTCGAGAAATGACTTGATAATCGAGTGAATAATAACAAAGTCTACCATTAAAAGCCGGGGAGTTCATTTGTTTGTTGCATTGCTCTAGCATGTTGGCTGCTGCCTGCCAATCGTTCATTGCGATATCACTTTCTTTATGGCTTGACAGATGTATTGAACGGACAGTCTGATGTAACGTTTATACATGTATAGATGCTTGCTGAAATGATATCAGACCACAGTCGCATCTACATGTATAACTGTTATCTCAAATATATATCTAGTCGCGAGAAGGTATTTAGACACACACATTAACATCATCATACATTTTTCATTCTTATGTTGTAGCATCACATTCTGTTCTCTTATCGTACGAATATTTCGCAAAGTTGCATTAGCTGCAGCAGTTAGTATTTTCATTCTCCTTCTTCCATCCTTACGATTCCCTCTTATATTCCTTGCCAACGAATTTTTGTTACAAAATATACATTCTATAAAGATACATATGATTTATATATATATATATATATGTGTTACACATACACGCATTTATAGGTATATATGTGCGCAGATTTTTTTAGAATTTTTTATGGGTAAATAAAACATGTTTAGGTATACCTATATGAAAATCTAATTATTAAATATGATTTTTCCTTTTTTTTTAACAATATACAACATAAAAGTAAATAACATTACAAGTAAGAATCAAGTTATTGTTTGAAAAAGTAAGAAAATTCTTAATATAATTATATATTTATCTTCCAAAAATTAAATTTGTTACCATGTCATGTCCATAAATATATAATGAAATATTTTCAATATCTCAAATTTTATAAATCTTATATCTCGCCCCGTTTTGCTTCTGTACAGCCTTAAAAAATCTTCTGCTCCTTTATTATATACAAAAAATAGAACTAAATAGTGGAACATAAGGTTCGGCAATTTGCTGATTAGTTTTGTACACAGCCTGGGCGAGGGCACTAGACCAACGCGGGGTCACACCAAGTCTGCGAGCATCAGCGCAAGTCACCGTTCCTCAAGTGGTGTACCCCCCAGCGACCATTCACTACTGGACCCTCAACCACGCAACGCCCACAACTCCTTACTCGCCACTGCTGACCCCCTTAGGCAGAGGTACAGGCCCCCGATGCCTAATACAAAAACCGAAAGACCTGCATACATTCCTGCATATTTATTAAATATATATGTATATTTCGGATACATTCGTTTTTTCATTTCGTTACTTCTTTCTTGGGCCACTAACTCTCTTAGGGTAATTAGGTCTCTCCTATCATTATAGTCTTTCGCAAACTTTGCCGAGGGTGACGATGAGGAAATTTGTTTTCCAAAGGCTCAAAAACGACAGTGCCGATCTCTTTGAGTACTTTATTTAAAAAATTATTGACGTTAGGGTTCTCTAGGATAGTTTCTGGTCATTCTCATTGTTTTTAATACTCTTTTCTCATTGCTTCTTTTATAGGTATTCTTCTCTTTTTATAATCTCTCCTTTTTATTTGCATGATATGAACTTTGATGGATTTATACATGGGCTTTATTGCTTCTTTTTTCATCTGTATAAAAATCATTTAGGTTTGATCATGGTACAATCATATCATTACGATTCATGATACAATTTCGACATGCTTACATTTCGCTCACTTGGAAATTTTTGTATGACTCTTGATTGATCACTAAGCTTAATATGTAGGACAATTATGATAATATTACTGTAGTATATATAGAAGCATGTTATCATAATTATTTTTATTAAAGAAGTATTTATTTCCAATCGATCATTAATTTTACATGTGAATTGCGTATATATTATATATGCATATATATATAGATATATATATATATATATATATATACATATATAATATATACGCAATTCACATGTAAAATTAATGATCGATTGGAGAATGTATACATATATATATATATATATATATATATATGTGTATACATATCTATATGTATACAGGGTGCTTCAGAGCACCCGTACACCCATTTTAAAATGAAGAGAAATGGTTTTTGTCAAAAATCTAAAAAATTTTGATAAGTAATTTGGATATGCTCTATCGAATGGAAATATTTTCAACTTCCGGTATTGACCGGAAATGGGCTATCTAGATCGGAAGTCGAATTTTTTAAATGGAACGTGGCACTTTTTATTGCAGATTTGGATTACACGGAAAAAAATAAGAAATTTTTGTCTCAAACATTTTTTCTGAAAATGCTCGAAAAATCTCATCGGCATGTAACGGCATGATTCTTCGAGAAACCAATTTCTTTCAAAACAGAGTAGATACTTGTATTGCAGAGAACGGTGCTCACTTTGAACACTTTGCTTGAATAAAGACATATTCAATCACACAAAAACGCAATTAAATTTTATTTTTTCCTCACACTTTCAAGATTATTTCAAGCTCAATGGAGGCATTTTTAGAAAAAATGTTTGAGACAAAAGTTTCTTATTTTTTTCCGTGTAATCCAAATCTGCAATAAAAAGTGCCATTTTCCATTGAAAATTTCGACCCGATCTAGATAGCCCATTTCCGGTCAGTACCGGAAGTTGAAAATATTTCCATTCGATAGAGCATACCCGATTCACTTATCAAAATTTTTGTGATTTTTGATAAAAACCATTTCTCTTCATTTTAAAAGGAGTGTATGGGTGCTCTGACACACCCTGTATATATATATACAGGGTGGACCAAATGAGTCTATAATGGGAAAAATCTCGAAATAGAGGTTAGATACAGCAAAATGTTTCAGACAAAAGTTGTATGGTCTAAAGGGGGACATAAGATGGTGGCAATGATTTGACTTTGGATGGACGTTTGAAGCTCACGTGAACGTCATCTTCAATTACTTAAACGGAACCCCCTATATTGTAGTATATCGTTTGAAAGGGCATAAAATAACAAAAATTTTGGTGCAAACCAGAGGTCGATACGTTGACTCGTTCGGGAGTTATTTAGGGTTAAAAATTTACTTTTTCCAACTTTGACTTTATAACTTCCGAACGGATCAACGTATCGACCTCTGGTTTGCGCCAAAATTTTTCTTATTTTATGCCCTTTCAAACGGTATACTACAATATGGGGGTTTTACTTAAAATTTTTTAGTGTCCCAGGGGACTTCAACTCAAAAATTTGAAATGGAACCTCCCCAAATTGTAGTATATCATTTAAAAGGGCATAAAATAAGAAAAATTTTGGCGCAAATCAGAGGTCGATACGTTGATCCGTTCGGGAGTTATTTAAAGTCAAAGTTGGAAAAAGTCAATTTTTGACCCTAAATAACTCCCGAACGGGTCATCGTATCAACCTCTGGTTTGCACCAAAATTTTTGTTATTTTATGCCCTTTCAAACGATATACTACAATATAGGGGGTTCCGTTTAAGAAATTGCAAGTTGGCGTTCACGTGAGTTTCAAACGACCATCCAAAGTCAAATCATTGCCACCATCTTATGTCCCCCTTTAGACCATACAACTTTTATCTGAAACATTTTGCTGTATCTAACCTCTATTTCGAGATTTTTCCCATTATAGACTCATTTGGTCCACCCTGTATATATATATATATATCTGTATTTTTTTTATTGACTTCGAAAACTTACCATATCGTATATAGAATGTAAGCTGCTATTTAATATTATCTATTTTATAAATTATTTATACAACCCGACATCTGAGTTACTTAACATCATTTATAATCATTATAATCGTTCTTTCTAGAGTTATACAATTGCTGTATTTAAAACGTATCTCTCGCAAAAAGCACAATTATATTCTTGAAATAATTTCTTTCCGATGCATGTGCAGTTACAGTAGGCTGTGTTTATTTGAACAACAACGTACTATATATTTTTTGTCAATATCTATGAATTAATTTCTCTTATCAATATTGCTTTACTAACTCTGTTCACTAAGCTTAATTTGTAAAATTTTGCTAAATTTGTAAAACATTTTGCTTGTGCGTTGAAAATTTTTACAACAATATCTTCAGAAATACAACAGTTAAACAACTAATTTTATATACCTTACATCTTCTTTATATCTTGATACCAGTTTTGAATCGAATGGGTGGTGGTAGTGTATTCGCTGCGAGCATATACTTTCCGTAATTTGTTATATAGTGTGTATAAAAATAAATATGCTGATAAATTAGCCTATATATTTATCACGCGACTGCAGTCTGTATTAAAACCGAAATCATTTGTTATTAGTTTGGGTGTATGCACAAGCAACAGACTGGCCACAACCACTACGCCAGCATTTCCACGGAATGTTCCGAGTCGCAGTACGTTTCATTCTGGCCAAAATAGAGCACAGCGAAATCACACTCAGGTAAGCACTTAAGGTGACATAACTGTAGGAGAAGAATTTGATATGACAAGTTTATCTTTTTTATCAGCGATTATTAATTATAATTATTTATTTTACTAACAATTAATATGAATCTGTTTCCAGGGTCACACACAAACACAGGACACAAATGCAATTAGCCCACTAGCAAGGCCGTCCTTCTTCTCGAAATTATCCTCGAAGTTCTCCAAACGGTAAGTTCTATGATCGATTAAATCTATATTTAACGATACCGGTATTTGACAGCATGCTAATAATTTGTATGATTGTAATATTATCACTTACATTACATACATTTATGAATATTTTTGTTACCGTTTACATATTTTGTAATCTAAGCCAATTATCTTATGCAAAACAAATTGGATTGGATTATATAATTAAATTATTTCCTAATTGGCATTAATGTAAAATACAAAATTTCTGAAAAGTTATTGAAAAGTTATTGAAAAGTTATTGATAATCAACTCATAAAGATGGTGAAGATATTAATTTATAAGAGAAATGTGTATTAAAGTACCAAAGTCATTAGCAGTTACCTAAAATCGATCTTTTTAATACAATATACAATATAAAGTTACATGTATTATCTTAATCGAACCTCTCTATATCCACACGTAAAGAAGGTCCATAAAAATCAAATATTTTATAGCATAAAACATTGTTATATATATTTTTATAAATTTCTTTTATTTCTTTCATTCTTTCCATTTTATTTAATTATACATCCATGTTTGTTAATTTATTTTACGAGATATATACATATGTACACTCATCCGCAAAAAAAACCGGCCACTTAAAATTAGCGCTAAAAAGCACCAAATTCAAAGTTACGTATCTTTGTGAAAAATGATCGCAGAGCGATGTTTAAAAAAGCATTTTAAAGCACAATGCAGTTTTTAAGAAAAACGACCTTATAATGCACTACTCACTTCAAATCGTCATAACCCAGTGAAAAAAAATGGTAGTGTAATGATTAGGCCATCAAAGTTGAAATTTATTCTTTAGTTTTGCAAGGTACATTTTAAATTAACGCTATTTGTAGCAAAATCTTCGCAGAGAAACGAGCCTTGAAGCATCTGAAAGCTGAGGATTTAAGCTTTATAAGCGTTTCTCTGCGAAGATATTACTACAAACGGCGCTAATTTAAAATAGACCTTGCAGAATTGAAGAATAAACTTCAACTTTGATAGCGTGTACGGGGAGAACGAAATTTATTCTCCAAATTTTATTGATTTTATTGTAAAATTTAACATTTCCTCTTTAAAATGCTTTTTTAATCATTACGCTACCATTTTTTTTTACTGACTTATAACGATTTGAAGTGAGTGGTGCATTTTAAGGTCTTTTTTCTAAAAAACTGTATTGTGACGCCGGTATTAGCATTATCGAAACGAGCCTTGAAGCATTCGAAAGCTGAGGGTTCAAGCTTTAAAAAGCTTTTTTAAACATCGCTCTGCGATTATTTTTCACAAAGATACGTAACTTAGAATTTGGTGCTTTTTAGCGCTGATTTTAAGTGGCCGGTTTTTTTTGCGGGTGAGTGTGTATATATATATATATATATATATATATAAAGTAGTAAATATATATTCAATAATATATTTCATGCTGCCGTGTTATTCAATTATTCGATTACAAGTACAGACTGAGAGCGCTAGCATAATCACAGCTTTGCAGTGGATCTTCAGTGCATGCTTAGCATCTTAAATATTTAAGTGTTGAAATTTTAATATACTTGAATATATCTCATATTGTGATATAGTTTGATAAATTGTATCTATTGTTTGCATGCAAATGATGTTTCTGTTTTTTAAGGATGCACAATGACTATGTAATTCTGGAAATTCTATACCTTGATATATTATAAGGATATATATATATATATTATTATATATATATATAATATTATTTGTCACAAATTCGATGAGCCAGCAGCGACCATTATCAGTGAAAGGCGCAAAACATGTAGCTTATGCATTTTGTTTCGTAGCTTTATTTATACTTACTTATATACCATTTTCATCCTCAAGCGTATCGCGTACTTCACCTATCTGTATTGTTTGTTTGTCCCATAAATATTGGCTTGACAGATTGTATCCTTTAGCTGAATTCTAAGTAGAAATATTTTCGTTTACGTTCTATATACATAACGAAAAGTACACGTCTCTTCCTATATAGGGAGTTTTCATTCATTTATTATATTATAGATCGATTAAATCGTATATTATATTGCTATAAGATTCGCGCTTAAGACAAATTCTTTTGACATCGATTGATGGAAATAATACACACTGCTTGGCTGAATTCAGGCCACCTCGCATACTCATTGTGCATCCCTTTTTCTCACTCGATTGTAGCGAGGCATATTTTTAATTTATTATTTTATTATATATATATATATATCCATATATATACATATACATATATGGGATCTAATTATCGTATCGCACATTCTCAAACGCAAAATGACAGCGCATACTACACACGTACATATGTACTTGGAGCTGAGGATGGAAGACTGCAGAATAACGAGAGTATACAATTCATTGTAGACAATTGTTATAATATTCTTTCACTTTCATGATATGGTCACTGTACTCATCGTTCCAACATAGTACAGAATAATTGTACATAAATGTGCGAATTGACGGCATCCATAGCCATTGGTGCATCAGAATGAATATCTGTCGTTTCTATTATCAATTCATACCGGTATATATATTATATGCTGCAGGCCATGAACCATATAAGCTTCGCTTCATCTCTCGAGTTCCGACAAGCGAAAGGCCATACAGACACGGGTTTTAACACAACCGATGTGCCGACAGTGTCATGATACAGCATGCCCGATGCGTATCTAACGCATATTGAATCGATCTGGGCAAAGAGGCAAAAATCTATTTATTATTAGTCAACCGCTCAATGGATATTGTGTGATGCATAAAATCTCAAAAGAGAAAAGAAAAATGACTCCGTTATTCTGTAGTTCTCAAGATTGAGTGTAAATTACTTTTTTAAGAACTTTTACATGTCGACTATTGTGCGTCATCTTCGAGCATACATACGATATGTATATGTGTATTATCGCATCCAAATCTATATACATATATACGTACGTATGTATGTATGTATGTATGTATGTGTGATTATATAATTATTGAGTAGAAGAAAATGTCTTCCTGAAATCACAAACCAGGAAATCGCCTTACGCACTTAGATATAGCACTGATATCTGTGCCTTTCCTAATTCAGTCTGCCTGTAACCGTATGCATACTTTAAGTCGTCCGTCTAAAGAGAAACCTGATATATATTTTTCTTTATATTTTTGTACCATTTCTCACACCACAAAAGCTGTTTTAGCTTACTTGTTTTGCTTTTGTTATAAAGTAACAGTAAAGAATATATTTAAAAACTATTTTATGGAGAGCGATGGTAGTTAATAGATGCCTTCCGACGTAAAGTATCTAGCCACTAAAATGATAGGCGTGAATTTAATAAGTGTGTTCAAAACACTTATGTTTAAACACCGAAAGCATATTTTTGTGTAACGGCGGATGTGTGACAGGCGTAGATTATTCTTCTATATTAAAGTTAGCAACTAGTAATCTTGCAAATGTGATGAAATGAGTTTTATTTGCAAATCAACGATACATATAAACTAGCACAGAAGTTTTTTACAACTCCTAAATATTTTTGTTTGAAACAAAATATTTAGGAGTTGTGCCTTAATTTCTGATTTATATTTTATCTGAGAAAAACACGTTTACTCATGTTCCTTGTCTTTGTATTACTACTATTTTTATAATACCCTTTTTTTTCTCTCTATACTGCCTTTGGAAGATAAAAGCGACAGATGCTTACTAACGTGAAAGTATATATTCGATCGATAATGATCGATTACGAGTGGTGGAGAATTTCGAGTGTGAAGAAAATGTTATAGTTATACTAACACTAACGAACGAACCAGACAGATTTAACAGATAATAGAGTACATATGCTTGTGTTCGTACTTTGACAGATTTTTTTAAGTGACGGAGGAAGTCTCGCCTTGTTTCCCCCGAGCTGAAATGAGAGCGAGCCGCATGCAGATATATCGCGCCATGGCAATCGCATCTTCCACGAATGTATTATTTTATTTCGTTTTGATTTCTTCATTTTTTTCATAAATTGCAATGAGGACTAGAATAATGTTGTGTATCTTGTAACATTATAGATAATTTTTTCTTTTTTCTTTTTTTAGGAAAATATGTTGGATAACAATAATATATGAGATTATAAATGACGTGGAATCTGTCGTATGATATCTATCGTTTGATAAATCTTTTGTTACTGCAAATGATTAAAACAAATCTTCTTTATTGCATATTTTCATATTTTACATAATATAATATGTAAAATATGTGCTGCTTGTTGAAGTTGATACCATTGACTAAGTATGATATGATGTAATGTACATGTCACAGTAAAAGCGTAAAATTGTATATATTTATTAATAAATGTATTTTATTAGTAAATTATTTAAGGTTAGATAAAATAAAGAATAAAAGTAAACAGGTTTATTATATTACTAGTAAACATATGCACTTACTCGCAAGCGTATATTCTTATTTAAACTTTAATAAAAAAGCATACTAATTGACATTACAAACTTTATGCGTATGCGAATTGCACATTCTGATTAACAAATGGTTCATAAATTGAACTGCATGCAATTAGATACTTTTAATTGAAATAATAACAAGGTATTATAGATATCTACTATAATAATTCTTACTTATATACGATATTTAAAATAAATATTAGAAAACTAAACAAAGAATTTTTCAAAAATACAAGAAGTAAACAGATATTATATTATTTAATAAAATGATTTCTATTTATTGGAATACATAGTAAACTATATAGAGAACAGTATTTTTAATTGCATATTGTTCGTATACATTTTTGCCAAATTAGAACAGTAAGTGCATACATTTACTAGCAAAAGTATCAATTGTCTTCTTTCTTGTCAGTTCGAATAGTAAAGTTCTAATAGTATATGTATAAATTTACTAGCAAGTGGGTATAATTACTGATTTCATGCTTTTACTGTATAACACATATGCTATTTTCTATTTGTTTTTCTATTTTATATCCAGCATAGATTCCTTTTTTTTTTTTTAAAGATAGCGTGGAATACGTGTCTGGCTTTCGTGTAACGTCATTAATAACTGTACATTGGCTCTGTATACTTCTTGTACTGATTCTTTCACTAAAACGAAATTCAAGGAAATATGTCCTTTAAAATGAATGGATATGTATGTTGTCATATACATATGTATGTCTAGATATTGACATAGCTACCATTTTCTTCCGTAAAATATCTTGTGCAGCTTCATAATTTTCTCTTATTTATAGATAATTTTGAAGTTATAATAAATAACGTATATTTCTTTGCAAGAATGAAAGAATCTAAACAGGCAAAGGAGCTAATCAACTCTATCTATTTGTAATATTAAGAAAAAAATGAGTGTCACAATTTAATATAATTCATACTTTTACATGGTTTTTGAATTGATTCTTATAATTATGTTTTCTAACCAATCTCAGTATATTATAATTGCATTTATATTTGAATATTATTTAGCTGACTCAATTTGTTAAAAAAAAATACACTTCGATCGAATAAACGCAAATATGGAGATATGTAAAAAAATATATATTAGGCATTCCACTTTATCTTTTCTCTTTGATTAAAGTATTTGTCTTTTAATGCGATTAATTAAAGTATAACTTATTTTTATCAGACATTTTTCATTGTCAAGATTCTGTAAGCAAATAGCAACGGATTACACAAAAATATTCATACCTATATCTAATGTTTAATATAACAGAATGATTCTTTGTTTCTGCAAACTGGCAATTATACTATTCCGACGTTGATCTCAAAGCTGACTAATACATTATGATTAGAGTGCTATTTGATTGCAATGAATGGCAATTCGATTTTACCCATCTTGCTTTAATTTATTATATTAATAAATATTTATATGTATTGTATAAATTATTGAGAACGCGGCATATAATCGAACACATCGTTATTTGAACAAGGCAGGCCATAATTAATTGGTACTTCATTTATTTGTATATTTAATTATTAGAAATATACAATATTTAAGCACGTATGTCTTTGATAATTATAATCTCACCGTATAACAATAAAGATAAATGTTAATGCTGCTTTCTTATTAAAGAGCAATGCTGTGCTTAGTACAATGTAATATTAAAAATCCGATTAAATTATCTGTCATTTATAATAGCTTTTACCCAAGATTACTTTTTATAAATGTCATATTTATCGTAGAAATATATATATTTTTTAATATATAGGAAATCATACCTATCTACCATATTTTTAATAAAAAATACAGAAGCGAGGTATTACGCATAATCCTTTACAGTGTAAGGCGTAGCTATTAAAAATATTAATAATCTGCAATCTGGCTTTATTTCAATACTAAGTACAGGTATTGTCTCTCTTTGCGTATATTATAAATTTGAGAATTGTGATCATGTGTTACCCCAATATCGCAAATACGTGCCTTCTCCTATATAATATTGTGTATTTCAAATATCTCGTTACACGATAGATCAATTGCACTAATCCTTCCACAGTCATTGCCAGTAGCATTTATTAATAATATCTGGTCAACGCAAATAGCATCTACATTTATATGGCAAATAACTATTATACGTTTATAACTATTATACGTTTATTAACGCGAATCATGGCGTATCCTGTAGAGTAGCCTTGGGCTACTTAAAAAAATGTTATCCTGTTACTTGTAGCAAATCAGAGAAATTTTATCATCTCCCTGATCTTTTAAGACATTGATGATTTTTTTATATTCTTTTGTATAAAGGATATTTTAAAAAAATCGTATATTTACTTCTATTGTATGATATAAAATATTTCCAATTAACTTTTTATTTACATCTCATGAGATGTATGCACAATTAATGTATCCCGATATATTTAGTATTTTGATATAATATATTTCCAACGAATGTTTAAAATCGTCATTACTAGGATCTTTTTTTGCATTTGTCACATGTTTATCGATATTTGGATACATAAGTGATATTAGAAAGTTATAAAAGTAATAAAATGTAATATCTAAGGTCACCCAATAAACTAATGTATATGAAAATGAGAGAAGTGAAAAGAGAGAAAGAAAAATATTGAACGATTAAAGAAGAGAGTGAGAGAGGGAGAGAGAGAAGAGAGGAGAGAGAGAGAGAGAGAGAGAGAGAGAGAGAGAGAGAGAGAGAGAGAGAGAGAGAAAGAGACGACCACGTCATATTAAATATATCAAAACATGAATTTAAAAAGATTTGTTTGCAAATTATATAATATAACATGTCTTTAAGTGATTATGCTCTTTGCTGCACTCCAACTACGTGCCCGTCCAAGCATCCAAAGTGGATTCTTAGGATATTCAATTAATTATAGTCAATCTATTATTTAAAAAAACCTAATTTAGAAATTCTAATTTAGATTTTACGTTATGGAGGGCAGTAAATAGCTTATAATACATAAACAAGATAGAAATATTATTTAATAATTTTAAGGAGCAATAATAGTAATAATTTCGCATATAATAAATATGTCAAAAATGTCTTGTATATGTTGTATTAATTTATTTCTAAATCCTTGTATACATAAGAAGAACATTTTTGCCTGTGCGAGAATGTCTTATATCGTTCATGATGCATGTAACTCGATAGGAATGTGTTATGTGTGAATTGGACTCTTTTTATACATTTTATACGCAACACGGTCATAATTTGTCCCTTGATACATCGTATTAGGAATCTCAGAAATTATTCTAGAAAAAGAACACGATCGTAATTTGCATAACTTAATTTCTCCGAGAAATAAAATTTATCTTTCTTCAAACAACAATAAGCGCTTATATTCTCGATGAGATTTCACGTCAGCATTACACGCCCTTGTGTTTTTAGTTGATTTTTATATAAAAATTTATGTATAATTTTGAAAATATTATGCCATTCCCATCAGAGATTTTCTAAGTTCATCACATCATAACTTTCTTTGTCGTAATCAGTGTGCATTGGTGACAGGATGGTGATGGTTGTTATACATATGACAATTTGATTAATTTATCATGTTTAGTGTTTGTTAGCAACTGCCTTTGTTTTGTTATTTCAGCCCCATGGACCCATCCGTACCCCCCAAGCACCCAGTAGTGAGGTACGTTGCTACATACCATAATACACCACTATCCGTATTCTGATTTCACTAATTTATTCCTTGACTTTTCGTACATCCAACTTTCTGTTTGTCGGTCATTAACGATATCTATGTGTGGCGCGTATTTACATTCGTTCAAATAGAATACAATATAAATATATTATGCACGTCTACGATGCTCTTTGTGTGACATAACATGCATATTTCATGAGGTGGCTCAATGTTGCCCGTCAAAAATATTTTACATTTTAAATAATTACGTAAATATAAGAATTATAGTTTAATTATGATTACGATTTAAGAATAAAGATCTGTAGAAAGAAATGTTAGTTTAATTATATACGCATAATTATCAGTGTAAGATAATATTCGTTTTATACATATGTGCGGAAAACATGTCGGATTGATTCTCGTCATTTCTGCTTTATAACTTATAACTTTAAGCTGTCTTATCATTTACATGCTTCATCAGTCACATATAAACTGCGAGATTTTTTTATTATTATTTATTATTTTATTGTCGCAAAAATACCCTAAGATTCGATATCGTCACGAGATAGAGTAACCTAATTCTAATATATATCCAGGATTGCAATAATTCACATATAATTTCAACTCATTTTTAAGTGTTCTTTACTATATAAATGTAAATATATGTATGCAGCACTAAAGTTGTAATTAAATTTATGATATAAATAATTTGCATGTCACGCATGCATGTATGTTACAACTCTCCATAGGGTTTGATTCTGGATGAATTTCTAATTTAAATTATGTTATCTACCGACAGCTTACAAGGATTTTAGCACAACGATTTTATATCGTAGAATCTCTTTTAATCGGGTTAAGAATTTACTTTTACCTCGCAATCGCAAGCTTGAAGCTTCAATGTATGTACAACATATCACATGCTGCACAAGATCTACATTTTCGATACATGACTCGATACATTTTGTAATTTTTAATTTGACCCTGATATGCATAAAACATATTACAGTTTCTAACAACAGATAAAAGCAATACTCGTGAGAAATATACGGACAAATTCGTAAATTATCGTTAGATAAAAAAAATGCAAGGGTAGATTTTTTTTTACCGCAGTTGGATTTATTTCAGTATTAAATTCTATTCGTAATCGTAAAATCTCTACCGCTGGAATCGCTTTAGGACCTTTAGGTAATTGAACGGGTTTAAGATATCTTTTTGTTACAGCGGAGCCACCACTAACGACGAACAGGTCAAACCACGCAGTCTACGCTTCACGTGGAGTATGAAGACTACCAGTAGTCGAGATCCTAACGAAATAATGTCCGAGATCCGAAAGGTATTGAAAAAGAGACGCACGTTTATGTTAACGAATATCACGCGATCGAAAGCGATAACTATATCCAGTTTGTACGAGCCTGTTTAAGCTTGTTTAAGCCTGTCTTGAAGACGGATGATATAATACGGGGTTTATACGGTAAACAAAATGCGTTATCAGACTGTTGTTCCAGGTGTTGGACGCTAACAAATGCCAGTACGAGCAACGCGAGCGGTTCCTATTGCTGTGCGCGCACGGTGAGGCGGCGACGGACAGTCAAGTGCAGTGGGAGATCGAGGTCTGCAAGCTTCCACGACTTTCCCTGAACGGGGTGCGATTCAAGCGTATCTCCGGCACGTCGATCGGTTTTAAAAATATCGCCAGCAAAATCGCGAACGAACTCAAGCTGTGACTGTCGGCCACGGGCGCCCTAGCCGCTAATCGCGCCAATCCATAACGACCTCGTGAGCGTAGCCACCAAGTGGCGGTGGTCACCGAGGAGTTTTACTCTTGTTTCTTCTTCTGGGACTCCGACTCCGAATCCGATACCCAAGAAATATTCGTTTAAACGCGATTCCTCCGTCCCAGTCGACGAACGTCATCGTTAGGTGAGAGGGAAAAGAGAGGAAAAGAAGGAAAGAGAGAGAGAGAGAGAAAAATCTTCTCACGTCCTCGTCGTTTCCTCTGCGTTGGAGGTACCGATAATAAACGATTCGTCGAAAAAAATCCGAAACTGTGATCCGTGACGGCTAATACGTATTCAAATACTCCCGAGTGCCAAAATGGAGAACTAGATCGGGTCTTTGTAACGTTTCGCGAGCGAGAGAGAGAGAGAGAGAGAGAGAGAGAGAGAGACAGACAGAGAACGAAAGATAAGAGAGACAAACCAGCTGACCTGATCAACCGTACAAAGAAGCTGGCATTAGACACAATAATCTATGTTTATTAGTTTTGATTTTTCGTTATCGATAACAAGAAAATGTGCATCCGAGCGAAAATAATCAGTCGTGCTTACAGGTTGATCTGCCTTCCCAATTTTTGAAGAATCCATCATATCTGTCATGAAGTATCGCTTCATTTTCAAACAGTATTACGTTTTGTGTTATTCTTGACGTTGAAGGTATCTGCATTCAAATTGATATGTCTCTAGAATGTTGAACATTTATCGCACTATCTGAAGGATGCTGAAGAATTAAAGTAGAATCGATGCAATCGGATTGTTAAATGTGCCTAATAAAACATTTCTCACATTGATTTAGTTTCTCATGGCGACAGCGTTCCTTGTACAATAAAATAACGCGAAGATAAAAGAATGGGCAATGCATCTGCAACGTCAAGAGATTTCTCTGTAACTTCCTGTTTTTAATTCCCTAATTTTATATCTTATATGTAAAATTTTACAAACGGAGGTTTTACCTGTAAATAATTTGACTTTACAGAACCGAGGGATATGTGTTGCGTTCTGTATCGACGAGAATCTATCATCATTTGTAATGTATTAGCGCCGTAAACGAATAATGAATTGAATTCTTTTAATGTTGCACCCTGTGCAACCGTTTATTCTTTTCGAACATTTTTATGATACTTTACTTTTTTTATCTGTAGTATAAGTTTGAAAATACGCAGCACTATATAGACATTAGCCAATTATGATTAAAACATGTAATAATTATTATTAATATTTTTATTTTTATTATAGACAACAAGAGTATATATATATAGTATACACAATTCTATAAAGGTAGAAGCAGAGAAATTATTAACATAATTTAGAAACATCATCGAGTTATTACTCGTGTTTCATGTGAATAATACACACACTTCATTCATTCTCAAAATTGGAACTATAAATCTAAGCTACATCAGTAATAACAAGATCTGTTATTTCTACGAAAAATATGATAATATTAAATTTAAGTATTATAATTGGCTATATTGTACTATTTAATCCTTTTATTCAGAAGTATTTGCAGTTGAATGAAATAAAATTAGGGATTACCGTAAACCGTAGAAGCGAACTAGAGACTTGGTGTATATAGTATATATTACGAAGGTACTAAAAATTAACGAGAAAGAGGGAGAGAGAGAGAGAGAGAGAGAGAACCTCACACACCAAAATCATAAAATACACTTTGGAACTCAAGTATCGCAAACTTTTTATATTTGCCTAAGATTAATGAAGTATGTTATTAAAATAGGCAATGACTAATTTATTTACATACTATAAACTCAATGATTTTTCACATTTCTAACACTTGCTACACTGAGAAATACAGAGTAACTTCAGCGCGCCAACACGACGTACGATCGCGATACGTCGTGTTGCGGATCATGAAACGACTGATAGCAACTAAGTATCGGCGCCAATTGTCCGTTACATCTTGACAAAAATTCTAAGTAAATGATTAACGCAGCACTGGCATCGGGACTTACCTTCTTTGTGCATAACCATACCAGTTTCGTGTCATCGGATTACTTCATAAACCAATAAGCGAGATAATGTAATATAATGATGTAGTAATAATGTTATCGATTTACAAGGAGAGGCAACTTAGATGCAAACATTCACACATCTTTCTGAGAGAGAGAGAGAGAGAGAGAGAGGGGGGGGGGAGGAAGAGAGAGATCCAATCACTTTTAGGAAATTAGACAGAGGATAATGATCGTTTTCTTTTTTCCATTTGTTTTTACACACTACATCAATCTGAATTAGTATCCTGAGTATAATACTAGAACATCATTATTATCACCGTGTAAAATAAAAAGAAAAGGATTATGATCCAGAACGGCCCGAGCGGCCGTTGTAAATGACTATAGAGAGATATACACACACACACACATACACATACACACCATATAAATATGGATTATTATTATTATCATTATTATTATTATTAATGTTAACGTAAGATCCTTCAGATAGCATTAATAATACACATCCCCGACATATAGACGAATTAATTATCTATCGTAATCTATACATAAATCCACCCTTCGCCCGCTTGCTTTACGAAATAAATGTATTATATAAAATTAATGATCGATGCTTAGGTGAAGGAGAAGGGGGAGGAGAAGGAGAAGATATAAATCTAAAGACATTCTTGATTTTAACGCGTGAGAGAAAGATTTATCGAGACTCGAGAGACAGTTAGAATCGCGGAGCTACACGGGCGACCCTTACAATTAGAATCGAATTCGGCGTAATACCGGGGGAGCTTTCTTGTGATTTTTTTTGTATGTAAAAGCCGCGAAACCGAAAGAATACAGTACTCCCGCAGTTATTGTCACCCGCGTGGCTGCGCGTGACGATTACTCGACGCGCACATAACACACATACTACGTACGAATTAAGTACATTGTACAACGTACATAGTAACATACACACGTCGGTCTCTGTAGATAGGTATATACATATACAGCTTTGCTAAGTGTTTTCTGGTGATCGGTATCTAGCCAAAATGTAGCAAAACGTTTATAATAAAATGGTAACACGCATTGTTTCCCAATTCAGATTCCTATCAAACGCGCAAGAGCTCGCCACCACACGATCGAGTAGTTTTTCCGTCTTTTCTCTTCTTTTCTTTTCTTTTCTTTCGACTCGGCCCATCGGCCGCAACTCTGAGAAAAGCTGTGCCGGCTGTGCCGCTTCCGAGTGCCGAGTGTCAACACGCTCGTGAGATATTGCGCGTGTCTATCTCGTGAGATAGATCATAGATCGCATGAGATTCCCTCTTCCTGGCTTCCTAGTTCCTACAATCATGCGGAAAAAGGCTGAAAGGGAGTGGAGACGCGCGCGCATTTCTTTCTAACGCTGTCAATTAATTAATGTGTATATACATATAATTACGATGTATATATATGGAGAACATTTCACTTGAGAAGCAGAACCGTACGTTGACTGTCACCATTGTGACTGATTATATACGATATATGCTTCTTACAATTAGAGCTAGACGAATTTGAACTTTACGACGCCGACGGATGTCCAGTCGTAAAGTTTCTAATATTGTAAGTTTCGCCTCTATACAATATACATTCGAGCTAAATTTGCAAAAGTACAAAAAACCAGACGACGATTCAAGTTAAAGGGAGGAAATATTGTATTGGATCTTACAAATATCGCTGATACAATGCCGACAATATAAATGTTACAAAATGAAATTACATTCCTTTAGACTCAAAGACCATTGTTTGAGAGTATAAAAAAACCGGAAATATTTCGAGAAACGTTCGTTAGATCGCACGAATATGTTTTTTAAATTTATTTCTACTCATATAATAACACGTATTATCAGAATTTTACAGCAAATTAAATGAACTCTCGCTACTTGCTTCAATTATATAAAAACAATTGTAAAAATAATTCTTTTTTTTTTTTAATTTGTATACATATACATATATCTATAACAATGTACGTATCAGGTAATTAATTTCAGACCTGAGACCAATCAACAATCGTTAAAAATTGCTGTTGTTTTTAAAATTATGATTCTGTTTCTAATACAGATGAAAAAGAACATTTGATTAGTTTTATTGTCACATGACTAAAATTTAAGTCATGTTGCTCAAGATTGAAGTTGCAGTAGACTGGAAAACTGATTAACTACTGAACTGAATTCTATATTTCGTTCTATATTTCAAAACGCTGTTCCGAAACTTTGCCTGCCTTGGTCCGATTGGTGGAATACCGATTTCCAGCCTGCAATTTTTAACGCGCGAGTCCGTGAGTCGATACGGGGCATACGGGCTGCACGGCTGCAGTCCGAACTGTCCGCAATGACCGCAATTCCGCACTAGTCTGACTAGTCCGCACTCCGCAGTCCGCACTAGTAGCTTCGCGCGAGTAATTTTCCGGCCATCGTGCGCGTGTCCCGGCGTGTGTCGTGCGTCGCTGCATCGGTCGTTAATCCATCTTAGCCATCTGCCATCGACGGCATCGACTATCGAGATCGAGTCATGGCACTGATGCAGCAACGCGCTTGCGGTCTTGTGATTTTTCGTCGATTTCAAGGTACCATTCAGTATCTACTTATGCAGACATCGTATGGGGACCATCACTGGACGCCGCCTAAAGGTTAGCATATTTCTACAATTCTACATCGACACCGTTGACCCTTAGCTTAATTTAAGGAGGTTGGCTAGTGTCCCGCTGAGCGGCAGGCGGCGCGGCAAGAGGGGAAAATTTAGAGGTGTCTTCGCATTGCTCGATCGTTTTACGCGTTGCTTGCACTTTTAATATTTTTGCTATGTATAAGTTATGTATAATGTTTCGCCCGATGTATAAGAGTATAATTTCAATAATTAATTACTTGACAACCATGCAGACAATTATCTTCAAGTGGTTGCTCAAATCAGCTAAAAAAAATGATAAGAATTAGTTCAAATTTATGGAGGATATTCGTCTATGGGAATAAGTCGTCCATGCCAAAGTTGAAGACAATTGTCTGCATGGTTGTCGAGTTATTAATTATTGAAGTTTATAACTTCAATAATTAATAACTTGACAACCATGCAGACAATTGTCTTCAACTTTGGCATGAATGACAGATTTCCATAGACGAATATCCTCTATAAATTTTAACTAATTCTTATCATTTTGATATACTCTACTTATATACGGGCGACATAGCAAAAATGAATAATTCAATAATTAATTACTCGACAACCATGTAGACAATTGTCTTCAATTTTGGTATATACGACAGATTCCCATAGACGAATATCCTCCATAAATTTGAACTAATTCTTATCATTTTGATTTGAGCAACCACCCACCTTAATATTCGCGCTGACGGCTGTCATCACTTTTTTCTAATAGAGAGAATTCGGTTAGACGATTAACGATTATACTAGGATACTAGTGCGCCTTGGTGCATATTAATTAAACGGTCATACAAATTTACGTGGTAAATATACTAAAGATATGTGTGCAGTTTAATATATAAATATGTAAATGGCTTTAGGATCCCCTTAAACACGGAGAAATCCTCAATACACTTATTATTGTGCTATCAGCTATTCTGCTATTTGATAAAATATGTTATAATTATCAGTCGAAATATTTGCATTTCACTTTTAGATTAGATATTAGATCAAAATGTGTGTGCAGTACAACGCGGTTTTAATATGCACTAGTGCGCGCTAATGCTCCAGAGTCCAGACAGCACAAGGTCGAAAATCGGGACATATATAAGACGTCTTAAAGATGTCTTGAAAATGTCCGAATTTGTTTCGACTCGACTAATCGACTTGACTGCGCGCCGCGCGATGGCACGCTCTCTGACAATGCCTGCATTCAGCGGCCAAAGCTGCTCAGTAGCAATCAAACGTGATTGGTTCCTACCTTTAGAACCAACAAATCAACGTAGAGTGTTGATAAGACGAACTCAACAGTTGTGTTCCGCTGAATGCAGCCAATGAGTCTTCTGTCTCTCGGTGTATCGTGTCTCACGTACCGTACGTAATAAACGTATTGCGTATTGTACAGGGCACGTCGACCCGGACGAGTCTGACATGGAGACAGCCTTGCGCGAGACTCGAGAAGAGGCTGGCTTCGTCCCGAACGATCTGAAGATCTTCGAGGACGCTAGGCACGAGATGACGTACGAAGTGAAGGGGAGGCCGAAAATCGTCATCTACTGGCTGGCGGAGCTACTTAATCCGGACAAGCCCGTAAGATTGTCCAACGAGCATCAGGCGTTCGACTGGCTCCCGTTGCGCGAGGCATGTGATCGCGCGAAATATGACGAGATGCGGAAAGCGCTCAACGAATTCGATAAATACGTATCGCGAAATCTTGCGTAGGTCACGTCCCGTCTCGAGACTCGAGACTCAAGAAAGACACGTATAGTAACGTCCAAGGTCACGTCCCGTCTCGAGACTCGAGACTCAAGAAAGACACATATAGTAACGTAATATAGGTGAATAGGTCGTTTATTTCCATTTAGTCACACAACATTGCACACAACACACAACACGCAAGTCGACACAAGTGTCGTTTTGTCTTTTTTGCTACTCATTGAATGTAAAACGGCGTTTACACACCAAGCGATCAGAAGAAAGAGAGAGGAACAGATCCACGGCTATGTCTGCACCGTAGGTCTTCCGACGCGTGCTCTTATGGCAGGAGCCGGTCTATCTATATAAGTCTATTACCTTGTTTACGCGGCGGCGCTCTGCGTTTACGCGGTCCCTAATTTTCTACCGTTTACGCGTGCGTAGTATTCTACGATACTTTTTGAGAGTCGTTTACGCAGGCGCGAAGTATAATAATGTCCTACGGTTCGTCGTGAGGTTCCTCTCTACATACGCGGTATTTTTAAAAGACGTAAATGCGATTTAGAGGTTATCAGTTCAAACTTCAAATAATAAGTCAAAATGGATTCGACAAGTAATATTGTGAGTACTATTGCTGTTTTCGCCAAACAACATCAAGAAATATTGACGGCTGAACTCTTGTGCACTTTTGAGAATCAAATTCGTCGTTTACGCGAGGTATTAGCACGGAAAGTATTAGCTATTTTCAATAACTTGCTTCTATTATCGTAATGTAGTTAATGGCTACTCACCCCTGTTTACGCGGAGTGGCTTATCGTAAGTTACGATAATCTGAGTGAATTATCGTAAGTTACTACAGAAGTAACGCTTGCGTTTACTGTTCCGTTCCGGAAAATTTTTGCCATGGGGATCCCGGCCACGAAATAGCGGAACGGAATTAAGACGGAATTACTCTCATTGGCTAACCCCCCACCATAGCTTTTCCGTTACTGTTCCGTTCCGCTATTTCTTTCTCCATGGGGACGCACCCTTATAACCACTGAAATATAATATTTCAGTGCTTATAACCTAAGTTACCTAAACGCAAACACAAACACAATAATGCTAAAGGCCCTTGCACAATGCTAGGCAACAGGCAATAGGAATAGGAAATAACCTAAAATTCGTCAATACAAACCTAAAAATTCGAACGATATGATTGGTTGGCAACAGGCAATAGGCACAGAATTTCCAACGTGACGGAAATTCTGTGTCTATTGCCTGTGTCATCGTCTATTCTGCATAAATACAAGGTTTCTGATTTCTGTTCCCTGTTCCTATTGCCTGTTGCCTAGCATTGTGCAAGGGGCTTAACGCTACGCTGCCGTTCATGGAGCTTGCTATCGCTATCGCGCTATTGGCTCCATGAACAGTTTTGGTAGCGTTTGCGTTTATAGCGTTAATAGCGTCTTCCCGAACGCACCCTATAGGCGCGTTCGGGGAGACGCTATTAGCGCTAACAGCGTCATTCTATCTTTATCGCTCACTAGATGTAAAACAAGGATAGAACAAGCAAATAGCGCTAATGGCGCGCTCCCCGAACGCAGCCTATGTCTATGGCCTGGACCTGCCGCCATGATGTTTCTCCCCTTCTCCTACTACTTTCACCCCAGTGTCTGGTGGTGTCTGGTAGGCTCCTACCCGGTGCTATGAGTGCTATGACTCACAATAGTCACAATCAGTCGATTCGTAGAAGTTTGAGCGGTAATTAGTCATTAACCATAATGAATAACGTTATACAAAGTCTGCGATCTTTTCTGAAGTATTGGTACTTCCGATATACGCTTGTTACCGAGCTATACATGGTGGAGAAGTGGGAAAGGAATTTTATCAGTATCCTTTTTATATATATATATATATACACGATTATCATAACCTTTAGATCTATTGCACTCAAGATATTTCGACATCAACTAAATCGAGTTTTATGCGTCATGATTCATAATGTAAAATGATAAGTCGCGTAAATAATATAACAATAATAAATCATTACAATACGATTAGTATAATATCGAATTTTGTAATTACACACGTAAGACGTTATACCCATCATTTGTAACCTTTTCTTATAAGAACAAAATCTATATTTTTCTTATATTAGTATAATAGACATTTTTCTTCTAGTACTGTTCTCTCTCTTCTTCGTCTTTAACTACAAAGTACTGCTGCCAGCCATGCAATACGTTGTTGGAAATTAATTACGATTGTTAGTCCTGCGACTCGTGAAATTTACATTCCAATGAATTCCATTTGTAAAACAAGATTGTAATTACGTGAAATATACTAAAAATGAGTTGCAATTATTATGATACCAATTGTGATATTAAATTTAGCATCATGGAATTTATATACATATTGCGATGGAATATATAAGTACCTATTATTAAGGACGAATGGAAGCCAAGAATTACATTGAAATCTTTGTTTTATCTCAAACAATTTCTTTAGCAAAAGTATGTTGAAATATTTCTTGATTTTTTATTTTGTTTTACTGAAACAAAAGCATGAAAATATAAATTTGTCAAAATCACATTTTTAATAATTTAATTTATTATGCGCGTAGAATCGCATGTTAACGTCATCACGGTAGGCAAAAATGGGTAGTTCCTATTATCCAAGAAAACATTTATGCAAATTGTGTAACTAGTTGACTGCAGTAGCTATACGCAATATGATCACTGTACTAGGAATTGAGACACGAGTAAAATATATACACGTAATAAATATTAAATTTTTATTTTTTTTTAATATGAAGTTCATTATACGAATAACCATTAACCAATACTTTTAACAATTTCTATAATATTATATACTTTGCAAATTTATCAATATTCAATGATTTGCATTGTTACTCCAAATTCAATTCACTGCATCTGATATTAACTCCACATATGTCGAAAGAATTTACACAAATTATAGATTTTTGTATCTGGCTATGAGAAACATCAACACAGACAGCTTTTACCTAATATTTAACATTATAAATAGGCACAATAGGAGTAATACGAACCAGATTTTGCAATGACTTTCTCCCACTCTGTTTTTCTCTTTCTTTCTCCCTCTTTTTTGTAACTTTAACTACGTATAAAGATCAAGAACTATGATGACATCATAGCTTTGTAGTAATAAAGACTAAATTGTCGCGCCTTTCAGGCATAAGTTTTGGTATCGTTCTATAAAAATTATCAATATACAAGCTGTTCCCGTAACTTTAATTAAGATTAAATTATACATATTCAAAATAATGATTAAAAGATAATGTAGTTAGGAATAAAATAAAGAAATAAGTTTAGTAGTAATAATAAGAACAATAGCAATGATATTGAAGTTTGCATTATACACGATTTCGCAATACACTGTGTGAGTGTAAGGACTGCCATCCTGATGTATTTACATATAGGATTACTAGACTTCGCCAAGTGAACATAAGCACTTGTCGCGCCTAAAATCACACAAGTTCTATCTTTTCTCTTTTCATTTTTTTTTCTTTTTCAATTATACTACACTATCTCCCTCGGTATCTATTATCGCTTAAGACGAATACAATGCTTTTATTGCTAATATTGCAATGATATTCTGTGTAACTGTGTCGGAGTCATGATATTCCTGGTATTACAATGTTGTATGCATGTACCGCTCGCATTTGATACGGCGGTACAACTGTAAATATGGATAAAGAAACATAATTATGCAACATATAATAAAATTCTATCGAATATTAATACGAAGAGATTCATATCGGTAAACATGATATGGATCTACAGTCCGTGTGCGAATCGTTTTCTGTGTCTAATCGCCTGACTCGCACTCTCTGCTTATAGTGGTACTCTTTGAGATAGCTCTTAAGTGTCTTTGGCAACTGCAGTTTGTTTATGCCATCGTACGTTGTTCGCGTAGTTATCACCGCTCTGCACAGGTGCTGCAGTGGAAATGCGAAATTTCGATGCAACGGGATAGTGAGCATGGGCTCGAAAAACATACAACACGAGGGGTCCTTATAATGTTCGATTAAACCGCATACCTGTAAGATGGATACGGTATAAATGAATCATGGGTTATATCGGATAATAGATTATATCTATTGATTATATCAAAATAAAGTAAAAATACAAAATAAATATGGATAAACACATATATACGTATACATACTGTTTCGGAAGCGTAAACTCCTGGATCATGCGAATCAAAACTAAACTTATGGTTCCATTGCTCGATCCGTGCATGTAACGAGCGTCCATATTTACGGAAGCTCACGGAAAACAAGAACTCCTCCTGCGCGGAATCTCGCAGTAAGAAAGTACCCTCTTGCTTACCCTCCAATAAACGTTCCGCCTCATAACGGTCCATCTTACCCCAATAGAAGGAACAAGCTGTAATCGACCTTAAGTCCGGTACGAGACAATGGACATAATCGACCTGCATTATGAAGAAAGTAATGAAAATAATGAACACATATAGTGTAATTTATAAATACTTATATCTCAACACTTCAGGGGATGACTACCAGGGTACGTATACCAGAAAAACAAACATAGGTAAATTTAATCAGTGACATAAAGGCCTTACCTGCGTGTGCGCGGGTCTCTCGATATTTGGAATTAACGTAAAATCGATCTGAGATAAGGCTGTAAGAGCGGCAGCTTGAATACCGGCATGTGCTTGGAACAATGCCGCCAAACTGTCTACCGTTATTCCGTTAGGATGAACTTGTATTCCTGTAGGATAATTAGGCCTATACCCAGGAGGAGGCTCGACGCCTTCCTCCATCTCACGAGCACGTTGCATTCGAGCGCGTTCGTCGCAATCCTTTTGACAGAAAACAACAAAAAAACCATTAACAGTGAAACAGAGTCTTTGTCTAAGTTTTTCTTAAAAGCGATAAGCGATCGAGAAACAAAAACGTACTTCCATAGGAAATTCTTCGGGGTTAAATCGCGATAAATCAATTACAGGACTCGGCGGCAAAGGCCCGAGAACGGGACTTTGCGGAGCGGATCGACTGTTAAACACGATGCCCGCACCCATAGGATGCTCCTCGGTTCTCCTATAACCGGTACAGATGCAATCAGAGTTACCATTCCCTTGGCCGGGAATAATGTCAGTGTTTTTTGAGCTTTTGCTCTTAGCGCAATTAAATTTCAGTACCCAGTTGCTACGTTTCTTTTTCGACGATAAAACGTGATTACATATTGGGCTTTGATCCTTGTTGCGCTGTTTATCTAATGTGAGCAAACAAATGAATTAGCACTGCACACACTCGAAAACTCGACTCGATATTGATAAACAACAGAATTACGACGTACGTGTATATGCGAGAAATTAATTTAATAGTTCACGTAATACATACTTTTACGCTTTCCAAATGACAAAGTTTTCGAGGATCTTCTTAAAGGTGGATTTACAGGACTATCTTCGGAACTGCTACTACTGTTGCTACCACCAGAACTACCGCAGCATGCTTCCTGTTGTTGTCTAAATGGTGGCTCGCTCGCAACATTACCATTGTTACAAACTTGCTTTGTATCCTGAGTATCGACAGGTTGACTATACAAAGATTCGAATCTAGTATTATGGTTGTCTACATCTAAGTTTAAACGATCGTTGTCCAAATTCCCTTCTAGTTTACATTCTGGTCTGTTCGGCAGTATATTAGGATTCGTTACAGGTACATTGCCATTAGTCTCGTTTTCAGGCAAGCTTTCATTGCCATCTCG
This sequence comes from Leptothorax acervorum, assembly GCA_035220615.1. Lineage (NCBI taxonomy): Eukaryota > Metazoa > Arthropoda > Insecta > Hymenoptera > Formicidae > Leptothorax > Leptothorax acervorum. The sequence goes on along the minus strand of JASTWQ010000153.1, from coordinate 55,371 downwards.
ATTTACCATTTCCAAGGGCAACGGGTGGCCAAGCGCATTAGCGCATATCTCGGTAGGCTGTCTTTCACCATCCATTCTAAACAAGTCTCTGAGACTAGCAAAGTGCTGTCCCATTATTAATTTGCATGGCAGGCATCTTATCGCCTTAATGATCCCTTATCTACGCCATGATTGTAGAAACTAAGTATAAAAGACACGTTGCAAGTTGCAATCTCTAATTTGGCTGTCTTGGCATGATGCCCTAATTTTTCACAGGTTATATTATATTATATCCACATTCCACCTAGCCACATGGAGGACGTTCCGTCAGAGAATCCATTAGGTTTGTCTCATTTTCACCTGTATTAATAATAAAAATCACTCACAATCAGTGTAACGCATCTAAGTACTAGAGAAATACTTGATTGTAAACATTTATAGTTTTGGTATGGGATGGGATGAGATGTAACCGATACATCTAATATCTGTTTATGTGTTCAAGTGAATGATTCATGCTTTTTAGCATTTCCGATCAAAATAAGTTCAGAAGTAAATACACGTCTCGGCACATTCTCGCCGTATCATTAAATCGAGTACAAATACTGTATCACGCGTGATGAAAAACGATGAAAAACGATCACTCGAGCGGGCGAAAAAATGACAGGCTGAACGCTGAACTCTGAAGGCAAATTCGCTCGTCTGTCGTCACCGTCAGACCGTCAGTAACACTCGCGCGTATTACATCAATTAATTATCGTGTGTGATCGATCGAGATAGGGTGATTCATCTCACGCAGATATATTTTATTAAAGAAAAAAAAAAAAAAAAAAAAAAAGAGAAAAAAAAGTGACAGTCCCTTGAAAAAGTATTCCCTGACGGGAGGAGCAAGTCGAAAGTATCGAAACATGTTTAAAGTTTAAACGAGTTACGTACGCACGGGACAAGCGGACTGCGGAGTGCGGACTAGCGGACGATTAGCGAGAGTAGCGAGACGAGACCCGCAGAACGAACTCAACAAACTGAACAAACGCATGTCGCATGGCTGTGATGGCTGGACTTAACAATTTACATCACGAGTCGACTCGACAGTCACGACGACGACACCACCGTGCACCGCTAAGAACACACCAATACACCGACGACAGGACGGAAATTGTGCTTCCCACCGCGACCGCGACCGCGACCGCGACCAACCGCGACGTAACTCCTCGTCGATCGGTCGATCATCGAGCTCAGGCCAACTCAGGCAACCAAAATTGTCAAAACACGATCAACGTCCCGAGTGTCCCGACGAATCATCAGCCATTTTCCCTAATTATCACGAGCCTGGGCCCTGGCCACGGGGTATACACGTGCGCCATAGAATACCGACCTACTCAAAAAAATCGCGTTCGCGTTCCAGGTTTAGATTTTAAGCCAACGACACACGTCAGCACGTCACACACGATACGACGATGCGACTTTTCGTGCTAGCCGTCTGCCGTGTGCGATCGCGATGTAGCAAATCAGTTTAATCAGCATCAGTGTATTCAGTGTTGAGTGTGCTGTTGGCTTTAGACAGCTTAGAGGTTGTGGAATGTGGGTTGTGGGCAGTTGTGGGTTGACTGTTGTGTGCATACTTGTGTTGTGGTTTGTGGTCCACTTGATGCCAGAAATACTTGGAAGAGTAAATTTCTATATTCTGAATTCTGAATACGTCAATCGCGAATCGGAAAGAAAGAATTTTTACGAGTGATTCATCTCTTTGGAAGAAGAAAGAAAAGGAAGGATGTAGGGACGGTATTCACATTCTGTCACATTCACAGTCCGATCTAAAGGTACATCCACAGTATGTACTATGTACACAGTATAGCCAGTATGTTCACTCATTGTCAGTCAATTGTTCTGTATCTTGGTTGCGACCAATCAGAGGATTTGTTGAGCAATGTTGAGCAACAGTTGATACCATGTTGATACGCCGTTGGCCGCAGCCGGCAGCCATAATAATGGCGGCGAATCGGGAACCGATAGATCAAAGGCGCCGACAGAGAGTGCACATACTGGTTATACCACAGATTAATAGACAGATAGCCAATAGCCCGGGTTGGCCCGGGTTGGCCCGGGTGAAAGCGAGACCACTATTTCCGTACTTTGATTACCGACAGACTTTGCCCCTAGGAGCGAATCCAGGCTAATTAAGGGCGAGACGGGTGAATTAGCCTGGATCGCAGAGAGATGCGATTGGTCGTTCAGAGTCGTTCACTGCCTAGCTGCGTAGGACGCAAATTAAAATTTAAGATAAAAGGTCTGTTCTCTATTGCTGCACTGCTGAACTAGTGCGACTGGTGCAGTAGGTTAGAGTGAAAGAAAATATACTTGTCTCACTCTAACTTATTGCACTAGTTCAGAGTGCAGCAATAGAGAACAGACCTAAAGATAGCAGACAATGGCCTAGTTTACACCGGACCGTTTAGTACGCGTATCAAGTAAATACTATATCCGTATCAAATCTTGGGTTATACCGGAGTAAACCGAGATTTGATACGGATATAGTACTTGAGTGAGGCTGAAGTCCCATGGTGCAGAATGGAACTAATGGAAGTGCGGAATAGAGAATGCATCATATAGACACAGCCAATCAGGAAAAATCGTAAACACTGCGGCATAGCTCTGATTAGCTGTGTCTATGACGCATTCTCTATTCCGCACTTCCATTCCGCACCAAGGGATTTCAGCCTGTGCCCCTGTGGTATGTACTTGGTACGCGTATCAAACGGTCGGTGTAAACTAGGCCAATAGTAGACAAGTGCCGCGAATCGCGCATCGCGCTTCAATCACAGTATAACTATACCCAGTAGCGACACTGAGTGTCGGCACCTTTGATGTAGAGGGTCCCAGGTCACATGACTCGCCGCCATCTTCTGAGATGTACAAACGCTTAAGAGAGAAAGAGAGGAAAGTATCTTTCTCTCTGTCATACCTACAGGCCGCCATATTCCTAGGTGTACGGAATTTGGAGAAATTGGGAACGTCAGGTGTCGCTCAGTGTCGCTACTGGGTATGGTTATACTGTGCTTCAATATTCGAAATTCGAACGTCGAACGACGAAAACTTGGGCGTGCCTTTGTACGCATACAATCATACATACATATACATCAGTTAAAAGTTAAAACAAATAAATTTGCCACGTTGCGGTTCGGAACGTATGTACCGGCTTGACGTCGACCGTCGACGAGCTTCAGCTTCGTGGACCGGGGATGGCGGGGACTCGGGAGTCCGAAACTCGAACTCGAAGCCGCCGCGTTCCCGTTTAACGACCACGACCGCTATCCCACCGCTATCCGCTATTCCTCCCGCCTCCCGCCTCCCGCTTCCCGCCTTTCGCCTTCCGCGCGAGCGTACTGACGTACTCTGTCTCGGACTCGGACGTCGTCTCCAGTCGCTTCGACTTGCCCCCTTGACCCCTTCCCTTCCCCTTCCCCCAAACAAAGACTGAAAGAATTACTCTCCGACCGCGACAGTCCGACCTTCGTTCGCCTCTGTGGTGTGTGGTCGCGAAAAGAATCGGCGAACATCGTCATCGTCCGTGCGGCCGTGCCTCCGTCGTCGCGGAAGAGCCGAGCCGGACGCCGATTCGAAAAGCGAAAAGCGAAAGGCGAAAGGCACCGTTGTCGAGGCACATCTGCTTGCCGCAGTTCACTCAGTGCGGTGAGTGCGGTTTGCGAATCGCGGATAGGTAAGACATGTCAGTTTAGCTGCACTATTTTACATCATCTACACTTGAAATGAGATGGATATGTAAATATGTAATTGACGTGCGCGGTGCGCGGCGAAAGAGAGACGAGAGAGCACAGTTTCTAGATCATAAATGACACAACACACAAGAGCAAGACTGAGCTTTCTCACGGCTCGCGGCCAGATTCACCAGATGTACTTACCTCCTTCTCTCTCTCTCTCTCTCTCTCTCTCTCTCTCTCTCTCTCTCTCTCTCTCTCTCTCTCTCTCTCTCTCGTCCTAGAAAGTTTTCCTTGCACTTTTTTCCAGCTGTCGAAAGTGACCTTACAGTCCTTACACCAGGCCTGACCAGGCCGGCGTATTCCAGGCCGTAGTAGTGATCGTCGCGATTGTCGCGGCAAGGGAGGCACGTAAACAGTTTCGACGCGAGTGTAAATTCCGCAGATACTCTTGACCGCACGTTTCGGCAGCTAGGTACGGTACAATACGGTTCTGTAATTCTGTATTTTAATTTGATTGTGAAAGGTGACAGCTGCAGGAGATAAAAGAAACAGAGATAGTGGCAACCGCCAACCGTTGAAGGATATGATTACATTGATTTGTTAGATTTGTCGATTTGTCCTAATAAGGACGTTAGATACGTATTGTTGGCTAACGACATATTCTAAATAATCTAATTTAATCCCGCGTAATGTTAACAAACTCCAAAGAAAAACAAGGTTGTGCTGTTATCGGCAACCTTGTTTGTCTTGTTACTTGGTACATTCCCACTTATCTGTGGACTCTTCTTGTTTTATTTCTAGAATGGCTCGTGGACAGCAGAAGATACAGTCTCAAGCTAAGGCGGCGGAAAAAAGCGCGAAACTAAAGAAACAGCAAGGACACAGTGCCAATGATCAAAAAAAGGCGGCACAGAAAGCGCTCGTACACGTTTGTACCATATGCAAGGTCAGAATCTTTGTTGTCTGGACCTTCGAAGGACCGCATTGATATAGATTTGATGTAAATTCTTTATTTGCAGGCCCAAATGCCAGATCCTAAGACTTACAAGCAACACTTTGAAAATAAACATCCCAAGACCGAGCTGCCAGATGATTTGAAGAATATATGAGGGTACAAACTGTTGTAAAGTAGGGATTGGGTGAGAGAGCGCAGGAAAAATTTGCTGCAACTGACAAAGTGATATAGTTCAACACATTCATCTGATCATTGCATAGTTTCAGAAAATGAATTAAATTTTGTTAGTGTTCTAACTAATCTATCGCACTCAACAGTTTGTTGTTCACGACTCAGAATGTTAAGCATAATCGACGATTTACTTATGGAAAATCTTGATTCTTGATTTGTAAGCATTTTACGCATACGTCATATAATCAATACTTTTCACATAAGCGTTACATCTGGAGAGAGATTCTGTGTGTATATTTCTAAATAAAGTTCATAAATTTGACGGTAAAATTCTGAAACATTTCAACGAAGGAAAAACAATACCGCGCCGTTGATTTCCTAATTCTGTTACGAAGGAAGATACAAGAATAATATAATTAGTGATTAAACAGAATTTTAATTAAATCATTATTTATACATTTAAAAGAAGCAGTCTTGTCCGAGTTCTTTATAACGTGTTATTTACCTGAAAATATTTCCATTTGAACGAAAGCGCATTACAGAAAAGTATTCCCGCATTATAAATTTTCATTCCATACTTCTCCTTTATGATAAGAATATTGTTTTCTATCATTGACTTTGCTGCATTTAACTAATAGTTGTATATTTTGAGGTATAAGTTTATAAAAACAGTTCTTTTTAAATTTATATAAGAGGTTGAATGATACATAACAGTCTTTAACTACATGACTGCCAATTTATAGTTGATTGTATAGTATGATCTTTAAAATAAGAACAATCTCTACATAGAGATACGTAATTGTAGCCCTTTCCTTCACATTTGTAAAGGTGATATTTTTATTTCTGTTTGTAACAGAGCTTGTCATTTGCATTATACCGAGCTATTTACAAACACGCGCATAATTTCTCCTGTTACAGAAAAGATTATTAATAATGCATTTTTTATGCTCGTAAAATACGTAGTACTTACAATACTGTAATAAACTAAGAATAATTGATTCATTCTACATTGTTATGTATTTAGGTCATTGTAAGAAATGTAAGAATATTATGTTGGCTTCAATAAAGCGAATCCATTATTCTTGGAATGTAATATTGTTAATATATTTCAGAACGCTTTTTTACATACCAACGTGAATCAAACGTCTGTTTTAACATAGATAGAAATTTCATTACACACATATTGCGCAAATGTTTAGTGAAAGTACGCATTCGGTTACGATTATCTGTCACAGTTTTATTTGTTCGCTACAATCGCTACATTATCGACTTGCGCGAGTCAATGCGTCATATCGGAATGTATTTTCTTGATAATAATGACGTTGTAATAAACTCTATGCGTTGCAACGTATTTCTCATTATGCAGATAACGATATTACAAATGATATTCGCGATATTAATATTTGTACAATTTCGTGATAAAAGTCTATCGATTATTACAATCATGTAGCGAAGTAACCGGCATACTATAGGACATAGGCCGGTATTCATAGTTGGATCTTATATTTAAGACCGTCTTAAGTACAATCTTAAGATGTCAAGAGCCAATCACAGTGTATTAGCATCTTAAGACATTACTTAAGACGATCTTGAAATAAGATCCGACTATGAATACCGGCCATAGGTAATTATAAACTTTTGGGATCGAATTTCCGACAGTCTGCTCACTCGCGCGAATTTGGAAGTAAACAAAAATTGTTTTATATTACAGGCAATAGAAAGATTTAATTGATTGAACTTGATACAAGAAATAAAACAGAACGCATAGAAATGATGATTATTGTACAGCGAGCATACCACACTGTTGGAAAAAAGAGGAATAATAAAATAAATTACAATTAAAATTCTATCAAGGACTCAGCGGATTAAAAAATCAAATAAAGGCAATAGGCCGAGCTAGGTTTTTATGCTACAATTTAATGCTAAAACTCGTGTTGATTACAATTGAAACATACGCCTATTATATATAGAGTATAGACATTATACAGGGAATAATTATTCAAAATAGACGGCATTATCTCTGAGTGGCTCCTCGTAATGAGAGTCCATTTCCGACAATTTCTGAAGCTTTCGAAATTGTTCTTTAAACACACAGCAAGAGAGAGCTTACATTACCGCAGTATTGTTTATCAACTACCACCTACGCCACATCTACGCCATTGTAGCTAATAAACCCGGAGAACATATGACGTTTTAAAAACGTCTATAAAAGTATAAGACGTCTTATAAAACCTTTAGAAAGTCTTGTTAACAGAAACGCGTTAACAAGAAGAAAAATATGAAGAGAAGCTAGCGTTGCTTGATAAAACGGTATATAGAAATAATTTAATATTTACATAACTTTGATAACAGCTAGAGTCTATAATTAAATTAAAACACATAGAGATCGCGGTTTTATTAGCAAAGTTATATGTGAGTATTAAATCACCGATATACCAATGTATCAAATAATTTCAGCTTCTGTCTCGTTCTTCTTCTTGTTAAAGCGTTTCCGAACAGCTTTGCCTTATAATTGTGTCGTTGTGACACTAAATAATGCAAAAATATCTAAGTACTAAATTAGCTGGTAATAAATATTTTTGTAGGCTATATGTTATATCCAAATTGACCACGTCATATTTTAGTCGATAAATGTTGTAGATATATAATGATTGTAAATATCTGTACATGTTCCAAAAAATGTCTTGTAAAAGACAATCTTTTGAACATCTTAAGAAAGACGTCTTTAAAACGTATGTATACGTCTTTTATTAGACATGCGTGTTGTCTGGATGATCGATTGAGTCACAATTAAGGATGACTAGCGATATTTAATTGACAATTGAATAAAAAGTGAAGGGACTTGCTAATCAAATATCTTTAGCGACTTTTGTGATCGCAGTGTCTCGGTGAGTCTCGATGATCAGGATTGCACCTACGAAAATTTTCTTCCAAGTCAGAGGATGTCACGTACGATTTATCGCGATCAGTTGGAGCCGTTCGCTTTTATCAAATATTATTAAACCGAACCGTCGGCATCGCGTGAAAACTTACGTCATATTGAGAAGTGATCCAGTGATAGATGAGTCCGCGTTATCGCACCGACTCTTGTACATCATGGCGTATATAAGTGCGGCGATTGCTATATCATTGCGGCAGTTTTCATTCACTGGGTAGTGCGGTTTTCGTAACGATATTCAGCGTCGAACAAGAGCTGCACGGTTTCGTCATCGTTGAGCTAAAGGTACGATATCTCGTAAGAGTCGTAAGAGAGCGAGGAAATAACAATTAAGTTCAGAGGTGCAAACGAGCTGCTGTGGATCCATCTTTTTCTTTTTTCTTTAAGAAGAAAAAGATGTAAAAGTTAAATTTAGATTTACGCCAATTTCTATTTATTTTTTATCGTTGTAGTTTAATTAAATTTATTTGCAAATTATTAGGAGATAAAGAAAAAAGAAGAATATAAATTAAGGAAACGGTACCGGTGCAGGTAACAGCTAAAAGTTGGAAATTTATCCTCTCACCTCTCTATTTATTCCTATGGTTCGATATCGCTTGGACTTGAACGATTATTGCGCTAAAAGTCAAACAATATATAATCGTACGATCCATCAATCAATAAAAATAAATAATTGCGACATACGTTAAGATTCGATTGTGCAAAGAACTTGACGATTTCATCAGTTTGACGTTGTCGATTATCAAATGTATCATGTACCTATATACCTATATATATTGAATAATCAATCGTAGAGTAGTTGTTATGTCAAAATTATTATCGAGAGTCATTATCATGTATTAATATCTATTGTCACAATGAATATTCCTTCCGCTATCACTGCTCGGATTTTGGTGACGTAAAGTTGCATCGTTAACACGTTCAATTACGCGACCGCTTCTAGGCCAGTCACATTAGACATCAAACCTTCCAATTAGTCTTCCCAGGTTGCAACCAGGTTGCAACCACCATGAATCGCTTTGATTTGAGGTGCTATAAGTGAGATTTATTTTTCTTTGCAAAATTAACAGGGAATAAAGAGTTATTAACAATATTATAAACAAAAAGCGCGACTTTTTTTGTTCTTTCTCAAATATCTCGAAAACTAAGCAAGATAGGGTAACAAACTATACGTACCTTTTTTGTAGAGCGTAAAATTATCTACAATTATGATCCGAACAACATTTATCGTCAAGTCAGTCGTTTAACTTGCATGGGCCGTCAAACTCCGAAACTCAGATCTCGAAAATCCTCGATTTCGTCTTTTTTTAAATGTTGCGCCGGTGATTTTTTTCCGTCATTTAAAATGAAATTAAAAATAAAAAAAATTACACCATCTGAGAACTACAAAGAATGCTTTTTATGGTGCAACCGATTTTTTAGACTCTTTGTTTATGTTGTAGCTATGTAAATAAAAAATTTGACTTTTTGGAATAGTGGCCTAGTTTACACTGGACCGGATCAGATGCATATGATAACATTCGTCTCAAATGAATTCTAAGGCCTGAGAACTGCAAAAGACTAAGACTATTCCAAAAAGTCAAATTTTTTTGTTTACATAGCTACAACATAAACAGAAAGGGTCTAAAAAATTAGTTGCACCATGAAAAGTATTCTTTGCAGTTCTCAGATAATGTGATTTTTTTTGGATTTTTAATTCTATTTTAAATGACGGAAAAAAATCATCGGCGCAACATAAAAAAAAACGAAATAAAGGATTTTCGGGATCTGAGTTTCGAAGTTTGACGGCGCGTGCAAGCTAAACGACTGACTTGACGATAAATGTTGTTCAGGTCATAATTGTAGATAATTGTACGCTCTACAAAAAAGGTACGTACAGTTTGTTACCCTATCTTGCTTAGTTTTCGAGATATTTGAGAAAGTACAAAAAAAGTCGCGCTTTTTGTTTATAATATTGTTAATAACTTTTTATTCCTCGTTAATTTTGCGAAGCAAAATAAATCTCACTTATAGCACCTCAAATCAAAGCGATTCATGGTGGTTACAACCTGGGAAGACAAATTGGAAGGTTAACCCTCTAAATTAGTCTAATATGACTGGCCTATTCCGTTTAATCTTGCATCGAGATGGAGATTGTCACCCGCGCTTAATATCAGGGTGCACCGACGCGACGCGACGTCCTCGGGAGTCGCCAGTCGGGAGTAAATTCAGTAAATAGAAAATGCTAACAGACGATGGAATTACTCCCGATGGGCACGTGGCGTCGGGTAATATGGAAGGAGAGGTCACCCTTCTTTCAATTGCTTTCGGTATAAACGCCTAACGCACGCTTAACTTCTGTCAAGAGTGCCCTTGATAACATTACGCGAGATAACAACAATTTATGTGAAACGCCGTGATGACGAAGCCATCTGGTCAATCTTGCTCTTGCAGATAGGAAATTGTGCCGGAATGCGTGATTAATCTTGGTTATTTAAAAAACGCAATTAACATGTAGCGTGTAGCAGTAAATAATAGTTAACGTGAGATAACACGAAAAGTAGTCACCTGAAGGTATAGGTATATACACTATACGATATAATATTCGGGATTAAATCTACATGGTCGAGAAAATATAGTCGCAAGAGAAAAAATAATAAAAAGAATGGAAGAAGGATGAATACGCATACGCGCTACTTTATATGTAGGTATATGCCATGACTAACAATAAGAAATGGTGATTGGAGCGGCAAAGGCAAAGTATAGCGACACAAACTGTACAATTCCTTTTTTAATAAGCTCACAACTTTAATAAACTAATTCTTTTCAATATATTTTTGTTTTCACATTACAATTACATTCTTTGGTAAGATCCGCGCTAGTTCCACACCGCTGCGCGCTGGTTCTGTCGTAAGGTTTGATTCCCTCGCGATGGTGGATTCCGTGTTTCGTACCCGTTCCCTCGGTACGCCAGCCGAGGGTGTTAAGGATCAGTATGCGGACGGCAAAGCGGCAAAGGTCTGGGAGGTTTTCATCGGCGACAAAAAACAACGTACGCAAAACTATCGGGACTTTCTGGTAGGGCTGCTGCGGCAGAAGGGATGCCATCGAATATTGGATGTCGCCTGCGGTACCGGCGTCGATTCCGTGATGCTGCTGGAAGAGGGTTTCGAAGTCGTCAGCGTCGATGCATCTGACAAAATGCTCAAGCATGCGCTAAAGTCTAGATGGGATCGTAGAAAGGAATCTGCCTTTGACAACTGGGGTACGTGAGCATAAAGTTGGACGTTTAATATTTCAATAGGATCCGATTTCTCAGGCTTAAAGAGGGAAAAATTCTAGGAAAAATTTAAAGAAAGATAAAACGCCGGAAGATATTCTGCGAAATGTGAAGAGAAAGACAAGCGTTAATCATTACACTGAAATTCGAAATAACATCTTGACGCAAGAATTTGCCTCTATTTTGATTGAAAAATAATATGAAAAATATATCTATTACCTACACGTTTAAGAAGATTTAAAAGTAAATGTTGCAACAGTGCAAGATTGTAGGTATATTTAGCGCTATTGATCGAGTGCATTTATGATGATCTTTTTGCATATCAATAAAAGTTGTTATTGTTAACACGTACCTATATACAAAATAATCTAACAAAATATTATTTATATGTATATAGATATACATACCTACACGTATATTTACATGATTATTGTGAAATCGAAACCAGATAAAGCAGTAGCACGGTAGTTGTCGTATAGTATATCGTTCGAAAACAGTCACCAGTACGGTTATCGTTATACTGGATTGCTTTATCAGTAATATAGAAATATAGAAAGAAAGGATCTCTCTTTATGCTTATCAGCAAAGGTCAATCGCGACTTTTCGTTTTCTACTTGCTAGCCTTTGAGCTCGTGATTTCTGCAATCATATAAAACTGAAAATGCGAATAATCTATGTGTCAATAAAATTGAAGCAAATAATTATATTAAAAGTTATACTAATAATAATTAACAAACTTATATTTCAATTATTAGAGTTTTAGATATTTTTAATTTTTAGAGTATTGAGGAATCTCTCATATTCATAATAAAGTCCTAAAGACAAGTCCAATTGTAAGAAAAGATTTTTAAAAGTCTGCTGAAAAACATACATACCTTTACAATTATTATCATTTTGATCTATTGAATTGTGGCAGTGATCGAAGAAGCGAATTGGCTAACTTTACCCAGCGATATTAGTCATCTCATTGGAGAAGGTTTCGATGCCGTTATATGTTTGGGAAACAGTTTCGCTCACATGCCTGATTCTTTCGATGATCAGAGAGAGCAGAGGTATTAAATTCATCAATCATCATATTAGATCATATTAGATTAGATTATCTATGGCTGATATTTCGGAGCATTGGTTCTCAAGCTGTGTTTCGCGAAATCCAAAAACTTGATTAATATACAGATTAATACAGAATGTTTTATATTTTATAACATATGGATCTCAATTATTTATACAGTATTTGGTTATTCTAGACAAGCCTTGGCGAATTTCAAACGTTGTGTAAAGCCGGGAGGTTTACTGCTCATCGATCACAGGAATTACGATTACATCATCAAAACCGGCCAAACTCCTCCAAAATGCATATATTATAATGTAAATGTCATTAGAAAAAATTTGACACTCTCTCCTCATTTGGGAAAACTTTACGTTAAAAATTTTTAACTTTTCATATCGCAGAGTCAGCATATGACGGACATCAAGACATCAGTGCTCTACGTCTCCGGAAAACCAAAGATTGTTACTATGGATTACATGATCGCTCTGGATGAGGAGGACAAAGACAATCCCGAATATATTAGCGAATTCAGGCTGTCATATTATCCTCATATATTGACAATTTTCCGCGACATGCTAACCGAGACATTCAGCCACGGGGCGAAACACACCATTTACGGTGACTTCAAACCGCTCAATCAGGCCGAAAATCCCGGGTTTTACATCCACGTACTGGAGAAGCAACGTTAAAATAGGACATCGATATAAACTATATAGACAGTCACTGTGTAACTACGTGACATATTCGTTTTTAAATGATATCGCGTCAGTTTTGCGAAACAAACGTTTCGTCATACACAATGATATTCAACAATCAACATAAAATGTATTGAATCAATATATAGGTTTAACGAATGCGAAATCATGCGAAGAATAATTAAGACACAAGACATATTTTTTACTAACAATAAATGTAAAGATCTATTCAATTAGAATTACGTGGCGAATTCTACGATTGCAAAATTTTTGCACGACATAATATAAACATATATACATATATAGGTATATATATGTATTTATTAAGAGATATATTTTATTTTATTATATGTCATTTGCCAAAAAGTTCTTTATTTATGTAGAAAGAAACGAAAAGATATATACGAATAATGAATCCCCATCTGCGAAGAATATATTTCGAAATAAAACACAACAGAAGTATAGGTTTTGATGTTTTTATTATAAGTTTGAAAGCAGCTTTTTCATTGAGTATTCTAGCCAGGCTTCGTTCGATGCTACAATTTGATTTCTCAAGGATATTCTTCGAGCGATCATTGACGACGATTTGTTGGATAATATTTTGGACGTATTTTTGTGTTTTCGCGTTTGTTCTCTTTCTTTCTGTCGTGTTTCGTGTTTCTCGCGTATAGTCGACGCTTCGAATAAACGCGCAAATGCGAGGACAATAGGAAGACTAAACATTTGCTGAACGCAAATCGACTATCCTATTCGACTTTCGCTCTTACACGTAATGGACCGCAAACGCAACGATATAAATTTCTACTAGAGATACATATTAATTGAATGAATTGAATCATTCAAATAAGTAAATTATTCGGTTCTCTCGCAGCGTCGTTACTGCCGGTCTCGAGTCTCGACATCGTGCTTTTCACTCAGAAATTGACATCAAAATATCTGACATACGTATTGTATTATCTGTTCACATCATCAATCGTCAATGATCGTTCCAACTTGAAATTATCGGCGGCAAAGTTGCTCTCGCATATTCTTACTTAAATTCTCACTTGTTAGATCCATCCCCGAGATCGCTCGCTTTATTGGGCGCCGCAAAGTTTTACAAGAGTCCCATCGTTACGTGAAGAGTGGCCACGCTATCGTAGAAATCGAACCTCGAGAGATTATCATTTATAGTAGGCAATTTTGCATAGGAGAAAGAAACGGTCATGAGAGTAAGAGAATCATGGAGGGCGCAAAAATCAAGTTCAATTCCGTTTGATTATCGTTCGATTTCTTCGGTATACATACCTATACTTTCTGCAGTACTGCGAAAATGCAGGCCGAGATATTTTTTGTCAGAAAAGTGGCTGAGAAGAGGACAATAATTTACAAGGCCAAGGATTTGTGTTACGAGTGCAACGAACTGCCCATATAGAAAAATGGACGAAGTGTTATAGCAAAAATCTTTTCCCTCCTTCTATCAATATATATGTATATATGTACGTATATATATTGTATATGTATTTATATATTTGTAATTTTTCTGTTTTCAATCATTTTTTTCATGAAATTCGTACAATACCTATTATGGCTTCTTCGACGGTCGTTGCGAACACTCTCGTCGTCATCATCGTATCGAATTTCTCTATATTTTAAGGCTCTCGAGATCGCACGCAGCGATTGTGACATGCTACTTAGCGTGTCGCAACTGTATATATACATAAAAACATAAAATATAAATAAATTATATATTATTTTAAAGTTTATTTTAATCAACGTCGCATGAGATGAATAAATACTAAGATTTGAATCGCCGCTTTTTTTATGGTCCTAATTAAAATTAATTTATACTGAAACATGCGCATCATGAGTATTGTTGATAAATCAGCTCGCTAATGAAATTCGATACGTTTTATTCTAACGGGGCTTTTTGGCTTGATCTAAAATATAAAGCTTAATATAATAATATCTATATACAGGGTGCTCTAAAAAGGTACGGCCAAAATTTAGGGAGATATTCCTCACACCTAAAGGATGAAAAAATGTTATATGAACATGGGTGCGGAATAGTATATTGTGTAAATACGATATTTTTCACACCTTTACGGAAATGTTCGACTTTTTAATGCCTGTAGAGCGAAATTTGAATGAAATAAAATTATATATACAGGGCCGCCATACGGGGCAGAAAGTATATCAACTTTCCGCCCGCTACGTCATCAATTTTCTTCCCTAGGGAGGAAAGTAAGCTCTGGCGTGAAAATAGTCACTTTCGCCATGCTCTACAGGCACGGAAAGTCGAACTTTCCGTGCAAGTGTTGTGAAAACGCTTTTTTCAGGAGTTGAGCTTCTTTTCTGAGTATGCGACGTTACGGCTAAATGAGATAGTGACCTTATCTGCCAGACAGAAATCAGAAAAATATTGACCTTTAATGTTATGGTTACTTGTCGTCCACAATGATTAATCCTAAATTGTTTCTTGTGTAAGTAATACAGTCAACAGTATTTTCAACATAACTCCTGAAAAAAGCGTTTCCGCACCCATGTTCATATAACATTTTTTCATCCTTTAGGTGTGAGGAATATCTCCCTAAATTTTGGCCGTACCTTTTTAGAGCACCCTGTATACAATAACAGGGTGTTAGAAACAAAAGTACGAAGCCGAAAAATGGGGGTAGATTGGGTCAAACCGAGACAAAAAGTCATGTACCATTTTGCAATAGTTAACGAATTGTTAATTGATACGTCTGAGCGAATGAGCGCATGAGAAGCGGTAGGCCGGACTCGGCAGGCACGAAATGCTCCCCGGCGTGCCGCCAGGTCAAACAATGCCTTAAGTTCTTGACTGTGATTGGCTGATTCGCTTACTGTTTAAGTTCTACTGCTTAAGTTTTTTTTGTGTGCCATGGCCCTTACTGTTACGGAAATGTATGTGTGGATACCCTTCGCTGCTCGCTCACCGCGCGCCGCCCATCGTTTGACCTGGCGGCACGCCGCGGCCGGGGAGCATTTCGTGCCTGTCGAGTCCGGCCTACCGCTTCTCATGCGCTCATTAGCTCAGACGTATCAACTAACAATTCGTTAACTATTGCGAAATCTTGCAAAATGGTACATGACTTTTCGTCTCGGTTTGACCCAATCTACCCCCATTTTTCGGCTTCGTACTTTTGTTTCTAACACCCTGTATATATATATATATATGTATATATGACAATATAGGAATAATATATAATACTAAAGTGTCTTTTGTAATTGATGATCAAGGACAGCAATGCTTTCGCAGCAACTTTCGAATTTCGAACGCGGATTTGTACATGTCGTGTAGTATAACTCGTTGTAACGAGTCGCGAGAATTGACTTGCTTCTTGAAACTTTGTTTCCAGCGAATAAGCACGTAAGGTAAGGTCAAGGACGACGACGACGATTACGAAATTGTTGGTCGAACGGCGATTGTTCGTATTATTGCAAAAATGCGAGCAATTTTTTGTCCAATTTGATTATACTCTTTTTTTTAAGATACAGATTACTTATTTTATATACATGCCTATTGAAGATTTATTGTTAGCAGATAGAGCTCAATTAGCCTTGAGGAAAGAGAAAATAACAGAAACTGGCAACAGTTCTTATCTCGAATTTAAGTGTCAAGAGCTCTATCGATGCGTATTCGATTCAATTTAATATTTAATTAATATTCTTTATTCAAATTCCGTTCTTTTTTTTTCGTTTCTCTTACTAATTAGCTTTGATGTCATACATTCGGTTGTAGTTTTCAAAGTTAACGAAAATCATCTTCTCTGACCTGTCGAAGGTGATACTGCTTTGTTAAGTTCTGTTACGCGTTAATATCACGGATTAATTGAATAACGAATACAAACTCATGTATTTGTAATCGAAGTTGCATACACGCCTTCTCCCTTACCTCCTCACCGCCGCTTTATAATATCGCGTTGATCCTAAAAGAAATATTTGCTACTTGCACTTCGTTGGATTGTGATGACCATCTCTTGCTGTGTGTCACAGTAACAAATGGAAATTGCAAATAATATTTCCCGAATAAACTGGAATTACGGCCAGTGAACTATTTTTAAGCAATTAATGGAGCGTGGAATTGCTATTCGGGTTCGCATCGCGTGCGTATCCATGCTGCGCAAGTTTTACGTTTTTCATCACTGTGAAGGAAGTAAAAGGCAGTTGTAATTGACAAATTGGATTTTCATTTTCTTAGCTTCCTTCATCGTGCTGTATGAATTGCAGATATAGCAGCTACGGCTTCATTTTTTGCAATATTTCGGATCTTATGACATAAATCGGGATATCGGTATTGCAAAACACACATTTTATCGCTCAATTTTTTTACTTAATTTAATTGTAATTATTGTAAATGTTGCGTAAAAACTCAAACTGAATAAAAATAATGCTCATCATCTATCCTCGTTATAACACTTAAAATTAACTTTGTTCTTATGATGTTATAATGGAAGTTTTTTTTGAAAATTATATTACACTTAAATATTCTGTAAGTTTTTAATATTTACAAATAAAAAAGTAAAAATGTTCGACTTTGATAATCAATTATAGGTAATATTTCATCGCATTAAATTATTTTAAATTTTAAATACTTCGAAATTATTATGTTTAGTTGATTTTGTAAAATGATCGAGTTATATTTGATTATGCAAATTTTGATCGATGCCATTCAAAATAGGTTTAGATATTTAAACGCACGGACACGATAACCCTATATGTTGTGAATTTAATTTACACAGATGTTGTAGTCCTATTATTGACGAAACTGAATGAAAATTGCAAAAGTCGAACATTTTAGCATATAACACCCCGCGCGATATGATTGGTGCATGAAAAATCTCAGCGTATCGTTATTTCGATATAATCGATGCGCGATATAAATTTAATCGTTTTATTAGCTTAATCGTTACAATTTCAACAGTGTTAAATCTTTTTCTTTGCGTATAAGTATATAAACTATGATAGAGCCATCAGCTATATCATTTCTGTCTCTAAAATCTATTTAACAAAGTTCTTGATTTTTCGATAATTCTTTTCTTTCACACATATCATGAAATTATATACACATATATATATATATATTCTTTGTTTCTTTATATTTATATTTATGTATACGCGCAAATATATGTGTATGTGTATTTTACGTGTATGCACGCGTATTTGCGTCTATACTTTCGATGTAATCAAATGTTTTCGGTGATGAGAATTGTGCCTTTGCTTTTCACGGTTATAGAGAATAGAAAAGTACTAATTTCTTACAATTGCATAACTATAAAAAGATTAAATCGAAGAGATGAAGATTAGAAGTAAAAATGCAAAAGCACGTACGCTATTGATATAAATCAATTGTCTCATCTATTCTTCACAAGTAGCAATGGCAAGTAATTCGGATTCGTATAATTATACGATAATTCAGACTCGATCTAGTAAATATTTGCAAAAGATTGATTGTCAGCTTGTTCTATTATTAGCAAAGACGCCATTCTCGTCTGCAGCAGTAGCAGCAGTAGAGCGCTTTTCCACGTCTGTATGATAAATGATTATGCAAATATATATACATGTCATATTACAAGATATATACATATCTAATATTGCTGTTTTGGCTTCGTATGTACGATAATTCGTACATACGAATTTGTGAACGTAGCGCCATTTCTGCGTAACAATACTATTTGCACGAGAAACTTTTCTTGAGGAATTAACATGTTCGTCAACTCAAACAGTACCTAAATTCTCGAAGTCAAATCACACTTTTTCATTGCTTTGTAATCACTCGTCATGTAAAATGCAATAAGATTAAATTATTAAATAAACAACCGAGTAAAAAACCAATATAAAACGTCATCAGAAATATTTTCGTAGTTTACAACTTCAATATAATATGAAATTGTAATAAATAACAGTAATAAAATTTGTAATAAAAAATATAACAACAAAAATAATTAGATTTTATTCGAAATTGATTCAAAACTTTTAAATTTCGGTTTCAATCGAAACTACTTAAGTGATACTTGCAATATGCAACAGATCGTATCGGCAATTCCATCTTGGATAGAATGACGATTACATTTGCAATTCCATTGACTACTTGTCGAGTACGACGAAATAATTATTTCGATTCGTATTCGATTTAGCTTTTTCGCTCTTCCGCTCTACTTATTTAGTGTTGTTCGATATAATATTGTTCAATGCATTTAAAGTCAAAAGAAAAACGTATCTGAATGTACATACATCTGAATTGAAGAGTTCTAAACATTTTTCAATCAGGATAAAAATTCCTCTATCTATCGATAGTGCCCAAACTATGTATTAAAACCTTGGACTAATTTCTCTTCAAAGGAAATTATATTGAAGCCTTCAAGTTTACATTCAGGTACCTTTGCTATTGCAATACTATTTCTGTCTATAGGAAAATATATTTAAATACCACACATGTGCTCTCATTCTAACCGATTGACTCTTTCAAATAACTCGATTAATCGTGCAGAATCAGTAAAAAATGAGAATGCAATATAAATATAGGGGGAGTCCGAGAGAGTTGAACCACGTTTTACTTAAAGTCCATAAAATTTAGTGTAATTGATGTATAGATTTTTTATTTATGTCAAAGTAAATTTATTATATGGCTACAATTTGTGGATTTTGTAATTTCAATAAGTTTATAAACGTGTTATATTAATTAAAACAAAAAACGAGATTTGGTTCATCTC
Source organism: Leptothorax acervorum (assembly GCA_035220615.1). NCBI lineage: Eukaryota > Metazoa > Arthropoda > Insecta > Hymenoptera > Formicidae > Leptothorax > Leptothorax acervorum. The sequence goes on along the minus strand of JASTWQ010000153.1, from coordinate 35,894 downwards.
TCCCCAAGGGGTAGGAGACATGATCCACCGTATAGGGAGATTTGACCATACCCTATAAACTCATGGAAAAAATATAAAAACATATTTAGACTTTAGTCTATATCAAGAACTCACAAATTTAGACATTAAAATCACATCTCTAATGTTTTAATTGAGCTTTTTGAACAAAATCAACAAAAAATAAAAACTGAATTAAGGAGGCTTTAAGGCTAAGGTGGGCAGTGAGGGGGTAGCGCTGTCACACAATGGAAATATGGAGTGCTGCCAATCTAAAATAATTATATTTAAAACAATATTAATCTAAAATTTTAAAAAAATATGGAATGAAATGCATTTAAAATCCAAAGAATATTAATGTTTATTTATGTAAAAGTCTCACATATAAATTTATATTTTTTAAACTAATTTTATTATTACTACAAATAATGACTTGGCAACGGTGTAGAAATGAAAAACTAAAGTTGGTAGAACTACAATTGTTTGACAGAAGAAACTCTCGATTACATTTTGGGATACATGTTAGATTACATGTTATGTCAGAATCTTCCCGTGTTTTTTTAACAGCGTTGTCAAGTTTTCTCCATCACACAGCTTTGATGACAAAAATATTATATCTTGACTTATATTTTTTAGTATTGTAAATAAACTATGTGGTGAAATGGCTCGAACTTTAGTACGTACTTTCAATATAGTACTTCAATATAGTACGTCACATATTACACATAAATTCATTTGCTTCTTAATATTTTAAATATGTTTTTATTGAAAATAGATATGGAGAATCGGATTTCTCATAAGAGCCTTATAAAATGTGGAATTTTGATATTAATTTACGCAAAAATGGGCTGGCAAAAAAATCTGAAAAAATTCACATGCAACCGTTATTTGTAAAGAAACTTCTATTATAAATTTCATGCCATTCTTATCATTTTGCATTATCCTTAAAGCCTCCTTAAACATCTATGCCTTCACATAGTTTTCATTAATTTTCACGATTAACAAAAAATAACCAAAATAGAACTTCTCAAACATTTAAATTAACTAAAAATAATTATTTTGAGATCAATCATTCATAAATTAAATAGAAATTCTTGGAATAATTTCGGGTGGTTCAAATCTCCCACCCGGTACCATCTTGACTTTGATACAGTTTTGTAGAAAAAATAAAAATGATAGGATAAAAACACTAACTCTACCTTAAACTACGATAATATATGGTGTAAATAACGTATAATGTTTTTACAAATCTTGACATATAAAAGTGTGACGATAAAATAAACAAAAATTTTCTTTTTCACCCCGAGCACATTAAAACACGTTTATCTCACTCACAGCCGAAACGCACTGCCGAGCAACTTGTTGTCACGTGACATAGTAGCGGCAGTTGACCCGTACGTCGTGGCTTAACAATCGCGCGCTTAGCACCAAATTTGAACGAGATATTTAAAGTGGTTCAACTGTCCCGTATGGTCAAGTCTCCCGGACTCCCCCTATTTGAAATTTTGACTATTAAAAATAATATGTATTTAAATTTATACTGTAAAGAAAAAAGTCATGGAATCTATGACACTACTAATAAAATAAAGCCGTGAAGCTTTTAAAAAGAATAATTTAAATTATTCCATATTATATGTAAGAATTTAATTATATTTTATTTTACTATTAACCTTTATATTATATTTCTATAACGTATTCTCAACATCCTCGAACCTAAAATAATTTATGATACTTGTTGAAAATTAATATACTTGGTCGGTTCTGACTATACAATCTTGACACTAGTTAGACATCACCGTTACAAGTTATATTACGAATCACATGCGCGCGAATGCTTGGTTTAATAATTACAAAATGTTACGTTACCTCGTTGAGAGACACATTATGGCTTGGTGTCGAAATGAACCGTTCTTATGGCCGGAGAGAGGCTTAGAAACGTAGCGTAATCGCTATAGCGCTACCGTAAATTCACAATACGATGCATGTGAATCTATATCTACCTACGTGTGTGTGTGTGTGTATGTATGTATGTGTAAGGTTGATATACTCCCTCGGAGAGTTTCAATGTGTCTTAAAGAAGCCGTCGTAAACGAGTAATTCGTACTTAAGACTGCATTTATTTACCTCGTTTCCTCGTTAGTTGTACCGCTTTTGGCCATGCAAAATTATGCTGGCGTTTAATTGGCATCACGAGGTGAAATTTCGTCTCATTTTTCCCTGCACTTATCTTGAAGAGCGATTAACGAAAATGCGAAGCTCTTCTCTTTAAATATTGTATTACGTCTATTCTATATTATCAGAGTCGATATATGGACATAATTATCGACACGTTATATTTGTTAATAGCGATGTTCGCTGCTCAAAAAGAAGCAGAGTCAACTTACTTATTGTTAGTACTCAATCGTGTCATTGAAGAAGTCCAGGCACACGCATGAGGTGGCCAACAACGAAATTTTCCAGCTGCACTGATGAACCACCATGAACATGCCATCGTGCACGCACAAATATACAAACTAGAGAGTAACGAAACAGTAGCTATTGTTCGATGTACATACATGAACGTTTTAGAATAAGATAATCGCGAGCGCATTATCATACAGCGGACTCACGTCTTCACGAGATGCTATACTACCAAACGTATTGGATGATGAACTTTTTTGACCGTGTCGCGGTAGATTGTCTCGAGGAAAGGAAGAAAAGAAATAATCGGTGCGAGAAAAACTTTCACAAATACTCCCTCGGTCTGGGCGGTGGTCTCTTACGGTCGGATCTCTCGGCGGCCCTGTCTGCGACAGTTCTGTCGATCGGTCCACCGCTCGAATCCCGATCATCGGTACACTCAAGCATCTGCGTGGTCTCCGTGGCTTCTGACGGGCTCATTGGCTGCGTGGCGAGAGGAGCGAGCGGCGCCGCACCCTTGTTCCGCGATTTGCTACGTCGCTTGCGTAGGATAAGCGGCCCCAGGGCATTCGAATCGTCACCGCGCGACGTGGAAGCCTGCGTCAGCCGCTCCAGTAACTCCTTGTTGACGTCCCGCGATGACGACGACTGATGGTGATGATGATGATGATGATGGTACTCCTGGCCGCTCTTCGACATGCGCTCCGTCGCCGTCGACTGTTCCCGATAACCCTCGCTCGGTGTCGTGGACGTCGATGTGGTAGCGATCGACGGTCTGTACTCTGTAGTCTGAGTCGCGGACTGAACTAACGTTACTGCGCTCGAGGTGATAGGTGACTGACTCTGGACACCGCTCAGACTGAAGCTTGGAATCTTCTGTTGCTGAGAACCGCCACTACTGCCGCCGGACGATGATGTTACAACGGCCGGCAATTTTTTCATCAGCGCCTGCAGCATATCCTCGATCTTGGCCAGCCGCTGATTTACTCTTTGCACCTCCAGTTTCAAATCCACCTTCACTTCCAGTACCGCTGCGAGAATCTCCCGCTCGTGACTCGGTTGCTGTGTAATCAGACCACCATCGTAGCTCTCTAGACGTCGTAGCTGCAACTGCTTCGAGTCCACATCGAGGATCTGTTGTTGTTGTTGTTGCTGCGCTTGCTGTTGCTGCGCATCCTTCTGATTTTCGTTGTCACCTCCCTCTTCGATCGTGCCTCCCAATTTGCTGAGCTTTGGGAAGACCTTGTTGGTGCCGGCGCTGGAACTCGGACGCGAGTCTCTTGCGCTAAGAGATCGTTTGAACGTATCGCCGACCGTGCCCGATTCGCTACCGGTGTCTAAACTTGAGCTACCTGCAGCATGACAAGTTTTTTTCATAGATTTCTCATCAAATGTACGATTTCAATTTCTTATTTCTTTGATTGTGCTTTAAGCAGCATTATATGGAGGGGTTAAAGCCCTATAGTGATGTAAGTCACTTTTTTTTTACCACTTTTTCTCTCTTTTTCTTTCAACATATCTGCATATGTAGACTGCACCTATGAACTCAACTCGATAGGTTAAAAAAAGTGACTTACACCACTATAGCTTTAACCCCTCCTGTATAATATATATATATATATACAATATACAGGGTGATTCAGAATAAGTATATTGTCCCGAAAATCTCACATTCTTGACGCGATTCTAAGACGATTTTTCCTCTACAAAAAATTTCCCCGAAGCTTAGGTCTTGAGTTAGTATTTTTTTAAATTTTTAAAATTTAAAAATTTTTTTAATTTTTTTAAAATAAAACCAGTAAAATTTATAAGCAGTATACCCGGAACTACGAGTTATTAAAGTAAATAATTACCTTATCACATGTACAGGAGGTAGGCCTATGCAAAGGCGGCGCGACTCACTGAAATTTACTGTCGCGAGCGCTTATGTGAGGCCAAGTGAGGCACCTGCTGCGATCAGCTGATTGTTGCACACTTCTTTCTTTCTCTTATTTACTCAATCACTCGTCACTTACTCACTCACGTTTCACTTTGTTCATCTCGAAGGAAGAACCGTAACACACGCGGCAGCGCAACACACAACAAACGCGAAGTGAAACGTGAGTGAGTAAGTGACAAGTGATTGAGTAAATGAGAGAGAAAAAGAAGTGTGCAACAATCAGCTGATCGCAGCAGGTGCCTCACTTGGCCTCACATAAGCGCTCGCGACAGCTAATGTCAGTGAGTTGCGCCGCCCTTGCCTAGGCCTACCTCCTGTACATGTGATAAGGTAATTATTTACTTTAATAACTCGTAGTTCCGGGTGTACTGCTTATAAATTTTACTGGTTTTATTTTTAAAAAATTTGAAAAATTTTTAAATTTTAAAAATTTAAAAAAATAGTAACTCAAAACCTAAGCTTCGGGGAAATTTTTTGTAGAGAAAAAATCGTCTTAGAATCGCGTCAAGAATGTGAGATTTTCGGGACAATATACTTATTCTATTTCATGTAACAAACTTCTAGGGTATACCCTAGAACGTATGTAGAGGGTTCAAAGTAGACCAACTTTTAATAAGGAACTCATGTCCGGAAACGCACCGTTTGCGAGCTGCAGACTGGACCTGTTGGTATGTTCAGTAATAGGAATAGTTCTCATAATAACATTATTTGCTTACATTACATTAAAAAATGTTTAGCAATGTCAAAACAGATGTAATGTAAGCAAATAAAGTTATTATGAGAATTATTCCTATTAGTTAACACATACCAACAGAGGTCCAATCTGCAGCTCGCAAACGGTGCGTTTCCGGACATGAGTTCCTTATTAAAAGTTGGTCTACTTTGAACCCCCTACATACCCTAGAAGTTTGTTACATGTATTCTGATACACCCTGTATATAGGTATATATATTTTTTTTGTGTACATACATGCAATTAAGATTAATAAAAACTGATTTTCAATTTTACCTAACAAACGACCCCATTTGCCGGGTCGCGTTTTCGTGACGGTTGTTCCACCTTCCTCGGCGGTACCCAGCTTCTTAGCGTGCGACGTTTCGCCATTTTTGGTTTCTTTACCGTCGCCCTTCTCTACGTCGGCAGTGTGTCTTTCGCGGCGAAACCTACACAAAATACAAAGAGAAAACAAAACCGCCTTTATTTTCTAGTGTGTACAAGCGACTTACAAAATGTATTTACATATGAAGGAGAAGATACGATAAAGGCTGGTTGTTCCCTAGATTTGTTACCAGGGCAGCAAAGTACAAATGCGTATAGAGGGGCAAGAGTGTGGTGAAGGGGTGCTGGGAAAAAGACCATTCTCACGTGAAAAATTTGATTTGTCTATTTTTCTATATAAATTTATTGAGTTTCGTTCTTTTTTCCGGCCCAATTGAATCTAGTGCATCTCTGAACTAGTTCGAGGCAAAGCTAATCGGATTATCATCATAGCGTAGAATACAGCCGCCTACTATCGAGAGCTAGAAAAAGGAAGGTAACCCTGGTTAGTTGGCGATCGAGCGACTTACGGTACGACGTGCCTGGGGATCCACGACGATGGTGGACGACGTTGGCAAAATATATACGGGAGGAAAACGGAGGAGAACGTTGGTAAACACCAATGGTGAAAACTTGGGCTAATTTGCCACAGGAAGATTTTCACAAAGCATTTTCTATGGACACAGCTTCAGGTATCATCAATCAGGACACGGTCTCGTATTACCAATAACGTTTGAATCATCAGAGCTTTGGTATTTTCCGCTAAAATTATACAAGCTTCTCACGTGCTACAACTTCTTAATTCAATTCAAATCGCGAGGATACGCCGCTTAATACTTTCTTTAAAAAACTCTCGAGGAGTCTTATATTCTTTGTAAGTTTCATTGATCCATATTGCAGATAATGGATGTCGTAATGCTCGACTTTGGCTGATGGCAGAGAACAAAACGTATAGGCTCTTATGTCTGATGTAGACGTAGACGTAAAGCAAGGCAGAGAAAACCGTATACGTAACTACGTAAGCCTGCAAGGTAGGCTTTTCGCGACTTACGTAGTTACGTATACGGTTTTCTCTGCCTTGCGCCTTGTTAAAGCAAGTAAACGTCTACGTCAGACGTAAGAGCCTACGTTTTGTTCTCTGCCATCAGCCTCTCCCAGATTTGGCAATTGTAAAACAGCAAAGCAATATTGTTGATAAATGAGACATGAATTGACAATACTTGGATTCGTAAATGTTTTCTCGTCATAAATCTTACAAGTACAACACGACATCTTCACTGAACTGACAATAAATCAATCATGCATTTGCGATGTACTAATTGTGAACGCTTTAATAATATAATAGTATTTTTCTGTTTGATAATATATTACAAAAAACAATATGATCTCGATCGACTAAGCAAAACAGCTAAATAAATAAAAAACGGCCAATTTTCGAGCAAATAAAGGATGTTGTAAATAAATTTAATAACTTTAATAATAATACACAATCACGTTAACGTTTCGGGCCTTACTTGGCAAATGGTATAAATTTAAACAAGGACACCGAATTATTGCACGAAGTCTATTTTGATATTTTGAATTTGTTATCTTAAAAGTCTGTTAACAACAATGACTATTGGTTACTGTGTCCTTGCGATGCGAATACTTTGTCAGTCAGCTGTAATTCTTCGCGGTGATCACACGCTTTTGTAAGATGATGGAAGAAATTTATCCTCGTTCTTGTTGTATTGACCGCTTATGTGAGTTCTTTTATTAGTCTAAATTTAGTAAAGAAGTTTTACTTTGTTTCTTATGAATTTCTTAAAAAATTTTTATATAGTTGCCACTAAGTTGGTCTACGACAGAGAAGGGTTTTCAATACAATTATTGAACTCTTACTTGGTTTCCATGGACACACATGGGTCATGCAATGAAGAATGCGGCCGATATTGTATGTAATTTGACGAATATTCGACGATGTACTCTCCGACTTCACTTTGACTATCTGTCCATATCTTCATGGGTGAGATCTACCCCGACTTTGCAAGATATTTTAATGTGTTATTTATGGTTCTGAAGAAGGCCAAGTAAGGCCCGAAACATTAACGTGATTGTATATTATTATTAAAGTTATTAAATTTATTTGCAAAATCCTTTATTTGCTCGAAAATTGGCCGTTTTTAATTTATTTAGATATTACAAAAAGTTATAATATCAGAAATTTTCAATTGCCGCATCTGTTCGTGAATTTTATGGGTAAAATACTGAACTGTACCAGATTGACGATATATGAACTAACAAATTGATAAAACTATTCAATAATAAGATAAATTATCGATAAATGATGTAAAAATTGCTTAATTTTCTATTCATTTTTTAAAGAGAATATTATACGGCATCGACCAGTGTCGACCAACGTTTACTTTTTTTTGTATATCATCTTTTGGGATACGACATTAGGAAATTGCCTGACAAACTTTGGGAATGCCACTTCATCGAACATATTAAACGCGGCGAATAGTTACGTTATAATTATTAATTATTGATGTTGTCACAGCGCTTTTGTGAAAGAAGGCTCGCGTAGGCAGTAGAAAATGTTATTAAAATCGTATTGCATGTGTCAAAGCACGCTCGTCCCTCTTGAAATAAATCAATCAACGATTTATATATAATCTGTATTACCTTCCATCAAAGGTACATTAATGTATAGCTATTACTATATTATTATAATAATATAAACCAAACTAATGTTTCATTATATGAACAATCATCGAAAACGCTAAATAATTTGCATAAAAAGAATTATCTTTCTAATATATGTATATATATATGTATATAGATATATATATGTATATAGATATATATATGTATATAGATATATATATATATATATATATATATACAGGGTGGGCCATTTTAATGTCCCACCCCCAAAAACTTTTTTATTTTTTATTGTAGAAGAAAATGCTTCAGACAAAAGTTGTTTTGCTTGAAGGGGACACATGATTCCGATGTGAGTCATGTGGTAAATGTCGTTTTCAAGAAATTTTAAAGGCGACTAATTTCTTAACCCTCAGTTGTCACAACGTCGGAATTTCCCGTCGTTTGCACTATGGGTATGGTATTTTCAAACTCCTATATCTTCACTTTAAAATAAGATAAAACACTTTTAAAATAGGTTAATTGAAAGGTTTTGAGTTGTACTTTAAGGTCCTGGTGGTGGTTTGACGATCTCTTTCAAAAAACATATTTTTGTTGGCCTTCGAATATTCGCTTCCGAAAATACGGCTCGGGTATGCCCTACCCATAGTGACAACCTGAGGGTTAAATAAAACTTGATTTTTTCCTTGAGATAAAAGTTGTAGATCTCGTCGAGACGTTTTCAAAACACTATGATAAAGTTCTCTTCCGTTAAGAATTTCTTGAGATATTTTAAATTTTGTCATGATATTTTTAATCTAAAATATGAAATATCTCGTAAAGAATTCACTTTTTGATGACTTTACCTTCATACTTTTATACGTAGAATAATGGAAAGATTCAAATAATAATATTAATTTTTACATTTACAATTTTACAAAAATTGAATGCGTCTACAAAATGCAGTCAAATTTTTTAAAATAATTTTTTCTGTTTTTTTTACAATTGATTTCTTTCATTATTCTACGTATAAAAGTATTAAAGTAAAGTAATTGAAAAGTGAATACTTTACGAGATATTTCACATTTTAGATTAAAAATATTATGACAAAATTTAAAATATCTCAGGAAATTCTTAACGGAAGAGAGCTTTATCATAGTGTTTTGAAAACGTCTCGACGAGAGCTACAACTTTTATCTCATGGAAAAAATCAAGTTTTATTTAAGAAATTATTCGCCTTTAAAATTTCTTGAAAACGACGACATCTATCACATGACTCACATCAGAATCATGTGTCCCCCTTCAAGCCAAACAACTTTTGTCTGAAGCATTTTCTTCTACAATAAAAAATGAAAAAGTTTTTGGGGGTGGGACATTAAAATGGCCCACCCGGTATATGTATACAGGTTATTCGAAAAGTGTGGGACCCCCCTATTATCTCAAAAAGAACGCACTTTCACGGAAAATGACTCGAACAAAAGTTGTAGGGTTTAAAAAGATCTATTTACTGACTTTATCAGTTTGACCATGGGTGGCGTCTCCCACAGGTCAGGTCAAGATTACCTTAAATTTCTTTTATGAAACCCCCTATTTTTTATTGGATATTCTTATAGCCCTTGTCAAGACGTTTTCAAAACACTATAATAAAGCTCTCTTTTGTTAAGAATTTCCTGAGATATTTTAAATTTTGTCATTAAATTTTTAATAGAGGAAAGTCCTCTATTATGAGATAGGTTCCTAATATGAGATAACAGGGTTTCTTTTAAACTATTAGGTCCTATCTGGGCCTATTAGTTTAAAAGAAACCCTGTTATCTCATACTAGGAACCTATCTCATAATAGGGGACTTTCCTCTATAAAATATGAAATATTTCGTAAAGTAGTTACTTTTCGATAACTTTACCTTAATACTTTATCTTAATACTTTTATACGTAGAATAATAAAAGGAATCGAATGTTGTAAAAAAGAACATAAAAAATTATGTTAAAAAATTTGATTGCATTTACCAGATGCATTTAATTTTACAAAATTGCAAATGTATAAATTAATATTATTATTCAATTCCTTTTATTATTCTACGTATAAAAGTATTAAGGTAAAGTCATCGAAAAGTAACTACTTTACTTTATATTAAAAATTTAATGACAAAATTTGAAATATCCCAGGAAATTCTTAACAAAAGAGAGCTTTATTATAGTATTTTGAAAACGTTTCGACAAGAGCTATAAGAATATGCAATAAAAAATAGGGGGTTTCATTAAAAAAATTTAAGAATCTTGACCTGCCCTGGGAGACGCCACCTATGGTCAAACTGATAAAGTCAGTAAATAGATATTTTTAAACCCTACAACTTTTGTTCGAGTCATTTTCCGTGAAAATGCGTTCTTTTTTTAGATAATAGGGGGTCCCACACTTTTCGAATACCCTGTATATATATATCGTATATGTAATTTCTATAAAGACTGAAATATTAAAATGTCATCATGCATTCGATTGAACTGATAAAAGGCGGTTAAAAATCTTTCATATTCGATTAAATGAAAACACACTGCTATTGATTACAGCTATTGATCTATTAATATATGTGTATAATAAACAACAAATAAGTTTATACCATCTCTTAATATTATCATCTCTAAAGAAAAATTCGATATCATCATGCATTTAATCAGATAATGACGTTTATCATCGAACTATAAAAGTGTCTTCCGATCGTTGCGATAATAATCATTACAAAAATTATTGTAAGACTAGTGAGTATAAATAATTAATTATGCTACAAAGAAAGATAGCGTAAGACTATCATGTCAAAATTATGGAAGAATAATTAGCGATGAAAGCGTATTGCGTGTGAGTCAGGCAGTTGAGAATGAAAAAGTAATAGATATACATATGTATATGTATATATAAAATTGTTGATGATTATACAATAGAAATTAAAAAAAGCAGAATATTGTAGCTGTAAATCGTAAATGCAGCGTGATATTCGTTTAGTTTTCTCTCTGACATTCCGATAATTTCTCTGGCATGATCTGCATAACAGTATTTTACATATGTTTGTACGTATATGCACTCATACAAATATCCTACTATATAGGAGATAAAGAGAAATCTGAATACTAGAGTGTGCGTTCGTCGCATGCACTTCGCATAAAAATCGAAGAAAATCGGATGCTCGTTAAATATGTCAGGATTTCGATAGTTTCTCATCTCCGACAGCACTGCAAGTTTGCACAATTTTATACGCGATTAATATAATTACATTCGTAGTCTTTAACTATATGTATAGATGAGATATTGCTTGCTTGAAAAGTATTATTGCTAATATCAATTTTGTTAAATATATTGAATCATATTGTTCGAATCGGATCTTTTTACTTTTTATAAACAAACCTTATAAGAATTCCGTTATAGTATTACGATTATATTATTTCGTTCTAGTGCTAAAAATAAAAGTTGGCGAATAAAGTTGCAAAGCTATTTTACGGAGGGAACAAAATCCTGCAATTTGCACTATGTGGCTCTGGCTTTTAGTAATAAAACGTACATGATTATATGCGAAAAAGATGCGCATGACCTCTTGTAAAGCCATATATTTTACAGCACTCTAGCATCCATTGAAAATTGCAGTATAATCATTAAAATATGATAATGACTGATACCGCAAATGAAGTGTACGTCTCGTGAAAATGCTGCTGGAAGGACGAACAAACAGAAGCATCTTTGTAGTATATCATATTAACGCAATCTTTGATAGAATAGATATTCAAACGTACAATTATTTACCAAAAAATTATCCAATAATCTCTAATAAAAATGTTAATCATTATCAAATAAATATCCTTGTAGCTTGTCCTTCATTAATTTAATAAACACTGGTGGGCCATCATAGGTAATCATCAATAACATTATAATATTACTGTAAAGCAAAAAAATTGTATTAATTTTATATATTTTATCAAAAATATAAAATATGGAATATATAACGTAAAGTGTATTCACTAAGGACAAATATGAAGTTTGGAATGTTCGTGGCGGCTGCCACACTCGATTTGCTCGTGTTTCAACATATAGGTAGACGTGCGATGAAAATTTATCGTTTTTCACATTCAAGCGTGTGTATTGCAAGTGCACGTACGTGATACCTTCCGGCTGGCACATTACGGGACGCATTACGGTATTTACGGAATGAATGTGGAAGAAATACCCGACATGTGCAGGGTGTTCTTGAATGACAATGACAAATTTCAGATCAAAGGTATTTTCGATCGATCTGGAATTAATATCGTCTTAACGAGAGTTTATCTAGATCTCTTTAACGCTTCCTTGGGTTCGTTGGAACCCCCGGAATAAAATTTCCCGGAATGTAGTTAAGCATTAAATTAAGATTTTATCAAAACAGATCCACTCAAAACAAATTCAATAAAAACTTGATTCTTTTAAAAATTGTCCATTTTAAGGTGATTTGTAAATCATTTGTATATAATTTTATGTATTTAAGAATTTGTTTTATTCATTAAAAAAATAATTCTCTATAACATTTTGTTGTTGGAGATGAAGTTGAATTAAGTTTGTCAATGTTACACAAGAACATTCTGCTCGTATATGTTACCTTTATTTTAAGGAACAATGCAGTTTAATCCCTTATTTGCCATGATTATTATTAAAGATAAAAAATAGTTTCAATTCAAATATAAATTGTTTGTAAAAAGGATCTATTTCATTGGATATATATCATATAAAAGTTCTCTTTTACAGCATATCTGCTAAAACTCTTTATTAGAAAAAATTTTTTACTTTATATTTCCCTCCCATTATCATATTTTTCGAAGTTGACAAACACTATTGACTTAGGGATGGGGGGGGGGGGGGATTAAAAGTACGCAACGAGGCACTTAATTAATGAAACTCGGAATCATCAGAATGCAAATGTGGGATTAACCCGCGGAGACACGTGCATCACGCGCTGCCGTGGTATACGGTATATATTCATGAATATTACATATATGTATATACATGTACACGAATATTGAGAGAAACAGGTATTCCGGTATTATATGCATAATGTAATGTACAGTATACATCGCGGTGGATATTAATAAAACTGCCACGGTCATAACGACGGCAATCATAATGGTAATAAATATAAATTCAATTATAAAAGGTAACAATATAATAATAATAACAATAATAATAATAATAATAATAAGAACAATAATAATAGAATGTGTACGTAGCGAGGAAAACGGCAAAAAAGAATTTGAGAAGAAATAAATACGTAAGAAAAATAATGAAATTGCCTAAAACTCGGCCAGGGTGGCAGGACGTTCACGGTGAGCTCCTCGTCAGAATCCTGATGGAACCGCCCGCTTACGGTCCTGGTCACGCCGATCTGGCTTTCCCCGTCGCTCTTGAACCTTTTCGGAAAGAACAGGCCAGCCAAGCAACACGATCAACAGTCACATTCAGCAACAGCCACGGAAGATACAAAATTCGTTCGCGAGATAACTTCTCTGTACATACATCACTCTCTATCTTTCTCATTCCTTTCTCTTTTATTTTTCTCTTATCTCTCTCTCTCGAACGTGTCACGCAGGATGTTGTCTAGGTACATATGTGCACGCGCATAAAGATGTAACGATGTTAAAACAATCTATTGATAGCGCAATAATGAACTCAAGTTCTTTCAAATTCGTCTTAATAAACGCGTTTTCACAGTCTTTTCGTTAACATTTAAATTGTTACTAATCATTACCATTATTACTATGTTTATTTTCGTCTGCGAATTAAATTTTTCTTAATTATTATTTCATACATTATTCATATGTGACGATTAATTTAATTAATGCACAGAATTATTTCAGACGAAGTCATACTTTAATTTGATTTCTAACGAATACGCGCGCGCACGAGGAATTTTTTTTCAGACAAAAATAACAATTGCGCTACGTCATGAAAGATCGCATATCGTTGTACGCGTGCACATGCTCTGCGTGAGAATATTGTGAATTAATATGCAGAACTTTATCTATCGTATATCGCGTGGGCAATTACATTCACTTATATCTAGACATGTAGAAAAAAAAAAATTTTGAACGCAAAATTGCGCTCTCTCGCATGCTTCGATAAAGTTTTTTTACGATTGTCAAAAAAAGTCAAAGCAGACATTTTCGAACAATTTAATCATCAGTGATAACCGGAAGTCGTCAACTACAAACTAAGGCCCACTGTCCACGGAGCGTCGCGTCGCTGCATAGACGCGTATTAGATATTCTACGCTTCCTGTACGCTTACATGCGACGACCAATGTAATGCAATGGCCATCTATCGACGAAGCGGTAATTGATTTATATTGGTCGTTGCATAAAAGCGTACAGGAAGCGTAGAATATCTAATACGCGTCTATGCAGCGACGCTCCGTGGACAGTGGGCCTAATGCTTGCAATTGTAATTTTCTTCAGAAATCCATTCCGTAAACGGTAAAGTTGAATTTTCAATTTTAATAATTAAAGATTGCTTTAAAAATTATCAAATGTCCTTTTATTTTTCACAACTTCCATTTCTCGGTTTCTTAGAATGGATTCCTTTGAATCATATTTTTGTTCCAAGGATGAGTACCTCTGACGTCGAACTTGAGTGCATTCGATCATACTCGGTAACTAATAGATACTAAGCACGTGTTTTCCTACCTCGAGAAGATCTTGCGAACCAGATGATCCTGGGCTTGATCCAATTGCGGCTCATTTTTTCTTCTTTCGGCCAACTCCTTTTCTCGACGGACATCGGCGACTTTTCGGAAGATGAGCTGTGCACAGAATTCAGCTTTATCACTACATATGCATAAAATTATCCTTATTAAATAATAATTAAGCAAAAGAGATACATAGGAAGAAAAACATTCAATAATTAAAACTTTTATTAAGCACTATATTGTATATTTTATACCCTGTATATATATTAGGTGTACAACTTTGCTTCCGCCGTTTTTCGATAGATGGTTGCAGCAGTAAGTGCTGGTCGAAATAGGTAGATCTAAAATGTCACACAGTAAGCTTGGACATCTGTCAACATAACGACAGTACCACATTAGTGAATTTGTGTTTGCATTATAAATTTATTCTCGATCGAAGATGTCAGTTTTCGAGCCAAATTCTCGTCATTTGCGGGAAATTTTGATTTTCTGCTTCCATTTGAATAAAACTGCGGCTGAGGCTCATCAAATGCTCTCAAGTACTTACGGTGAGGCTGCTCTTAGTGAAAGAACGTGTCGTGAGTGGTTTCAACGCTTCAAGAGCGGTGATTTTGACGTCGAGGACCGGCATGGCGGTGGAAGAGAGAAAATTTTCGAAGATTCCGAATTGGAGGCATTACTTGATGAAGACTCGTGTAAAACGCAAGAAGAATTGGCAGAATCATTGGGAGTGACTCAACAAGCCATTTCGAAACGCCTCAAAGCCATGGGAATGATTCAGAAGCAAGGAAATTGGGTTCCGTACGAGTTGAAGCCGAGAGATGTTGAACGAGCGTTTCTTTGCTTGTGAACAGCTGCTTCAAAGACAGAATCGGAAGGGGTTTCTACATCGCATTGTGACCGGAGACGAAAAATGGGTCCACTACGATAATCCCAAGCGCAGAAAATCATGGGTAATGCCCGGACATGCCTCCACGTCGACGGCCAGACCAAATATTCACGGCGCCAAGGTTATGCTCTGTATTTGGTGGGACCAGCTCGGTGTGGTATATTATGAGCTGTTGAAACCGAGTGAAATCATCACAGGGGATTGGTATCGAACGCAATTGCGTTTGAGCCGAGCATTGAAGGAGAAACGGCCACAGTACCAAGAGCGACACGACAAAGTTATCCTCCAGCATGACAATGCTCGGCCACATGTCGCAAGACCGGTCAAGACATACTTGGAAACGCTGAAATGGGAGGTCTTACCCCACCCGCCGTACTCTCCAGACGTTGCTTCTTCCGACTACCATTTGTTTCGATCGATGGCACACGGCCTGGCTAATCAGCATTTCCGCTCTTATGAAGAAGTCAAAAAATGGATCGATTCGTGGATCGCGTCAAAAGACGCATCGTTTTTTCGAGATGGTATCCGAAAATTGCCAGACAGATGGGAAAAAGTAGTGGCTAGCGACGGACAGTACTTTGATTCATAAATATGTAATCACTTTTTAACAATAAAGCCTAAAATTTTGGGAAAAAAACGGCGGAAGCAAAGTTGTACAAATATATATATATATTTTAGGTGTACAACTTTGCTAAATATGTACATATATATGTATACCGTGCAAAAGTTTGCGTACTTTTGATTTTTTTTACTTAACTTGGTTTTACGCCATCTGACGTATCTTTGTGAAGAATGATCGCAGAGCGATGTTTAAAAAAGCGTTTTAGAAGCTTAAACTCTCAGCTTTCGAATGCTTCAAGGCTCGTTTGGATAATGCTACCGGCGGCAGAATACAGTTTTGTAGAAAAAGACCTTGAAATGCACTATTCACTTCAAATTGTCATAACTTAGAGAAAAAAAATGGTAGCGCAATGATTAAGAACGCATTTTAAAGAGAAAATGTTATATTTTATGATACAATCAATGAAATTTGGAAAATAAATTTCGTTCTCCCTGTGCACGCCATCAAAGTTGAAGTTTATTCTTCAATTTTGCAAGGTCCATTTTAAATAAGCGCCGTTTGTAGTAAAATCTTTGCAGAGAAAAGCTTCTTAAGCTTAAATCCGCAGCTTTCAATTTTCGAATGCTTCAAGGTTCGTTTCTCTGCGAAGATACACAAACGGCGCTAATTTAAAATGGACCTTGCAAAATTCAAGAATAAACTTCAACTTTGATGGCGTGCACAGGGAGAACGAAATTTATTCTCCAAATTTCATTGATTGTATCATAAAATATAACATTTCCTCTTTAAAAAAATGCTTTTTTAATCATTGCGCTACCATTTTTTTTCACTGAGTTATGACGATTTTAAGTGAGTAGTGCGTAAAACCAAGTTAAGTAAAAAAAATCAAAAGTACGCATACTTTTGCACGGTACTGTATATGTGTATATACCTATATAAGGAATTTATATATCATTATATATTTTATTATATATATATTTTATTATATGTATTATATATCTAAATATATATAATATAAACTTATATATCTTTTATTATGTATTATTTTATTTATTATACATCTAAATTTGTTCTATAATAATAAACTTCCTATTTGTTGAATCCTATTGGTTTTATTATGGAATGTTATTGGTATACTTCGTACGTTAAATCACTTTACAACACTCGACATAATTTTTAGCAATAGAAAAACAAAAGAACCAATTTTTATTTAAAGTATTTAAGGAGGTACGATCGATTAGTCAAAATGCTTCAATCTGTTTAAAAATTATACAGAATATTATTTAAAGCAAAACAAATATCATATTAAAATTTCAAACCGATCGACCATATCCCGAACGCGAGATAATTGTTATCAAAAATTGACATTTTTCCATGTATTGCATAGCAAAGCGTGCGGAAATCTTGTATTTTGAATTTTAATAATTAGAACGAAAAATAAGAAAGTGATGAAAAACAGATATATGTAGAAGGACACTTTAGGAATGCTAGTAAAAAAAAACCGAAATTATTGACCATTTAGTTATAGAAATACAATAATAGTAAATAGGCTTCGAATTTCATGATTATTCTCGAATTATTCGATGTGAAGGAGGGAATGAGCGACGACAATTGATCAGCTGGCTTCCAGACCTGTGTGTAAGACCGTTCCTTAAACGATACTTAACAGCCAAGCGTTTTCGCGCCTGTGCGAAAATTGTGTAGAAACAGCCGGTGCTGTGTTTCGGTTTCGACTTTGACGTACTATGAACGCGCCTCATCTCATCTCATCTCCCGTTTGAAAATTGCATGACTCGTGCAACGCGACTATTCCCTTTGAGCGAGACCGTGTTTCATGTCCTTCCTCTCGCCCTTCCCTCTCTCACAATCATCTGTTCTACCTCACTAGTCTGTCTTCGCCTTTTAATTGCAGCTCTCGTTCTACGTTCTACATTCAGACATCCTACATCGCATTACGCGACAAATATTTGCGATCTGTCGATATATTTTTCCCGCTACCGCTCCCTCCAACCCTCAAAACTTGGCCCGTTTTTCGTCAAAATTTCGCGAACCTGATGATTTACGCGCCAGGTGGGACAGGTAGTGACGCAATATATAAATGCCGGCCGCGGGCCGACGATATTATAGAATATAGATTGCTGGCTTTCCGGTTTTCCTGTCTCGCAGGTCTCGCAGGTCTCGCAGGTCTCGCTTTTCGAACCACGTGATCGGGCACTCAAAATATTTTTACAAATATTCTTATTGCATCTGAATTTATACATATATGCGAGTGCAGTTTTATTTCTCTATTTGCGCTTATTAGAAAAGTTCAGAGATTCCTCCTCCTCCAGAAGAAAAAGAGTATTTTCTCCTCCCTCTCTCTGTTTGGCCGCAGCAAGATCTCCCGAATTTTTGCTCCGAACAATTCGTTATTAGGCCACTGCTTCACAACCCTTTCGCGTTATTGAAAATCGAAATAAAGACGGCTATCCCGGCAAGCCTCAGCGTTTCATCGAGTTTTAGTTTTCATTCCCCGTGAATGACGAACGGGGAAAGTGTATAAACGAAACGATAAATAGCATAGCGGCAATGCGCGTGGCGGCGGCGACGAACCGGAGGAACCGGACCCGGACGAAGAACGGGACGTAGAACGAAGATTAATGGCGCCAGGCGCAGGCGTACTGACAGAAGTCGATAGATGCTGATGAGAGAGAGAGAGAGAGAGAGAGGGCGACTCAACTGTAGCGAGAGTGGGCGAGAAGCGAGAGGCGAGACCGAGACCGGAGAGTGGAGACTGGCGAGAGCAGTCAGTACTGTCAGTAGACCAGCAGAAGTGCAGAGACAGAGAGGTGAGAGAGGCGCGCAGTGCGCACTCGTAGCAGCGAGCTGCTCGCTCGCTCGCGCGTTGCACATAACCTTTAAATCTTCTGGTGAGCGCGTCGGAGTCGATCGCACGATCGCACGATCGTCGTCGTCCGCGCGACGACGTGACGTGACGTGACGTGACGTAACGTGACGTGACGAGACGTGACGTACGCAACGCAACGTCGTGCCGCCGACAGCCGCCACCTGCAGTCCGAAAAAGGTGCAAAGTGATGTTTTCCTTGCGTTCTCGACAAATACAGGACGACCGGGTGGAAGACTAGGAGGTACATGGATTGTCGGGAAAGGCTGCTCGCCCGTACGAAAGGTTCGTAATTATTCGTATATTAGATATATCTTATCGATAACATAACGTGATGAGGTTGATGATTCTTTTTTTATGATTCCAACGTCAATAGCGGTCAAATGTCAAATGTATAGCACGCCCCGTGTAAATCCTACAACATGTGCGGAAAAGAGGATAACGCAACGACTTTTATTATCTTTTGACTTTTCCTCTATGTCTATCTCTATGTAATATGACGTTAGCAGCTGTGCACTTTGATGGTGTGTTAATATTACAGCTGCTCGACAATCCCTATAAAATTATTCTTGCAGGAGAAACAATAGAATTAAATTACATATTACATAGAACATAATTTGATTAGTAAAAGAGTAATAGAAGCTGCTTTCGAAATGAGTAGGATAATTGATATGTATTGTAATAAATTGTTTCAGATGGGTCATGGGTCAAGCCGTTCTGCTTCGTCGGCGAACATACTTTCCACGGAGGAATTGACACTAGTGGAGAACCTCTTTAAGTCTATGTCCCGCAGCTCAGGTTCGATCAAACGCGAGGACATATTCAAACATTGGTCGATACACTTGGATGATGCACTATTGCAGTTTGTGGTCCGATTTCTCTGTCACGATCCGGGAAAGAAGGTCTCGGCCATCAACGGGGAGAACTTTGGTCGACTCTATGTCTTTGCCGTACGCGGTAACCCCGAGGAACGCACCAATTTGATCTTCGATGGTTTCTCGGAGGAAGAGCAAAAATACGAAATACCCACTGTTTCGTTCCTTCAGTATATTCAAGCAACGATTAATTCTTACTTGCGACTACAAAAGAACTCTGGTAATGCGCATTACCTTAGTTGGAGTAGCATCGGCTGCACTGTCAACACTAGGCGCATAGGGATGCGTTCTCGCACTCTCTGCGAGGATCTGATCAAGTATGGGGATGTATTGACTGTCGATCAAGTGGAAAATTGGTTCACGACAGCTGCCACGTTCAAGAATATTCAATCGCACGTTTTTCAGTATCTCTATCTAGTCTCTCAAAAGAAGGGTAGCGATAAGAATACCGGAGCGCGAATAAACGATCTAAATCTTCTGCCATTATGCAAGGGTTTGGAAAATATACCGCACTTTCCGAGTATATTAGGCTTGGGAGACGTTCTGTTCCTAAATTTGAGTCTACCACACGAGTTACGTGACGAATGGCGATTTCTATTTTCGAGTCAGGTGCACGGCGAATCGTTTTCAACCATGTTAGGAAGGATCGTGATGCAAGGCGCTACGATCATCATCCTTCAAGATATCGACGACCATGTGTTCGGCGGTTTCGCCTCGGACAGCTGGAAGCTAGGACCGAACTTCATAGGAAATCAAACGTCATTCCTATTCAAACTCGAGCCGGAAATATTGACATTTTCATCGACAAATTACAACAATCATTATCAGTATCTCAATCTCCATCAGCAAACGATGCCTAACGGCCTGCTTATGGGGGGGCAGCTTAATTATCCCGGCCTCTGGTTGGATTGCGAATATGGCACCGGCAAATCGAGCTTGTCATGCACGACTTTTCAAAATTATGTACAGCTTAGCGGCAAGGAAGACTTCAAAATCAAACATTGCGAAGTGTGGGGAGTCGGTCCAGTGCCGGACGCGGAAGAGGACATGCGCGAAATGAAATCTGTGTTGGATCAAGACCCAACGTCGAAGGTCATGCTAGAATTGTCCGGTCGTAAGTTACACAGTGAGGGACTTCGCGAGGATCAAGAGTAATTGTGATAAATATAGAAATTTTTATGAGAGCTTGAGCAGAGAGGGATAGAGAGAGAGAGAGAGAGAGAGAGAGAGAATGCTAGTTGTAAAGATATTTGCAGATCAATTGATTTTACACAGAATAAAATCTATATTAATATTGTTATTGATTCTGATAGTTATAACGGGATATATGCGGGTACGAAAACGTATTAAAAAACTCATAATTATATAATAATGTGTTTACGATATGAAAAAGTCCTCCCCCCCATTTTACATGAGTATGCATATCTTTAAAGTTGAAACGAATTCACGTGAAAGCGACGCGAGGGACAATTAAAATGCATTAATAGAAACGAATTACATTACGAAAATTGTGGAAGTTTGAGTGAAAAAGTTACTCCGCTTGTCTGTTTGTATGAATGAATTCCGTATACATTTTTTACAGACTTGTGTGAGACTATTTATTTGTAATTATTTATCTAATTGTAAGTGTATTATTAGGACTTTTGTCCCCTTTTATGACGGCCTGATATCTTTCGATTCGCGATTGTTTTTTCGATTATTCGATCATATTCTTGTCGTGCAATTTTATTATGTTGTGTATACGTGAATCTATGAATTCAGTGCTATGATATTAAAGAATGCCGATTGTTGCGTGGCCTGAATGCCTATTGTCTAGTGCCTGACGAGTCGTTGTAATTCGGTCTTCCACGGATTTTTCCAAACAGTATATTCTGATAGATCAAGGCATACTTTCTTTGTAAACTTTTTGTATTTTTGCAATATCTTCAAAATTGAAGAAAATATAGTAGGTACACGAAAATGTGCTGTGACGTCATAGGGACACTGCGGCATCTTTTGAAGTTGACGGCATCAAAGAAACTTTAGCAAGCTATAACTTTCTCAAATTTAGGTTCTTTTTAAATTCAAAAAGTATTAAAAATCGGCTTAGATTCTCTACCAAAATTATGGATACCGCTTAATAAAAAAAATTTACTGGAAGACCGAATTGTTAATTTACCGTTTTCTGCGTATGTTGATTATTCATAAAGGAATAACCGTGTGCCGTACAAATTGCTTTTGTTAACTAACAATAAGACTGTATAATCATCATGTAAAGAATAATAAACTGAAACATGCAAACACTCTGATTGTTTGCCAATTATAAAGTCAAAGGAAACCATCGCGCTAGTGTAAGATCTATTAAAAGTTCAATAAACGATCAAAATTGATATTTTGTCATGTTTGATTTGACCACGTCCTTTCCATCAATTTACAATAAATACGTTTATAATGTTTGCGCGAAAGATATTCAATGTTTTTTATTTTTATTTTGAGAGACTCACCCGATGACTTAAGTTGTAAGTTAGGATCAGGTTCCTGGCGAAGGAGTTTGCGAAGGCTTGATAAAAGTCCAACACTTCCAACAGCCGATCTCGCTTGATTGTGTGCAAATCGCAGTAAGTGAGCGCCCTAACGTTCGCGGCGCTCTGCCCGATTGTTGGATTCGTCCAAAAGCTGTCGCCGAAAACGTCGCCTTTCCCCAGTATCGCCACCACTTCGTCATCTTGTATGACCTCAAGGCTGCCGGTCACGATAAAGCATAGAGAATCGATGGATTCTCCTGTGTGATACAGTAGATCGCCGGGTGCGCTGTGCGACATTGTGAAGTGCATCGCCAAGGCACGCAGACACCCGTCAGACGCTAATCTGAATAGTAAACGCACATAGCAAATTAAAATTATATGTATAATTATATATTATATATAATACTTATAATTTAATATTATTTAATTTTTAAATTAAATTGTTTAATATTATTTATTTTTTAAACTAAATTGTTTAAAATTTTAAAAGTACAGAGCATGAATATATGATCATACAGAATTTACCTAAAGGCGGGATGTTCGTTGAAGACTTTCCGGTTAAGATGTACGCAAATGTCGGCCTTCATGTCTTTGGGGCAGTAGTTGAGAACTTTATCTGTATCTAAGCCCTTGGTCATCGCCCACGTGCTGACGACATAATCCATGACACGTTCGCTAAGAGCTTTCGGCACTTCATGGAGCTTCATAAATTCTCTCACGTTGTTCAACATATCGTGATACTTGGCGGTAGCGGACGTCATTTGTTGGATGATTGTGGTGACATGACCGAAGATCGTGGCGTACAATAAGGCTGATTGAGGAAGGGAGAGAATGAGAGAGAGAGAGAGAGAGAGAGAGAGAGAGGGAGAAAGAAAAAATTTATTTATCTTTTACGCAAAATATTCGCAAGTATTTTTCGTTTAGCTTTATCAAACGCGAACGTTCGAGGTATAGGTATCCTTTTTGTACATATCGACCGATTTACGGATTTATTTAATTAGATTTAGACTAATATTGATGTCCGTACCAGCGATGATCATCATACAGATGGTGAAAATCTTCTCGTTGTCAGTTTCGGCTGCAACATTTCCAAAGCCCACGGAGGTCATGCAAGTCATTGTAAAGTAAAGAGCAGTGACATACATCGTGCGTCGTGACGGACCAGCTACTAGTTCGGGTGCGGTGCTGGCATTGGTCCACAAGTAGCTATACGGTGACTGGGTAACATTGGCCAGCTTCCACAACCAAGAGTATTGCACCCCATTGTCGGCATCCGACCTCCCTATTGAATACCTTCAACGCGAGGAGATTTCTTATAAGATTATATCAGACAGGTTTATTGATACGATATCGAGATATTACATTTGGATGCGAAGCACCATGCCATTTCTCTTACGATCGCGCAAAGTTGAACTTAAGGGGTTTTTTTGTTCATACACTTCATATACTTAAGTGCTTCCAAAATTCTCGATTAACTTTACTTTAACTTGTACTTGGATTTTATTAATTTATACTGGATATCATTACTGGATACAATACTGTATATCGGTTCTGCATTTGCGCCTTTTCTCATAATAAATTTACTTTAAGGAGGCTTTAAGGCTGAGGTGAGCAGTGAGGGGGTAGCGCTGTCACACAATGGAAATATGGAGTGCTGCCAATCTAAAATAATTATATTTAAAACAATATTATTCTAAAATTTTGAAAAAATATGGAATAAAATGCATTTAAAATCCAAAGAATATTAATGTTTATTTATGTAAAAGTCTCACATATAAATTTATATTTTTTAAAACAAATTTTATTATTATTACTACAAATAATAACTTGGTAACGGTGTAGAAATGAAAAACCGAAATTGGTAGAACTACAATTGATTGACAGAAAAGACTCTCGATTACATTTTGAGTTACATGTTATGTTAGGTTACATGTTATGTCAGAATCTTCCCGTGTTTTTTAACAGCATTGTCAAGTTTTCTCCATCACACAGCTCTGATGACAAAAATATTATATCTTGACTTATATTTTTTAGTATTGCAAATAAACTATGTGGTGGCTAAATGGCTCGAATTTTAGTACGTACTTTCAATATAGTATACTTCACATATTGCACATAAATTCATTTGCTTCTTAATATTTTAAATATATGTTTTTATTGAAAATAGATATGGAGAATCGGATTTCTCATAAGGGTCCCTTATAAAATGAGGAATTTTGATATTAATTTACTCAAAAAGGGGCTGGTGAAAAAATCTGAAAAAATTCACACGCAACCGTTATTTGTAAAGAAACTTCTGTTATAAATTTCATGCCATTCCTATCATTTTGCATTATCCTTACAGCCTCCTTAAATAAAAGTAAATAAAAATATAAACATATAGCGCGTTTATGTTTTATTCGCGATCAAACTTCTTTTTTTATCGGTACAATAACGGTTAGTAAAATGAAATACGATATAGTCAACGTTTATAATTTTTTAGCTGTAATATAATGAAACGGCAGATATATGTAATATATAGGTACTTTGCAAAAACGAAGAGCATATTCTGTGGTTATCGTGATTCTCGTCTCTGTATGTGTACGCGGCGTATCCATCGATCCCGGTTGGAGAGGTGTGTTACCTTGAAATACGTGTGTGTACGCAGGGTAAAATCACCTTAATATGACGTACCAGATACAGGCCAGCCAGTGAGCAACCAACATGTAGAAACAGAGCAGAAGAATGAGCATCGCGGCACCGTACTCCAGATAACGATCTAACTTGCGTACGACTCTACCGAGTCGTAGCAGCCGTACCACCTTCAGAGCCGAAAACAGGCTACCTATCCCGTCCTCATCGTGGTCGAAGGCGTTAAATACGTCGTACGGTAAACAGCTTAGTAGATCTATGACGAACCAAGATTTCAAATAGTTCATTCTGATTACCTGAAAATATCAAAAGTGTTACGTTATGAACAGACAATTTATTATTAATATGACAGTAAATTATTATTATTATTATATTATGTATATTTACTATGTCAACATATTTGTGCGAGCAAATTATTTCATTAAACTGCAAATTATTTATCACATTTGTGATAATTTTAAATATAAGTATAAAAAAAAACATGTTTCATAGATAATTAAGTTGTTTGTAAAACAATTTTGGTAAAGCTAAAGTTACCTTCGGATCAGATACCACTTCTCCACCAGCACCAACAAACGTTGTGTGAAAATTTAGTACAATGTCGATGAAGAATATCACGTCGACGATACTGTCTACAACTAATAGGGAGACATCCTCGCTAGTCTTATTCTTAAACGCGACGTTATACGGCACCATTATGGCTGTGTAAAAAGTTAAACACAAAATAATCCAGTCCCAAATTGCCTTAAATGCACAGTAATGTAACAGAATGTGTGGCGGTGTTTTTGGAGCTTCTTGTCTATATTGTGGCATAACATCGCTGCTTAGGGACATCATCTAAAAGAAATACGTAATATGTCACAAGAAGTGAATTTTTTGAAGAAAGAGAGAGAGAGAGAGAAATTTATAAATACAGGGTGTTCTAAAAAGGTACGGTTAAAATTTATGAAGATATTCCTCACACCTAAAGGATGAAGAAATGTTATATGAACATGGGTGCGGAAACGCTTTTTTCAGGAGTTTTGAAAATACTGTTGACTTATTGCTATTCAGCCACTACTATTGTCTAGGTGTAAACAAGTAACCATAACATTAAAGGTCAATATTTTTCTGATTTCTGTCACTACCTCATTTAGCCGTAACGTTGCATACTCAGAAAAGAAACTAACTCCTGAAAAAAGCGTTTTCGCATCCATGTTTATATAACATTTTTTCATCCTTTAGGTGTGAGGAATATCTCCCTAAACTTTGTCCGTACCTTTTTAGAACACTCTGTATATTTATTTAATTCATTGACTTAAAGATTTATATATTTTATATTTCTCCATAGATTTTGTTTTTATACTGAAAGATATACGTCATAAATCATTATCGAAAAGAACGAATTATTTTTACATATTACATTTATTACATATCGAATTATTACATATCGATTTCTTATATATATCCATATATATGACATCTATCTGATATCTTTTTGTTACACCAAGTCTGGCTCCATTAGCTTTTCACACTCCAAAGAGCTTTCGAATGTAAATAAGCTTTCTAGGTTGATTTTGAAGAGAAATTCATGCAGATGTGTTCTCAGCTTTCCATTTTCTGACGAAGTCGGCGTATTGAAAATACATTTCTATTTCATCGATTTATAAATGGGACTTTGTACAACTTGACTACTATTACAGTTATACCATTATACTAACTGTTTTGAAATAATTCAATAATTTCTTTAGAAAGCCATGGTGAGAAAAGAGATATCAAGAGATACATATTTTAAAGATACACATTTAAAAGATAAATACAATAAATTATTAAAAAGATAAAATAGAAAAATTATTTCAACATTAATAGAATAATATAATATAGGTACATATGTATAAAAGTGCGATACCAAAAAATATATATATATATATATATATAAAGATTTTTAATTTTGATAGGATTATGAAGCATCACAGTGACTTACATGACCCAGATGCGATTGTTTGGTGGTAATCGGTACAGTTGTGTCTTTCAAAGCCGGTAAATGAGAGCTGAACTGAGAAACTAGGACTGATCTCGATCTGGTAACTGATCTGGCGAGTTTGGCGAACTTGGAGAGACCGCCTTTGCTGTCGTCCGTTTCGATAGGCTGCTTCAGGGCGGTGATGTCTCGAAATGTCAACAGAAACAAGACCACGAGGTCTCGTTCGTTTTTGATCGGCGCTATTTGCAACAGCAGCCATAACGGTGTCTCTATATCATAAAAATAGGATGCTGGCATCATCAACGTATGAAGAGGAAAATGAATAATCTAATATTTAACTTATGTATATTCTTTCAAGCACTATCAGTCACGGGAAGATTACAAATTTCATATCTCTAACAGAGATTATTGAATCAGCGAGTCAGCTGGTCGCCAATTCAGCTGCTGAAATCTAGAAGAATCTACGCTACGTGTGTCAGAAAGTAGACTCCAATGAGATGCTGTGCTATATATACAATAATAAAAGTGCAAAAGGAGAAGAAAATGAAATATGAAAATTAATCATATCTGTTATTATTTTATAAATTAGACAAGTTCTTAAAAATAAGATAATAAAATCAATACACGATTAATGTAACGAGAGAAATATCAAAATAAGATATTTTATTTAAATAAAGAAATGACAAAATCATACTTTATTGCAAAAAAGAAACCCGAAAACTTTTTTCAATGTGATTCTCCCTCAAATAACACAAATAAACTATAAAAGTTTCAAACATTTGTCTATACATTATTGCGTTACTTTATTTAAATTAGTTAGGCTTAATGTACTATCTAATATTAAATCTCCAAGTCGACGCTTAATCCTTGTAACGTGATGATGATTCGCTAACTAAAGTGACAAGTCGTGCTGCGTACTATTATTGTAACTATAGTCGTATTTGTGCACAATGTCACATATTCGACAGGCAGGATCGAAGCTATGCGAGTTCAGGCCAATGGAATCTATAATTAGGGATTCGCTTATAATATTTAGTAGCATAAAGCATACGAGCATGCAACTAAATAATGAGTAATGAGTAAAGTTCAATTAAAGTATGAGAAGAAAAGAGTAATATTATATATATATATATATATATATATGTATATATTATATGGGTTAAGTAATAAAGACATCAGGTACATTAATAAAAATATATCATTGCGTATTGAAATATATGTTTTCAATGTCAAAAGAATCTAAACGCGAATAAATAGAAAAATTAATCTGGCATCTCTCTCTTGGATATCTTTATGTCATTCTTTGATGAAACACATTCTTAGGGCTCAGACACAATGCGAGGAATAAGGAACAAGGAATAAGAATTCATAGTCGCATCCTTTTTTAATGCACATCTATTGAAAAAGGATGCGACTATGAATTCTATTCCTTGTTCCTTATTCCTCGCATTGCGTCTAAGCCCTTACACAGTCTCGAAAATATCTCATTCTATACTTTGTTGTTCTTTTATCGCAGATTAATAAAAAATACGGGAATTTAAACGTACAGATTAAATTTTAGGCCTAAGGGAATAATATATAAATGTTCGATAATATTTTGCATCTACCTATATGGATATTTACCAACAACTGGCTTAATTAAGCAATCTTGTAAGCCTGTCGAGCGACGGTGGCATACGAGCTACATATGAGAAGCATCGACAACGTACAACATCGACAACGCAAATATCGACGACTATGTTTCCGAGGAATAATAAAAAGTGTAAGTCACCACTGTGAGAGTATAACTACGGCTTCAAATCAATTCTAAGTGAAGTAAAAGTTAATATTTCATAATTAATCGAGTAATTGTGACAGAGAAAACTCATTGTCAGCATCGAAATATTCTCAACAATAAATTTAGCAATTGCTATAATATTTAATAGTAGTAATAATTTATTTTAAAGGGTACTTATTTAAAATATTCTGTTAAGAGTTATCAATTGTAAGATATTAAGATGATACATTTATCGCAGAATATCAAAATTATCTTGGTTATCCCGATATTAAACCTTACGCGAATGCCAATCATATACGCTTGAATATAAATGTAATTATATGGCAACATGCGTTATGTTGTTACAGAGCGTGTTATGCATTATTGCATAAGAAACAAATGACGGTATCATTGAATATTATATGGATATCTATATGTATATCAGGACATATGAGATGAAATTTGCTAATAAGAAAAAGAAATAATCGGTTCAATCGATCGACCGTTTTGGTCTCATTGATAAATACTAATATGTGTGATAATTGAATTGAATTGAATTTTTACGATAGAATTTATTATAAAGGACCCCGCACACATACCTTATGCACGGAAAAAAAATTTACTTGTAACAAGTAAATCCTGCTAGGGACTATTGGAGTAAATTATTCCTTTCAAGTAATAAAATTTTACTTGAAACAAGTAAATTTTACTTGAATTTTTTTCCCGTGTATACACATGTATAAAAATACACGAAAAATTTACTTGTTTCAAGTAAAATTTACTTGTTTCAAGTAAAATTTTATTGCTACAAAGAAATAAATTACTCCAATAGTCCCTAGCAAGATTTACTTGTTACAAGTAAATTTTTTTTTCCGTGTGGAAATTGGTTTTCGGTGAAATTGGCTGAAACTTTGGAAATAGATAGTTTACGTGATGCTGATCAAAAGTCACAATGGGCAAAATTCACAATAATCAACCGTTTAGGCGCTAACAGCGTTCAAAAGTCAAAATAAGGTGTTATTTTAGTAGGTCTATTGTGGGACAGTGGATTTCGGTGAAATTGACTAAAACTTTGAAAATAAATAGTTTATGTGATGTTGATCAAAAGTTATAATGGGCAAGATTTACAATAATCGACCCGCGACCATTTTTTTTTTAGCGTTCAAAATTGCCTAAGTCAAAATAAGATATATGTTATTTCAATATAGGTACTATTGTAGGACAGTGGATTACAATGCATTATTCTGCAAACTCACACAACTAATTCTTTTTATTAATACAAAAATATGCATTTATGTGAAAAATATGTACATGCATGTATATACACACATGTATGAATTATAACCGCGAAACTAACCACGCTGTCATACCTCGCCAGCCAGGCTTCATATATGTGTGTATATACATGCATGTACATATTTTTTCACATAAATACATATTTTTATATTAATAAAAAGAATAAGTTGTGTGATTCTGCAGAATAATACATTGTAATCCACTGTCCTACAATAGTACTGAAATAACACCTTATTTTGACTTTTAAACGCGCTCTAAACGGTCGATTAATGTGAATCTTGCCCATTGTGATTTGATCATTACATAAACTATCTATTTCCAAAGTTTCAGCCAATTTCACCAAAAGCCAATTTCCATAAGGTATGTATCCTTTGTACAGTTTAGGAAAAATTGATAAAAGTGTTATAAATAAGATTTTGTTGTTCGACAATACACGTTAATAATAAATCACACACACACACATTTGATCTTTAAATTTGAAAATTTTAATATACATATATGTATAGATATACTATAATGACAAATGAAATAGATAAGAAATTAAATTAATTTATATTGTGCGCTATGCAAATTTTTAGTAGTACCGATTTTGAAATGCCGTTGAAATTAGACAAAGTGATTGGAATCGAGATTTTTTTGACAATATATATGTATAATATATATATTGTGTGTTGGGAAGAGAGTAAATTATGAATAAAAATAAAATGTGTTTCCAAGAAAAGAATCATCTTTTTCGTTTTCCGTAATATAGCGCATAATTAATTTGTCTCTTACAATATTTAGCACTTATCCTTGTGTGTGTGTGTGTGTGTGTGTGTGCGTGTGTGTGCAGCGCTGGATTTACCAAACTTGCCGCTCTACGCATTTGAAATTTTGCCGCCCCTCAAACTTGGCTTTAGATCAATTTTAATTATTACCTCATTTTTTTTTACTGTTTCATTATTAAGTATTTCTATAATCTATAATATATTAATTAGAATAGAACTAATAAAAAAAGTTGTCTCCAAAGAAACGTATTTTATCAAAAATATGTTTCTTTACTTTCTTTTGGCATTTTTTACATGGAGTTACCAGCGAAGCTCCATACAAACTTAAACTCTTTCCTGGGGGCAGAAGCACACAATGACGCTATCCGATTAATCAATTTTCATAGTAGGTATTATTCAGTTTTTTTCAACATTTTTCGGAATAATAAACGAAGAGTGAAGACATTGATTTTCAGCATTGATCGCGGCAAGGAAATTGTTTGCAGATTAACATGTATATTATGTGAATCTCATTCTATATAAAAACAGGAATATACTTCATTCGAAAGAAAAATAGCGTAAAGGATTTTCGGATATACGTATCTTGGAACAACGCGTGGCTGGCTTCAAGACTCGCATCACGTGTTATTACGAACGACATTGTCTGCATTTGTTTATTCCCCACTATGCGCGTTTTCGCGGATCGTGATTCGTAATTCGTGCATTCGTGAATAATGTGGAAAATTCGTCGAAAATTCGACGAATTTTCCATCCACATTATTCACGAATGCACGAATTACGAATCACGATTCGTGAAAACGCGCATACTGTAGCGCTTTATTGGGAACTATTGGGAAAACAAAATACATAAGTAATACACGTAACGTGTATTAAGCAAAGTCTACAATGAGAATTTAAAACGTAAAATTTAAGTTGTAAGCATTAAGCCGTAAGAAATTGACAAATCACAGTCGAATGTGAGAAGAATATA
This sequence comes from Leptothorax acervorum, assembly GCA_035220615.1. Lineage (NCBI taxonomy): Eukaryota > Metazoa > Arthropoda > Insecta > Hymenoptera > Formicidae > Leptothorax > Leptothorax acervorum. The sequence continues at coordinate 4,109 of JASTWQ010000153.1, read as the reverse complement.
AACTGAATATTTGACTGTGATTGGTCAATTTCTTACGGCTTAAAGCTTAAAGCTTAAATTTTACGCCTTAAATTCTCATTGTAGACTCCGCTTTATAGATTTTATTTTCCTAATAGCTCCCAATAGGAATAAACGAACGCAGGCATAGTTATTAGATATCAGATCGCTCCGCTGCACGCTGCATACTTTAGACTGTCGACTGTCGACTGTCGACTGTCGGTGATCTGATCGCGCATTGCATTTCTCGCTGCCCCCAAAAATCTGCCGTCCTACGCTTCAGCGTAGTTAAGGCCTCCACACACACTTTTCCGTAACAGTAACAGTAAGGATTCGGCCAATCGCGTTGCTCGATTCGGCCGGTTACGGTTACAAACGGCCGAATCGGGCAACGCGATTGGTCGAAACCTTACTGTTACTGTTACGAAAATGTGTGTGTGGAGGCCATTAGCGTATGGGCAAATCCGGCGCTGTGTGTGTGTGTTTGCAAATTGATAATTCTCAAGGTAACTCTCCTCTTTTCTCTTCTCGGAGAAAAATGAGCGTCATCGCATTTATCTCTGCGTCTCTTCCGACGATAAGGACTGTCGACCGTGCAGGTTTTCCGACAAAAAGGTACTTAGACTTGTGCTAAATGAGCGGTGCAAAAATAATGTTTAGTGATCTATTTTTACAACAATCGGCATGATGCTGTAGCGAGGCGATAATCTTTCCGTTCTAGCTCCGATCACGAAGGGAATGTAGTTATTTTCCATAATGTAGGTATATACTAAAGAGAAAATTTTAGAAAAAAAAACTAAGACAGTAGCGAAATATTAACGATAATTCTAATAAATTTCAGATAGCTTATCTTTTTGTTATCGGTGCTAATACAAATGAACAGAGAGCTCAGTATAATAGTGATTTAATTTACTTTTTCAAAAAAGTTGCCAAAATCAGAAATTTAGAATCAAATTTAATTAATTAAAATTTCAATGCTAATTTAAGCTTATTATCGATGAGATAAATACAGGGTGTTTCAAAATTGCACGGCACTATTTTAGGGAAATGTTTTCTAGGTCAATATAAACAAAAAAGTTTATACAAACATATGTCAAAAATTTATTACTAAGATATTAAAGAGTAAAGATTATACCAATTTAAGAACTTCTCGTCGCCAGCCAATAATTAAAAACGTATAATTTAATTTTTAGAATCGACCCAACTGGCCATGTTAATTAATAAGATGTTATCTAGCATATAGAATTTATTGCGAAAAATATTACCTCAGCCAGGGAGCCAGGGTTTGAACCTGGAACCTCCCGCTTTCCGTGCAGGCCTCAGTCGTCGAATTGGGACGACGCCTGCACGGAAAGCGGGAGGTTCCAGGTTCAAACCTTGGCTGAGGTAATATTTTTCGCAATAAATTCTATATGCTAGTAAAGATTATGTTTAACAGTAAAATATTTAAAGTTTATTTTTGAAGTGGCCGTCGTTTTGTTGAATGCAGCATTCAGCGCGATGAAGCCATGTTTCTCTGGCACGTCTTATAACATCAGGATTATTTATGATAGTTGCTGCAGCTTCCATTATGCGATTTCTTAATTCTTCTTGCGTGCCAATAGGTCTACAATAAACTAAAGACTTCATCCAACCCCATAGAAAATAGTCTAACGGCGTTAGATCGGGCGATCGTGGTGGCCATTTAATGGGTCCATTTCGACCAATTCAGTGGTTACCGTGTGTGGTATTTAAATAGTTAATTTAAATTGACACGCAAGAAGAATTAAGAAATCACGTAATGGAAATTGCAGCAACTATCAGGAATAATCCTGATGCCATAAGACGTGCCAGAGAAACATGGCTACATCGTGCTGAATGCTGCATTCAACAAAACGGCGGCCACTTCGAAAATAAACTTTAAATATTTTACTGTTAAACATAATCTTTACTCTTTAATACCTTAGTAATAAATAAGTTTCAGACATATGTTTATATCAACTTTTTTGTTCGTTTTGACTTAGAAAACATTTCCCTAAAATAGTGCCGTGCAATTTTAAAACGCCCTGTATATGTCGTCTATATGTTGTCCTTGGCATAGATTTTAGATTCATGGGTGACTTACTGGTAGTATTTGCGAGCACGCTTTAGCGAATCTGTGCTAGACATACCTCTTGGGCTACCTTTAAACAGAACGATCTTTCGTTATTATTCTTCTATTACGTCGTGCATTAAGGGAGGCGTTTCCCTTCAATCAAATATTCTTCGAAAGTTTTCAAAACGAGATCACACGCGAATATTCGAGTGAGATGATGCGACACTATGGCAGTACGACCAGCAAAACGTGAAACTTATCGGTGACGTATGCAAATAGTTACGTTTTGATATTCCACAAAATATTGTGCACATTGATACATCTTGTGCCTCGAGGCGTTTTCGCAAAAGGGGAATCAACGGTTTCGCTATTAGCAATTGCTTTTGCAAACATTGTAACTGTAATACGTGTGCTTTCATAATGTGCTTTATAAACTTACGATCAATTATTTAAATAAAAATTGTTATAATGAAAATATTTTTCTATGCAATATACGTATACAGTACCGTGCACAAAAGTTTACGTACTTTTGATTTTTTTGACTTAACTTGGTTTTACGCCATCTAACGTATCTTCGTGAAGAATGATCGCAGAGCGATGTTTAAAGAAGCGTTTTAAAGCTTAAACTCTCAGCTTTCGAATGCTTCAAGGCTCGTTTGGATAATGCTAATACCGGCGGAACAACACAGTTCTTTTTAGAAAAAAGACCTTGAAATGCACTGCTCACTTCAAATCGTCATAACTCAGTGAAAAAGAATGGTAGCGTTATGATTAATAAAGCATTTTAAAGAGGAAATGTTATGTTTTATGATACAATCAATAAAATTTGGAGAATAAATTTCGTTCTCCCTATGCACGCCATCAAAGTTGAAGTTTTCCAATTTTGCAAGGTCCATTTTAAATTACCACCGTTTGTAGTAAAATCTTCGCAGAGAAACGTTTTTAAAGCTTAAATTCTCAGCTTTCAAATGCTTTAAGGCTCGTTTCTCTGCGAAGATTTTACTACAAACGGCGATAATTTAAAATGGACCTTGCAAAATTGAAGAACTTCAACTTTGATGGCGTGCATAGGGAGAACGAAATTTATTCTCCAAATTTTATTAATTGTATCATAAAACATAACATTTCCTCTTTAAAATGCTTTTTTAATTATTACGCTACCATTTTTTTCACTGAGTTATGACGATTTGAAGTAAGCAGTGCATTTCAAGGTCTTTTTTCTAAAAAATTGTGTTGTACCGCCGGTATTAGCATTATCCAAACAAGCCTTGAAGCATTCGAAAGCTGAGAGTTTAAGCTTTAAAACGCTTTTTTAAACATCGCTTTGCGATCATTCTTTACAAAGATACGTTAGATGGCGTAAAACCAAGTTAAGTAAAAAAAAATCAAAAGTACCCAAACTTTTGCACGGTACTGTACTCGTATATTCTCACTGCACTTATAATTTTTAAATATACATAGTTAAATTTTTATGATTTAACTTTTGATAAACATTATATTCCACATCTATACTGTACACATAACATTTTTACTAGTTTGATAATGCAGACAAGTGCCAAGTCAAATATTTATAAAATATTTATTAAATCGATTTCTTTTCTTAATTAAAATTCTTATGTTCTTATATTTTAAGAGAAAGTAACGCAACTATTTTTTTCCCATGCGATAACGCTATATAAAAAAGCCATAAATTGCGCGTTTCCAGCATTGGTTATACATATCCCTATTAATGCGCGTGGTGCTGTTACGCTGGCAAAACGCCGCGGCCCGCGTCGCGTTGGCTCCTCTACACTCTACGAGTCTACGCTAAGCGTCGTCGTTTTGTTTTCCATTAAATATATATACTCGGCTGATTGCCGGGTACCTCTCTAACGTTTCCGTACCGCGCACAATACATAAAGTACACGGTGGCGCAATAGGAAAAACTAGATGCCGGCCCGATAAACACGCGCATGCAAATTTCGCGCAATAACTCCCTTGCCGAGATTCCTGCACGAGTAGTTTTTCTCCTCCTTCCCAACATCCCAACCACCTTTTT